>CM062804.1:357266231-357853731 GCA_031772625.1 Pinus tabuliformis | reverse complement strand
TTGAAAAATAGGTTGTAATAAATATTCTGAGTTATATTGACTGAGTTATGCCCATTTTAATTCTGGAGCAGCATTCAGAGTGGGTTCCAATTGGAGATGCGCCCTCCCACCCCACTTTAGTACACACCTGCTTCACATTCATCAGTTTCAACATAGAAGCATTCGGCGTAGGTTATTTGGAGATGTGCCCTCCCACCCCAGGCTATGTAGTCACCTGCTACTTCATCAATAACCAACAGCACGGTTATGGGTCAACCGCATAAAATTCTTGTCATCGAAGTCCATTTGCTAGGCCGCACATTGTTAGCATCACAGTTGGTCACAAGCATTACAGGGTATCTCTATCCTCAGATCTTTGTTCTTCATGGTTATGGGTCATCCACAAACCCACACTTTATCAAAGTCTATTTGCTAGGCTGCACACTATCAGAATCACAGTTGGTCACAAGCATTACAGGGTATCTCTATCCTCAGATCTTCGTTTATCATGGTTTTGGGTTAACCATATAAAACCCTTATCTTCAGTGGCTCTTCATATTCAACAAAGGTTTCGTAGGAGGGAACTTTATGCAATGGGGACCATTGCTTCTTAAGGAGGGAGGAACGACCCGAATGGAAAATTGCATCAACCCATGGTACTCATCCACCCATATTATTCATCGACCCATGGAATTTACCCATGGTATTGTAAATGGCATCTGCCTGTGGTATTGTAAAATCCACCCATGGTATTCATTCACCCATGGAAATGATCTGAATGGAAAATGGCATCAACCCATGGTACTCATCCACCCATATTATTCATCGACCCATGGAATTTACCCATGGTATTGTAAATGGCATCCGCCCGGGGTACTGTAAAATCCACCCATGGTATTCCTTCACCCATGGAATTGACCCGTGGTATTGTAACTAAAAAATACTATAAGTAACAAGTCACATTTTGTAAAAGGACAGATTGTCCACCGCAATGTAGGCTTTACAGTTATTATCGGTTTTAATAAAAAGTTTCTTTTTGGTATTTTTTATTGGGCATTCTCCTCTCTTTTTTCTTTTGGCAATTCAAGTTTTCAGATCTTGGGGGTCTCTCCCCCCAAGATCCATTTCAATCTTTTAGATATTGGGGGCCTCCTCCCAAGATCCGAATTAGCCTAGAAGTCTGTAGCTGAGTGCGTGGACTCCTGCCACTGAGTGCGTAAGGCAAGTCGAGTCTTTAACAGTTGGAAGCATTAATAAAGAGAAGTTTTATATCATTCTTGGCTATTTATTTCCTATTTTTTGCATTGAATATATCGGGTATGAATTGCATTTCTACTATTTATATGATGCACGAACATATATGATTGTGTTAATTAAGTGAATGTGAGATAAAGTATATGTTTACGTGAAGTTAACTAACATCTTTAAGAAGATAAGTAAGAGACATAGTGTAGTTTGGGGAAATAGCACAGATCGCTGCCATAGTAGTGTGAAAGCATCTTAGCCCCTGGGTAGGGCTACGTGCAGGCGATTATAACAGATCGCAAAGGTCCCGTAGGTCAGAATAGTGCCTGAAGTAACTTGCGCGAAGGTAGGAACAGTTGGACTAAATCGATCCCTTAGACATCTCAAGGGTGCGGAAACTTGGTTCCAGCATCCCCCCACACTACTTCGGGTGAGACTTCACTCCGCACTTTGTGGGATGATGTCGAAAGGGCCAGTTGTGTAGGGATTTGTTTGGCTAAATAACTCTGAACCTGGGTTAAGCCCCATCAAGCCAACAAATGGTTCCATTGCTGGGACTAGAATCTACATAGAAATGTTTGATGTCATATCATTGGAATCCAACTAAGAAGGAAATTGAAGGACGGTTGGACAGAAGAATTCACGAGTTCACGGTGCAGGAGAATAGGAACTTGCGACTAACAAAAGAAGAGTGGTTAGACTGCTACCTGTACACAGAGATCCATGAAATCTTCTTCGCGTCTTTCCCTACTGAGCTATACGAGTGGATCGTGAAGCTAGTAGATAGCCAAGGAAGGTGGAAACTCGACAATCCTATTGTGTGGACCCCAGAGTTAGTGCGAAGGTTGGAAGCGTCGGAGGATAACATTGCACGCATCGTTGATCATTGGTTCAAACTGATTATAGGAGGATTCATTACTGAGTTCGCGGTTGACACCTCTGATGAGCCCCAAAAATGGGTAACTTATTGGGCTCATTTTGCCTATTATTCTCCATAAATCCACCATTCTTCATAGTTTATGCATTCTTTTGAGTATATTTATGTTAATTGGATGAACGAGAATAGTCACTTGACCATGAAGGCTAATACGTGTTTATTGCAGATTTTTGGACAATTTTTGGACCAAGGTCAAGCATTTATGAGCCATTTGATAGCCAAATACGAGGGAACAAGGCTAAGGATTCGTAGGAAGGGTGTCTCTTGCACTAAATGGCCCTTCGTCGAGTTCTCCACCATCAGCTCGGAGTTTAGCAACCCACTAAAGTTAATTTCCAAGGGCAGCAGAGTAGCTTTTGTGAAGTGGCCGAGTACTTGTAGTTTTGAGTAGCCAAGCCCCTTGAATTAAGGAGGATTGTTGGAGGTCCTCGTAGTGCATAAGTAGGAAGGCTTCCAGCCTTCGTAGTTTACTTTTGGAACAGTTTGTATTTTGCACTGTAGTGTTGCTCTGCCTTTCATCTCATTTGGGAGCTTCTGCTGTAAAACATTTTTTGTGACATGGTTATTTTCTGAGTAATGGAAATTAGTTTCAGTTCTCATCAGCTCTGAGCTTCTTCTTAGGAGCCTGTAGCTCTTGGGGTCGGGCCCAACCCTAGTGCCAGGTCTTCCTCTATGTACTGTTATATGTTTTTTCTGTCTTCATAAAATAATTTCTGCTAGTAGATTAAAATCTTGCTTGGTTACCTAGGTCATTTTTGATGATTAAAAAAGATTTTCATGTTTTAGATGATTTGATAGGTTGGTAACAAGAAAGATATTCGAAAAAGGCCATCAAGCAACCCTGGATCTCACCTGTCCCTCCTCAGGACCATGAGCTGAGACCAAGGTGTCCTTGCTGCCCAAAAAACACTGTTCTTGCTTCTTCATGCAATTGCTAGCATTAGTTTCTCAGTTGAAAAAGTTGATACCAGATGCGATCACATGCTTAGATCCATTCATGCTTGGTTTTCATATTTATTTTACATGCTTTTCTGCCAACGAATTTATGTTCATCATGGTTGCTGGTTCCTAGGTCAAAGTAAGTTATAATAGCTAGATATTTGGTTTGCATGGTCTTTGTTTGATTAGTTTCAAGAAATAGTGTGTAGAACACCTGTGATACCTCCTTGCCTACCCTTCCTCCATCAGTGCAACCTACTCCATCCCCTAACTCAGATTCTTGCCCTTGGTTTGCCACATTTTCTCACTTTGACCTAGTTTCCATATTTTTGTGCAACATTTCTCTATCCATCCTTGAACAAATCCAGCCATCCTTATCACATCTCAGCTTCATTTTCCAGGTCCTAGACCCCTCCACATCCTCATCCAACCTCCATCTCCACTTTTCCACCTTTCTTCCACCATCAACCCTTCAAAATCCCCTTTCGGAACATCCTATAGAACCCCTACAGACTTCCTATAGAAGATCACGTGAGCGATTTTTTGAGGTCTAACACTATGAAACTCTCTGGAAGGGTGTTAGGGACCTCTTAGGTCCTCTTCTTACCTTCCCAACCTCCTGGAAGCACCTAACCCATTTCCTTTCACCAATCAACCTTTGCATAGTTAAAAACAGTTAAAGCACATGCACATATGATTCTTACAAAATTAAACAAAAATACAAAAAGATTTTCCTTTTAAGATTTCACTGTAGAAGTAGCTTAGACACATGCACTTTACCTCCCCAAGAGTCAATGGCATCCCTTTCTATAGTTTCATCGTCCTTTTTTTGCACCAATAAGGCTAGTCAGTAAAACTAGGGTTTGCTAGGGTTTGCATTTCCTTTCAGCTTTCAGCCTCTTTTTGCAAGAAGATTAGCTTCCTTTGAGTAACTTTCATCCGTCACAGTTAAAAGCTTCTTCTAAGAGCTCATAGAAGTTGGCTTAAGCTCCTAGTGGACTTGTGCCAGCTGATCCAGTGACAACCTGCGGCAAGAGCTAGTACTTGTGCATATAGCACCGTCGCTTCCAAGTTTGTTATGAACTACCAGGTTGATAAAAGTAAAGAAGGGAGTCCCAGGAGTTGCAGCATTATTGCTGCAATACTGGAGCCCACCATATTTTTGGTGCCGTTGCCGAGGAAGTGTCAGAGTATTTGTGATTGCTGCTTTCCTTCTATTTTCTACTACAATCTTTTGCTTAGTAGTTTATTTCAGCAAGCATAGTAGTTGTTTCATTTCCATTCTGCAATTTCATTTCCGCAATTTCAACTCTGCAAGTGTAGCTTAGCATTTCATTTCCGCAATTTCAATTCTGCAAGTGTAGATTAGCATTTCAATTTTTCAATTTCATTTCAGCAACATAGATTAGTCATTTCATGCTTTCATTTCAATTCTGCATTTTCAATTCAGCAAGATAGATTGTAGTTAGTTTCAGTTCAATCTATTTCAGTTTTTCAGGTACAAGCAGAAAAGAAACACCAAAACTCCACCAAAAATATTCCTTTTCATGCCTCGTAGGAACATAGACAATACAGGGAAATTCTTACCCAACACCCCCACCACATCATTGAGTCACCCTTCTCTCTTCTTCGGTGGCAGTGATCCAGAAGAACCTATAGGTGAACCTCCAGAGATATATGAAGATCCTATAACAGAAGAAGAGCAAGAAACAATTCCTCTTGAGACCATGGCTGAACACAGAAATGGTATAGGAGATGAAGAGAGAATATAAGGTGCCTTTCCCATCCGAGAGACCAACGGGGACATGAAAATGAAAAACATAAGTCCCTCAGCCTTACCTAACTTCCATGGATTGACCACTGAAGACCCTGATACCTTCCTCTTTGAGTTTTCTGTCCTTTGTCGAACTTATGACTATGCAGAAGATGAGCAAAAGTTGAAACTCTTTCCCTCTACCCTCAAGGATGCAACACTACATTGGTTCATGGGGTTACCTAGAAATAGTATCACAACTTGGGCTCAGATGCAGCAAGCCTTTAACAACAAATACCGGGACTACTGTAGGTCAAAGGAAATGAAGGGAGAGATCTTTCAGATGACCATGGGAAGTGATGAGTATTTAGAAGACTATGAAGAAAGGTTCCAACTTAGTTATAAAAGGGCCAGGTGCACACTTGACCTTGAATCTCTGAAGCTAGTTCTACTCCGAGGAGTCCCTGAAGACCTTCTAGATACCTTCCATTTGCTAGATGGAGGAGACATCTACCAACTACCTTATGAGGACATAAAGACTGTGTTTAGAAACCACTCTAGGGTGGCCTAGAAAAGAGGTAGGCGGAATCCACTTTCAGCTAGTGCCACCTTCTCCAAGCATGAGTTTGCAAATCAGATGGAAGACCTCAAAAGTGAGATGAGACAGACCATTGCCATGCAACTAGATACTTTCCGAATCCAATAAAAGAAAGAGGAAGCTGAGAAGGCTTTGGCCATCTTTTGTCCCAGATGTACAAGGAAGCATCCCAAGAACGAATGTCCATTGCACTCAATGGAGGTATGTTTTGTTTGTGAGGAAGACAGCCCCACAAACTAGTGCCCAACCTTACCTGGACTTAAAGCCATGTACCAAGGGGCTGAAGGAGCCACTGAACTACTCTACTTCCTAAACCAAAGCAGGCCGCAGGGATCGAGACCTTACCAGCAAGGGATGCAAGGGACATCCCAAACTTATTACAACCCTAACCAATCCGCTCACATGCCTTCTTGGGGCCCCCCTGTTCATCCTTCATGGTCCACACATCCTCCTTGGTCTTATCCATCTCAATACCATACTCAACCTACTACTCATTCATTTCACTCTCATGTTCAGCCACAACCTCAGTGGAATGCACCTCAACTGGGGTGGAGGCCCCAATACAACTCTCCTTCCGCTATTTTTCCTCCATCGCTTGCTCAAACACAACCATTACCTCCTGCTCCTCCAAGACAACCCCAGATGCCTGCTCAGTTGAACCCAAACCCCAACAACAGACAGGCCCAGCAGGTATACACTAGAGAGACGACATGCCCTACCTATGCTGTGGAGATTCAGGAGATCAACCTTCAATCTAGAAAGGTCCTTCTAGATCGCCAACCTCCTCCCCTGGAGGATGAGGAAGGGAAACAGGAAAGTGAACCCAAAGCCATTCCACCCTTTCCTGAGAGACTAACAGTAGCCACGCAACCAAACCCAGAGGAGACTAAACTTCTGGGAGAACTTAAATAGTTGTGTGTGAAAATCCCACTTCTCCAGGCCATAAAATATGTACCAATCTACAACAAATTGATCAAGGAGAAGTGCTTCAGGCACCCAGGTAGGTGCAAGAGAGATGCCCCGACTATCAATGTCATAGGACAACTGTCTGATCTGATGTTGGGGCAAATAATCTGTCCAAAATATTTGGATCCTGGGAGTCCTGTAGTTGATGTCCACATCAATGGCACCATAATCCCCCACACCCTGATCGATCTAGGGGTTTCCATTATTGTGATGACCAGGGACACTATGCTCAAACTCAACCTTCAGAGTTCCTTAAGAAAAACCTCGACATTACTGCAGTTAGTAGACTGCTCCACTATGACTCCCGAAGGGATTGTGGAGGATGTCCTAGTCTCTGTTGATTCTTGGGAGTACTCTGTGGACTTTTTGGTCCTTCAGCCAAAGGCAAAACTCACTAGATACCCCCTCATTTTGGGAAGGCCTTGGTTAGCTACTGCGGATTCTTACATCAGTTGTTGAGCTGGGAGCATGACCATCAAGAATGGGCCTATGTCCAAACACCTAGTTCGATATCCTCCTGCCCAACCTCTGCTAGAACATGACTTACCTCTCTGGTTGGAGGAGTAAGATGAGGATGAAGTCTACTCTGCACCAGTGTGCACAGTGGAAGCCACCTGGGCAGGGCCTCAAACCGAGGATGACCTAATTGAGAATTTGATTCAAAATCCACCTCTCGGTGTGCTGCCATCAGAGGAGTTGGTGGAAGGTACCCAAGCCAGCGCTTTAGTGTGTGGCTGATTCGACCTCTCCTAGAGTTAAGAATGTGGAATTTGGCCCTGAAAGAACCTTGAAGATCAGCTCGTCCTTATCTCCCTCCCAAGAGAAGGAGTTGTGTAGCTTATTGAACCGCCATTTGGATGCTTTCGCTTGGAGCTATAAGGAGATGAAAGGAGTCCATCCGATGGGCTGTACCCATCACATTTGAATTAAAGAGGATTGTAAACTAGTCAGGCAGCCTCAGAGGAGAATGAATCCAACCCTTAAGGACATTGTTAAAGAAGAATTGCAAAAGTTGTTGGATGCAGGATTCATCTACCCCATCTCGGACAGCGAATGGGTTTCTCCTTTGGTGCTTGTGCCCAAGAAAAATGGGAAGTGGAGAACATGTGTAGATTATTGAGAACTTAACAAAGCCACCAAGAAGGACCATTTCCCTTTTCCTTTCATAGATCAAGTGCTAGATGGGCTGGCAGGGAAGAAGTTCTTTTCTTTCCTAGATGGGTTCAGCGGGTATAATCAGATCCAAATCAGCCTGGAAGACCAAGATAAGACCACTTTCACTTGTCCATGGGGTACCTTTGCCTACCAGGTCCTTCCCTTTGGGCTATGCAATGCTCCTGCCACTTTCCAGAGAGCAGTACTGAGCATATTTGCTAAGCTGGTTCATGATTCAGTAGAAATCTATATGGATGACTTTACTCCTTATGGGTCCAACTTCCAAGAAGTATTAACTAACCTAGGAAAAGTTTTAACCAAGTGTATTGAAATGAACCTGTCCCTCAGTCCTGAAAAATGTGAATTCCTGATGACTGAAGGGACTGTGCTAGGTCATACAATCTCTCAACAAGGATTATAGGTGGATCCTAACAAAATTGCTATCATCCAAAAGGTTCCACCTCCTCAAAAGGTAAGAGATGTTCGGAGTTTTCTAGGCTTAGCAGGATACTATAGAAGATTCATTAAAGATTTTAGTAAGCTAGCCTCACCATTGTTTGGTCTTTTGGGGAAAGATGTTGAGTTTAAATGGACTGACAACTGCCAAGAGGCTCTGGATGAGTTGAAAGATAAGCTGGTAACTGCCCCAATCCTGAGAGGTCCCAACTGGGCCCTACCTTTCCACATCCACACTGATGCCTCAAACAAAGCCATAGGGGTAGCCTTAGGACAAGTTGAAGAGAAGCTACCATATGCCATATAATTTGTCAACAAAAACCTATCCAAGGCAGAATTAAACTATACTGATGACTGAGAAATAGCTCCTAGCTATAGTCCATTCCCTAAACAAGTTCAGACACTACATCAATGGTTATCAAACATTTGTACACACTGATCATGCTGCAATAAAGTATTTGATGAATAAACTTGAGGTGAATGCTCGTATCATTAGATGGTTACTTTTATTGCAACAATTTAACTTAACCATTGTTGACAAGCCAGGAAACGAAAATGTTGTTGTTGATTTTCTGTCTAGATTAGATTTGCCTGCAAGTGAAGAAGGGACGGTGGATGACCAGATTCCAGATGAACACCTGTTTGCTATTTCAGTACTCTCTCCATGGCTTGCTAACATAGCAAACTACTTGGTCTCGGCACAGTTCCCTCCACACCTATCCTCAAAAGAGAAGAGCAGAATTGCGAGGAAAAGTGCCCCCTTTACTTGGATTGGGGCAACTTGTTTAAACTCAACCCAGATTAGATCCTGAGGCGTTGTGTTAGGGAGGAGGAAGTTTTTGACATTCTCCTAACCTGTCATGATGGACCCTGTGGAGGCCAATTTGTAGCAAAAAGGATTGCCTTCAAAATTCTACAGGTAAGCTACTATTAGCCCACTTTTCATCAAGATGTTAGAAGATACATTAGCCAATGTGACCGATGTCAAAGGATGGGGAAACCGACTCCGAGGGATGAAATGCCCCTCCAACCTCAAGTGACTTTCGAGCCATTTGAGAAGTGGGGCATGGATTTTGTAAGTCCCGTCAACCCTCCTTCAAAGAAAAAGTCTTACATCATTGTGTGCACAGACTATCTGAAAAAGTGAGCAGAAACAAAGGCAATCAAGACAGCGACGAAAAAGTGGCTGAGTTTTTAAGGGAAAATATCTTCTACAAGTTTGGCTACCCAAGAGAATTAGTCACAGATCAAGGAAGTCAGTTCACCTCTAACCTGATTGAAGACCTGCTCGATCATCACAAGATCAAGCACAGAACTTCCACCCCTTATCATCCGCAAGAAAATGGGAAGGTGGAAGTCACTAATAGGGCTTTAGAAGAGATTTTGACTTAGTGGTGAGCAACAGCAGAAAGGATTGGGCAGATCGCTTGGTTGAGGTCACCTAGGCCTACAACACCACTTGGAAAACCACAACAGATTTCACACCTTATGAGTTGGTCTACGGGAAGAAGGCTCTACTATCCATAGAGTTCGAGTACAACACATTAAGGTTGGCAGCTCAGCTGAACCTGGATCCCAGCCATGCACAACAGGAAAGGTTACAACTGAATGGATTAGATGAACATAGAATGCAGGCCCTCCTCCACTCAGAAGTAGTTCAAATCCAAAGAAAGATATGGCATGACTGGCACCTTAACGAAAAGCAATTTCAACAAGGAGATTGGGTGTTGTTATATGAATCAAGATATAAGGATTTCAAAGGGAAGATGAGGACAAGGTGGCAGGGACCATATGCAGTGGAGAAATGCAACGACAATGGTTCAGTCCTTATCAACACTATTGATGAAGAAGCCATCCCCATGCTCCTCAACGTGCATCAATTGAAAATCTGTAGGAAGCCCCTTTGCAAGCAAGAGTTCATTGAAACTCTGGATAAATTAGTGTTGGTAGTGGAGCAAGGCCCTGTCTCTACTCCACCCACACCTTGATCATAAAAAAAAAGAAAAAAAAAGAAAAAGAAAAAACAGAAAAGAATAAAAGGATCCTTGGGTGAAAACCTCTTAGAGGCACCCGGGGTAGACAGTGAGGGTGAAAATCTCCTGGAGGCGCCCCAACTGTCTCACCCAAAAAAAGAAAAGAAAAAGAAATCATCCTAATTTCTGTTGAATAATTGCAGGTTGCAGGGAAGACATTGCAGTTTAGGAGGGTTGCGCAAAGCAAGGACAGAGGTCAGCAATAGGCTACAAGCATCCCTCACAGACACTTCCTCCATGACCACTCCCCTTTTCTAGGATTTGATCACATTCAGGTTAAGATTTCACCTTCTACATGAAGTTCTAGGCCTTCTACAGGAAGTTCCATGTCTTCTACAGGAAGATCCTATAGAACCTTCAGACAGGCCAAAATTGATCTTGGAAGGGAATCCGAAGGTTGGAATTTTCCTGCTAGGCTTGCAAACACCCTTGTTTTCGTCCATCACCACATGTCACCCTATTTCATCTCTTTACACCTCTGTTCCACCTATCCTATTATTTGTTCCTGCACAGTCACAAACCCTGTTTTCCTCATACTGCCAGCAAAACCTTTTATTGACAAATCAAGAGCAGTTTTTTTTCACTTCCCATACCTGTCAATCTCTATCTGGACTCCTTGTCAGCTGAACCCCTCGACAATAGTATAGCCCTGCTCATGTTAGCTTGCATCCTAGGAGGATAAGCAACTACAGGACATCCTACAGGAATCCTGTAGCAGTCGATCCCTCTGCGAGACATACTCTGCAAACAGGGACGACCGAAAACGACAAAGGAAACATGCAAAGGGCTCATCTCGAATGAGAAAATATCATCAGCAACCGAAGCCAAGAAAAACCCATGCATGTAGCATCAACGAAGGAAGGAATGGGTTCTAACACCCGTGCATGAAGCAACAACAAATGAAGGAGTGGTTCCAAGACCCGAAATCTGCATAACGCGGCCGTGACCACGTAGGTAAGTGTCTAAACTCATTCGTCAATTGCATAAACTATATTTTAAGAGCTGCATGCCTATGGAAATGGTTCGAATTGAATGGAATCGGTGGCCAGCTAACTGGCCACCCTCGGCTAGTTACATAGCCTCTTGGGATTCGAATGAGCCAACTACATTCAAAATTGCTGACGAAGTGTGCAACCGACAGGTGTGGAGTGTCCATTCAGGAAGAAATCGTCGAGACTGGTAGTGGTGGAGGTGGTTAATGGTAGAGGGGAGGTGATTTCGGTCAGAAACACGGAGAGAAATTATGGCCGTGACGTCGGATCAACGGTTCGGCCCGGCCACCTCATCCCCTCACCACGAATTACGCCGCAGTTAATAGATGCTCGGCTGAAACTCACACCACCTTCTATTCATTTTGCACTTGCAACATCCTCGACCGAAGTACGCGTTCTCTGGTTCCAAAAGCTGTTAACCAGTCGTCCTCCACCAGTTTTTCTACTTGTTTTCAAGAATCTCCCACGTATCGGGCTCACTCAGAGGCACAAAGACATTCTACAGGAACTGGGGGGTCTTCTACAGGAAGGGTTCTATAGGAAACCCTGCACAACTTTCCGAAGCAGAGAAGCCTGGGATTTTTCTTCGTCGAATTTGGAGCTCCAAACAAGGTAGGCTCGAAAAACTCTTCTATGCATGGTATGATTTGAAAAGGTGGTGAATTGAATGGTATCAGATTGGGGAATCAGAGAAAAATCTACCTGGGAATTGGAAGTAAAACGTTTTCCTGTGTGTTGCACTGGGTTTCTCAGTTGTTTCTGCATCAAGATTCTCCTCCACATTCCTATTTTTAAAATTCTCCTGTAGGGAAGATATGCAACTGTGGGGGCCAGCCTGTGTATGAAAAATTTTGAATTTGTATATCTGTATGTGTGCTGAGAAGAAAAATTGAGCTCTGTACTCTGTCTGTAGAAACAAAATTCTTCCTTTCATAAACAGACAACCGAGTTCTGGGCAACAATAGTCTTGAAAACCAGGGAATAGTTGCTAATTAATAGTGGATACCCAAGAAATCCCTTCTTGAGTTCAGGGGGAAAACCATAAACATCATTCCTTTTTCTGATCAAAGCATAAAAAAGAGCACTCTCACCATGCCAGGGGGATTCATAAGGAAATAACCCTCGGACCCCAACAAACTGCATGAGCATCTTGAGGTGGTGGACCTTTTCACCCGAGCCAATTGGATGTCATTCTTTGACAAAATTCGGGGTCATGACGAGGAGATAATGGAGGAATTTTTAATGTCCCTGAGACCTCAATCAAAGACACATGCCACAATTAGTTTTAGGGGTTTGACCCTAGAAATTACCCCTGAGCTCATCAATCATGTTACTGGTCTACCATTAGGGCTCCCTTGGAGCAAAGAAGAGAGGTCATTGGGCCAAGTTGCCAGGAAAACATTCTTCCTACCCGAGGAACATCCTATAGAAGACAAAAACGGGGTTCGAAGAATCAGCTTGCCTCCTCTCTGGAGTGAGGTCAGTTTCCAAATTATGAAGTAAATTACATGTGAAGGGAGGTTTAGCATTGTCTACAGTTATCATTTCAAGTTGCTATGTGAACTACGGCATGGAATTGATTTACCTCCAGACAAGAAACTGAGCATCCCCTATTTTCTTCTTCAGTCACTAATTGGATGTGGTACAAAATCAAATGAAGGAATCCCAAATCAGTTGGCCCATCATGGGCTCATCAAGCTATTAGTGGAAGATGCCTTACACACCTACACTATCCCCATATATTGGGAAATCTTCCGAAACATGTCCTAGGATGACGATATTAGAATTCTGGCCAAAGACATCACCGCATCCATCAGTGAGGAGGGAGAACACACTAAAGAAGGTAAGAAAACCAATGGTGAAGGAACACAGGATATTCCAGCACAACAAGGACAGAAAGAAAAAGGGGGAAAGGGCTAGATTAATGAGCCTAAAACAGAGGAAGAAACAACAACACAAACACCAAGGGAAAAGAGAATGCAGAGGAGAGCAGAGAAGGTAGAAAAACCCAAAATGAAGGCTATCACAGCCAAAGCAGACACATAGAAACAAAAGGGAAAAACACATCCTGAAATGGCCACAATACAGACAGAAACAGTTGACACAGGGACTTCTACAGGAAGCATGGAAAAAGGACAGCAAAAGGAGAAATCACCTGAAATATTGGCAAGGGAGGTAGCAGCTGTGCTTGCCGCCTTAAGCACACCTCCAAAACAAAAAGGGAAGCGAAAGAGGCAAACCTCCATGTACTTTAAAGCAAGGAGGAGCACACGGATCAAAGTGGGCAGACCCCAGCCACAGTCAAAGGAGCCAATTGTCATTGAGGACACAACACCTAAACCAAAAGAAGGGTCTCCTTCAAAGATATCCGTCACTTATGAACGAGGAAGCCCAAAAACCTCCACCTGGAGAGAGAGAATTAGGGTGATGGACTCAAGGACAGCTCTACAGGAAGCTGAGAAATTTTTACATGAAACTCGGGCTAAGCTAAAAGAGACTGAGAAATTGGAGGAAAAGGCAACCAAAAAATCACAGGGAGAAGAAAAGACAAAGGAAATATTGGAACCAAGCCCTCAGCCTAGCTTGGGTTTAGACTATAACCTGTTAGAAGCCGGGAAAATAATTCCCCAGAAATTTGCAATGCCACTCTTCTTTGCACTAGAAGAAGAAAGAATTAGGACTCACACTTGGATGAGGATTGCCAAGTCCAAGGGTGTGGCAGACATAGGCCACCTGGAAGAACAACTCAAGGAGTCAAGGAAAGAATTGGCCATGGTGAAGCATGTGGAAAGCAGTCAAAGGGCCAAACTACAGGAAGAGAACGAGCTATTGAAACAGCAGCTACGTCTACAGGGACGTTATAAGGAAGACAGAAACTCCATTCTAGGAGAAAAATAGCAACACGAAAGCCTCCAGCAGATAAAGAAACCTTTGATGAATAGCAGAGAGTGGACAGGCTACAGGCTGAGGTTGAGGCACTAACAAAACAGCTACAGGAGAAGGATTCACAGGCAGCAGAGGAAATACAGTCTCTAAAGCAACAAGTACAAGAGAAGGAAGCCCAACTAGCCTGCATGGCCAGCTAGGCAGTAGAGGCCTTGCAGTCTAGGCAACCTGCCAAGTCATATGCCTTATATCTTAAAGATCAATGGTTGTAGTTCAAGATTAACACCTTGGCCCAAAGGGGCACCATTCCATTTCAAAATTACCATCAATTCATGACTTTCTGTGACAGCAGCTCAGTAGAAGATAAGGCCAAGTTATTCGAATTCTATTTACACAACTTGGCCCTTCCAAACATGACTCTATGGGACCCCAATGCTATATTGGGAGATGTGCAACTTATGGCCATGGCCTGTTGGTTAAATCATGAGGAAAAGAGGGCAGTAGAGATTCAGAATATTATGAACAAAGAGCTAAGTGAACCACTCATGATCAGGGCATAACCAAAGGATACATCAGCTTTAATATATGCCCATTAGCACCTGGCCAACAACCCTCAGGTTCTACCAGATTACATTGATCGACAAGTGCAAGCCATTGCTCACTTTGAGGACATGGAAAGACTGTTGGGGGATAACTGCATTCATGCTTGCACAAGAAGGTGGAACACACTGCCCCACAGTCTGAAAATAAGAGAATACCACTCCCCAACCAGGATGAGAGAGGCCTTGGCAAGGGTACCCCTCTATAAACAGTCAATGCAAAATATACAGGCCAACTGGATTGGCCTAAAGTTCAGTCCTCCCTTGCTTCTAGGACTGCTGGAAGGAGTCAAAGAAGAAGAGGAACACAGGTAGTGGGAGGAAGTAGAAAGAAAATCAAGATTTCATGACCGAGAAGAAGACATCACCTCGAAGGCCTGGGATGTGAGAGAGGCAGTCAAAGCAATCAAAGATGATGAGCTAGATTAGTTGCTTAGAGGATGAGCAACCCATTTAGCAGGGGGGTGATGATGAGCCCCAAAAATGGGTAACTTATTGGGCTCATTTTGCCTATTATTCTCCATAAATCCACCATTCTTCATAGTTTATGCATGCTTTTGAGTATATTTATGTTAATTGGATGAATGAGAATAGTCACTTGACCATGAAGGCTAATACGTGTTTATTGCAGATTTTTGGACAACTTTTGGACCAAGGTCAAGCATTTATGAGCCATTTGACAGCCAAATACGAGGGAACAAGGCTGAGGATTCGTAGGAAGGGTGTCTCCTGCACTAAATGGCCCTTCCTCGAGTTCTCCACCATCAGCTCAGAGTTTAGCAGCCCACCAAAGTTGATTTCCAAGGGCAGCAAAGCAGCTTTTATGAAGTGGCTGATTTCCACCACCACCACAATTCAATATGGCAAGCACGATAAAGTTGCCTATGTTTAAGGGATTGGAAAATGAGGATCCAGACCAATTTTGGTTCATTCTAAGAGCCGTATGGGAAGTGCAAGGAATTACAGATGACAATATAAAGAAAGTGACACTGGTTAGCACCCTACAGGACTGCGCATTGACCTGGTATATCAAGCACTCCAATGATAATCCAAATGCGGGAATCACAGATATCCAAGCAACTCTAAAAAGAGAGTTTAGCAGGTCGAATTCTGAAGCGCAGTCGATCATTAGATTCAAAGAGATCACAATGCTACTAGGCGAGACTCCTTGGGAGCTAGATCAGAGGGTGAAATGCATGATTCGTGAAGCTAATATGAATCTGATGGATGAACAACATCGTGAATGGTTTGTAGCATCGCTAACACCACATCTGAGGAGAGCGTTGTCAAAGAAAAAGCTAATGACTTAGGCAGAGGCCTTAGAGATCATGATGAGGTTGCATGAGACCCTGATGTAGGATCCCAACCTAGGAGTTCAACAGATCCACGTGTAGCTGAAGAATTTATGCCTGGAGATGCAAAGTCTAAAACAAGACATGGCAACTCGACGAGAAGTGCACGAAGAGGTGTGGTGTGTAAAATGCAAGGTTTAGGGTCATGATAAGGACCACTTCCTAGTGTTTTCAAATTACCTCGTAGGAGGAGGGCCGATGCCCTTAAGATTGGAAGCACAAGCAAGACCTAGTGCAGCACCTTCTTTGTGGTGTGTGATTTGTCAAATAGTTGGAAAACATGCCATAGACAACTGCCATTTGTTACAGAAGTATACACAAAATTCACAACAGTTTTTCTGCAACTTTTGTAGGTTAGTGGGACACGATGAGTGCACTTGTAGAAGATATGAGTTAATGATGGATAAAATTCCCACCTATAGAGTTTAGGCCGAAACACGACCCCTTGACCAAGATGCAGAATGGTACGAATAGGATTTCAGGGGCACGGACGAGGCCAAGGTGAAGGAGGACCTGGAAGAGGTTGCGTACAGTTGATATGCTACAATTGTGGAGGGCCAGGGCGTTATGCCCATGAGTGTACAAATCCGACGTGCTCGTCATGTTTGTATTGTACCTTGTTTAATCATGAGACAGAATATTGTCCAACGCTGATAGCTAGGATACGCAACAAAGGAGCACTACCACCTCCCCAAACTCAGAACCTGCAGATGATGAGGTCTGAGTCGCGCGAGGAAGATCCAAATGTGAACATTTTGCTCCAAAGTGGAATTGCAACAGGAGATGAAAAAGGCAAATAGCCGGAAGATAGTACTTGGGTTCGCAAACCTCTGGCGAAATTAGCGAAGTTTGATTTGGAGCACGCTTGGGAAACCTTCATGGAAGCTAAGAAGAGCTTCGCAGAGGCCTCCACTTCAGGAAGAAAAGATAGACCGGAGCTGGAGATGGACCCATCCATGCTCACAACATTCTTGTAAACATGTATGAAGCTACTGTGCGATAGTAAGGTGGTAAAAAGGTTACAAGAACTCATTAACAGATGTGCTGGGACTGCGCCAGGAGAACCGTGTGTAGTTAGGAAGATCGAAAAACACAAGACAAGGATGGGAAGAGAAATGAGACTAACCACACAAATTGGAGAATTTGAGATGGATCAAGTTATCCTAGATTTTGGATCGGATGTGAATGTTCTGTTGAAGTAGACATGTGAACAAATGGGGAGACCTACGCTACAATGGTCTCCTATTCAACTGTGAATGGCGGACCAATAGAAAATAATACCCATGGGGCGATTGCAAGGAATAACCGTGGACATTTGGAGCAAGTGCGCTAGCAGACTTTGAGGTGATAAATATTGTTGATGACAGAAATCCCTACCCCGCACTCTTAGGAATTGATTGGGCCACTAACATGAACAGGGTGATTAATCTGAAAAAGCGGAAAATGATTTTTGGAAAGAAGTCACTACACGTAATTATACCCGTGGACCCTGCTGAAGGATCGTGCTATGCGGAGCCGGTGCGCGACTATGAAAGTGATGATGATCTGGGCTACATTTATAAGATAACAACGCGAAACCAGGACTGGGTGAATCCCACTATGGATGGATGAATTGCATGGGAAGGTGAAAGCTCCTGTACTTCAGATTCAGATGAGGAAACTAAGCGATGGAAGAATCAGTTACATGAGGTAACTACACTGAATTGTAATACGATGACAAGGTCACTGCACTGCATATCGACAGAAGTGAGAGACCTACCTACTTATGATGGTCTAAGTGAGGTAGATACCTTCTTGGATAAATTTGAAAGGGAGGTGCTAGAAAACAATGCTTCCAGGCCTTGGGCTAGGTATTGTGCACTACACCCACGAGGTGGTGGGGTACACACAAAGGGAGCTTTGACGACTGGCGTGAATGTAGAAGGATGATGCGCATGCAATTTGGGAAGCCTAGGGTGTGATCAACAGACAAGTAAAATGGATGGAATGATCTGCATGTGCATCTGGCTAGGTGGGCATAGGCATATGGAAAAAAACCTACGTGGATGCATATGAGCTCCATGTTGAGAGGTATGGTCAATAAGCATGTGTTGGGGGGGGGGGGGGAAATGTGCAAATGGCTCTTCATGTTGGAAAGACAGTATGTAGGAAGAACAATTGCGCAGAAGGTTCTCTGCGCGGAAGCGTTCAACAAGGTATGCAATGCACTGAACAAAGTATGTAATGCGTAGCGAAGTGATTGGGACCTACGCGTACCCGTAGTATTATGGGCTTATAGGACAACATGCAAGAAATTGATGGGACAAACACCTTTTAGGCTTGTCTATGGAGTAGAGGCCGTAATGCCTATGGAGTATATCATGCATAGTTTGCGCATATCCATGCTCATAGGTATGACGGATCATTGAGCTCTAGAGAAGAGGCTCGCACAGTTGGAGGAGCTTGAAGAAGAACATTTTTTGGCTAGATTTCACCAGCAAGTACAGAAGCAGCACGAAAAGGCTTGGCATGATCGACATATTAAGTTGCGAACCTTTAAGGTGAATTATTTGGTGTTGCTATATGATACTAAGTTTGATCAATTCCCAAGGAAGCTCAAAATGAATTGGTTGGGACCGTATGTTATTAAGGAGATCACATAAAGTGGCGCGGTGTAGTTGGTAAAGTTAAATGGAGAAATCTTCCCAGGAAAGTCAATGGCAGTCATTTGAAGGCATGCACAGGTGGCCCGACCATCTGACGAACTGTAGGAATCATAGGCTTAGTGCTCCAAGCAGCTAAAAGGTGTCGTGGGACTATAAATTACTTTGCTTGGGAGCTGTGCAATGTTAGGACTATGCACAATAGCGAAGTGTCATAGGGTCCGTGATAGCGCGAGGGTAGCTACACTGCCATATGGGTTGGCTAGAAAGTGACCATTACAGTCACTATTCATGATGTGATGCTTGGCTTGAGACCAAATGGAGCGGGTGACAGGCATTTAAGGTGAACTTTATGGACCAGATTCTTGAAAATCTGCTGCCAAGTGAGCATTAATGGACCGAATGTGGGGGGAACGGTTGAATTCAAATTCAAAAGGTGTTATAAATTACAAAGGGCTGTCCAACAAACAACACTTGGCCATTTGAGAATTCAGCTATTGCGTGCCCAGAGATTCATGAACCCAGATTTGTTTGATCTTTTGAAGTCGAAGTCATTGTTTGAGAACTTACCTGAGCCGTTGAGAGAATTGTGGAATAGCAGTATGGCAGCACCTGAGGAAGCCATGGATACCAGAGAAATGACTGCTGAGGAGGTTGCGTAGGCCATAATAGTAGGCGAAGCCCTAGAAACTGCCAGTATAGTTGCAGAAATCCCTAAATCACTGCACACGCCAAGACCCAAGAAAGACAAGCAGCCTATGGTACCAATGCGCGTGTTCCCTAGAAACCCGTTGAGAACTAGGCTTACTATGGAAGAAAATGGAAAGGCTATCAAATTGGAAGTCGATGAGGAGGAGGAATAATTTGAAGAAATCCTGGTAGAAGAGGAGGAGGACGTAGAGATGGAGGTGGAAACCCAGGGTGCAGACCCTCTGACCAGGCTACCCATGTATGTTCCTCCACAAAAGGGGAAAGCAAGGGTGCCCAAGGACCTAGATGAGAGTGAAAGTTCTTTGTAGACTTCGTTGCTCCCTGACTATATCATTTTTTATGGAGTGCACTTGGGGTGAGTGCCTGTGCTGAAATTTGAAGACTGGGATCTCACAGACCACAAGAAATTCCCACATTTAGCAACCGTTAAATGCACCAGAAGAAAAACACACTACCGAGAGTCATCAAGTTGGAGTTGCGCTAGTGGCTGAGAGGTGTAGAAAAGGAAGGATTGTTAAACAAGCTCTGTGTGCTGCATTACCATCGCGCCCAAGTGACTATTTTCGTCATTAGGCAGCTGCTCTGCCTGGTGCATGATGGGTGTTTTTGGCTGGAGGAGCCAATCCCCATCACAGATCATATGATTCACTAGAATTACCCGGCTCCCTTGCAAAGGGGAGGACCCAGTGAATATCTCAGAGGGTAAAAGTGACGATTTGGCCATCGCAAAAGCCATGAAGAAAAAATTCAAGCTGGAGAAGAAGAAGAGAGGCTACGCGATTTCTAGCATCAACAATGCTGTGGCCAAAGTTGCGACATAGATATTGACTGGGAAAGTTATGCGGAAGTGTCGCGTGGATGTGGTGCCTACGTTGGTGGTAGCACTTGCGGCACAATGCGTAGAAGGGGTCCAATTTAACTGGGTAGAATACTTGTGTAGAGAGTTCCTGGAGAACTGCCATGAGGCACAGGAGGAGGGGAAGAATTTCCACTATGCATGGCTTTTGCCATCCATAGTTCTGGTGGCTTGGGAATTGCTCGAGGATAGCCAATTCCCAACAATTGCGTAGGATCTTCTAGAGGCAGCGAAGTACACTTCGCTGTGGGAAACCAGAGATGCGTAGAGGATCATAGACAACAAGATATTATGGGTGTTCATGGAGATGAACATCAAAATGGGGATTTATCGCAAGCCATGGTTATCACCCACTGTCTACAACAGTCTGCAAAGCTTTGCGGAGTTCAAAGCAGACTTCCACCACGTGTACATTAGGGCACGCAAGGACCCTGCAAAGACATGGCACAAGCTACCTTACCTGGCGACAAATGATGTCATGTTCGTCGTGCTTGAGTTGTGGCCGCTAGAGTGGCGTGCTCTAACCAGCTCCGCGGTGGAAGTAGAGAATTCCTCCACACAGAAGAAAAAGGATGAGGAAAAACTACGGATGGCATAGTTGGCAGAGAAGAGAAGGAACGAAGCAACATTAGCCAAGGTGCAGGAAGTGAGCGACACTACGAATGCAACAGAAGGCAACAGAGAAGGAGCGTGAAGGCCGGAAGTTGCTTTTGCCAGAACAAGAAATAGATCCAGAGAAAGGTGGTGCAGACCCACAGATAACATCCACATAGTTGAAACGACAACACCCAAGAGAGAAGGTGGGGCCCCGGAAGTAGTCGAAGGCCTCAAAGACTTCTTTCGACCTAATCACCCTCACTGAGGGGGATCTACATGACATTGGGGAGATGGTGAGGGACGTCACCATGGAGGCCCTCCAACCATTTACAGAGGAACACCAGAGGGTGTTGGGGTCCCTTCGAGCACAGATACAAGAGTTGCAGGTGTGCATTCCATAGGCTGGTATTGTGTCAACTAGCCTCACACTAGGAATGAAAGCGACTAAGGAAATGCTGCATGCCCACATGACCAACACCATAGTGCTACCAGAGAGAGCACTCATGGCAGAAAATTAGGCCAACAGGCCTGTGGTTAGTGGATTAAAGGGGATCAGGATAAACATGGTTGCGCTACCTCTGGAGACACTTTATGTTTTGCAGGACAGAGTTACTGTAGAATTGTGAGCCAGGGAGGGTCACGTGCTCTAGGTCATGAGAGAGCAGCGCATCAACATCAAACAGTTGAGCCTACAGTGTGATGAGGTAGTGGCGTAGAACTGACAAATTGTGCAGGTGGTCGACAAATCCTGCCAGATGGTCCCGGAGCTGGCCATCCAAGGAGAGGAACCAGTAGAGGTGTGCATCCGGAGACTGGAAGTAGGGGTGTGCAAGGCTAAGGAAGAGATGGCCAAGGTTTAGATGGAGCTGAACCTTCAGATAGCTGAGCTACAACTAAAGGCATAGCCTTCAACTCTGCTAGAGATTAAAGAACAGTGCACCAATGCGCTCATAACAACCATATCATAGGTCAACAGTGCAGTGAAAGACTGCACCAAGCTATTTGAAGAGTCGTTCGAGGTTCTCACCACTCTGCAGGAGGACCCAAACATACAACGCTTAGAAATAGAGGTGCGCAAGCTGCAGCAGAAATATGATGAGATAAAAGGGACCGCGCAGATGGTTTCCCTTACACAAAGGCTCGTGTGGATGCAACAGGAAAAAGTGCTCAAGGAGCAGGTGGACACTACTCGACACAAGGAAGCCATTTTGAACGCAAGCGTACGACCATGGATTGATGAGGCGTTCATCATTACAGCCTCTATTGAAGCAAAGCTTGCACAGATGCAGGGAACAGAGGAATAGATTCAGGAAGTAGTTCAACTACAGTGGTTTCTTAATAGTGCGTCCAAGAAGCACAGCAGGCAACCACTCAGTGCTCTGCTGACCTTGTAGCAGTCCAGGTAGAGTTGGGAGGTCTTCACGCAAATATCTCCACACCAACGGAGTGACTCGAGGGCGAGTCACTATGTTTGTGTTAGGGGCCTATTGGGCGCGGGATCCCCCAAGGGAAGTTTTGGGGCTTAAAGCCTAGATTTTGGTCGGAAGTTGTAACTTCGATGTAAAGACTCCGCATTTTGTGGGCGCGAAGCACATAAATTGTAGATGAGTCATAGGTTTGTCTGCCCTCAATTTTGTAATCTATGGTCGGCTATAGAGATCTACCCATGGTCCGCGGACCATGGGATTATATAAGTAGAGCGAGGCTCTAAGTTGTAAAACAATGAATCAAAAGTCTAAGGAGGAAGAGTTGAGTCATATCTAAAGTGTAAAGTCTAGTTTTGGGTCATAGAGTAGGAGAAGGCTCTACAACTGAGTGTGCAGAGGCCTAGTAGTCCGCAGCTGAGTGCGCGGACCCCTACAGGTGAGTGCATAGGGTGAGTCGAGTCTGTAACAGTTGGAAGCATTAATAAAGAGAAGTTTTATATCATTCCTGTGTATTTATTTCTTGTTTTATACATTGAATGTATCGGGTATGAATTGCATTTATACTATTTATATGATGCGTGAACATATATGATTGTGTTAATTAAGTGAATGCAAGATAAAGTATCTGTTTACGCGAAGTTAACTAACATCTTTAAGAAGATAAGTAAGAGACATGGTGTAGTTTAGGGAAATAGCACAGATCACTACCATAGCAGCGCGAAAGCATCTCAGCCCTTGGTTAGGGCTATGCAAAGGGGATTATAACAGATCACGAAGGTCTCATAGGTCAGAACAGTGCATGAAGTAACTTGCACGAAGATAGGTACAGTTGGACTAAATCAACCCCTTAGACATCTCAAGGGTGCGGAAACTTGGTTCCAGCATCCCCCCCGTACTGCTTCGGGTGAGACTTCAGTCTGCGCTCCATGGGCTGATGCCGAAAGGGCCAATAGTGTATGGATTTATTTGCCTAAATAACTCCAAACATGGGTTAGGTCCCATCAAGCCAACAAATACCATAGATTTTCCCATGGTAATGATCAAGGAAAAATGCTATAAAAAGGAATTGATTTTCATCATCCTTGTGTGCACTTGTGAGATCGATCTAGCTTGTTTTCTTCTTTGGTAGTCTATTTCTTTTATATTTTGGTATAGGGATGAAAAATATTATACGAGCTGAAGTGTAGTGTGCTGAAATGATCTATGCATTTGAATTGGCACTAACAACCTTCAATGATATATTATGTAGAGATTGTTTGAAGTGATGTGCATGCTATTTAGGATCGATCTCATGTTTGAAGGTGTGTTGGTCATGTGCATATTATTCAGTGCATTTTGGTTTTTCTTAGCTTCATCCCAATGAAAAATTGATGAGAAGAAGATAATGCATTTGTTGGAGTGCGATATGTTTATGTAGAGATCTATGCATCAATTGAAGAGAGCACATTGCAAAAATCAGTGATGTTTGTATCATTGTATTATAATGCATATCATACATAGGGAGCTAAAATAGAAATCTTATGAGATTTTTTATTGTAGGGATACACACACAAAATAAATCCAAATTCCATTTTGTAGATCTATGTGCATTTGCAGAGATTGATAGTCAAGTTTATGGTTATGTATTGATTGATTTGACAGAGACAAAGCTCTATTTTGATAGATTCAATTCTGATATATAGTGAAAGAACTCACTGCTTGTGCACATTTGTTATATCATGGATTAATGTTTTTGATTGTTTCCCTTATATTGGAGATACACAAATCCGTTGTGTGCTTGATCACATTGTGAACATTCAAATAATAAATATTATTTAAATTTTATAGAGATGGAATCTATTTTGGTTTAATAAACATTTTTTGGGGGTATGTGCACTTAATAATCCCACTGTAATACATTTCCTTGAGTCAATTATAGTAATTCGAGCATTCATTCCTCAAGTTCACAACAAAAGGATCAATATGGTCATTGTGTGATGCCCATCGTCTGAATAAATACAAAGAAATATATTGTTAGTCTTACTGTTCTTCATAGAGTATATGTTCTCACTGGTAGTCTCTAAGTTTTTGACACACTAAAAAGCTCTATTCTTAAGGAGTTTGCAGAGATCAAATTTTGAATTTTTTATTGTTAACTTGGTGTTTCATTAGAGAGAATTTTGGGTTGTTCTTTTGTAGTGTTTTTGAGTGACTAACATGAGGATGTTGAATAAATATTTATATGTAAAGAATGTGAATAATTGTTGTAGTGATAGTGACTATCTCTTAGGTCTACCCTTGGTTTCTTGATAGGACAAATGTAGAGAGTCTATGCTTATCTTGACCAGTATGAATTGATCTTGCTAGATTTAACCTCCGAGATTGCAAAATTTTTATTTGCAGAGATATGAGTTGTAGAGAAGGCCTTCACTCATTAAGGTTTGGCATAATTTTTTATGTTGATGTAATTGACCTAAACTGCCTTGGCGGAAGTAGTGATGATATGGACACTAGTGTTTCTCTTGATTAAAACCTTATGAGTCATTTTCTATGATGTTAGTTGAAGATCATTGTTTGCATGGTGTTCTGGTTATGAATGGATTGATATTCCACAGAGAAATGTATGAGGCAGAGTATTGACATGGTTCCTGTTACACCAGTGTTATTATTGTGACAATAGTATTATTCCTATGACAACAATGTTATTCCTGTGACAAAGTTGTGTAACTTGCTTTGTGACTAGCATTATGATTAATGATTATTATGTATTCAGAAATGGTTGAGATCCTAATGTGATCTATGACAAAAGATTGACAGTATGTGCAGAAATCAGTGAATTTATATGTCGGACAAAAATGACAGAGATTTATTTTGCTACTTGTATTTTATGTGTTGCTTGTCTTCATGAATGGTTGTTGATGATGTTACTATTGAAGAAGTCCTTAACAATGATATTTCATGCCTTATTGAAATGGTATGGTTGTATAGATGTGTTTGGATTGTGGTAGTTTTTTGTTGATGATTCTCGTGATATTTGCTATTGATATCACACATATAAGTTGAGACATATTTAACTATCGTTATATTGAGTTGATAGGTAGATATTATGCAGAGATAGTATTTGGTGTACATAAAGCTTGACATTATTGAGAGGTTGATGATAATAGGGTTTATGGTAGGTTTTCTTGATATAGTGAATATGATGGATGATTTATGATGTCTTGTTAAGTGTGTTATATTTTTGAACTGAGTATATGACTTGGCATTTGACAGGGTTGATGAGCAAAGAATTTGATCTGGTTGTGGCTTGGTATTGACAGTGATTATTGTTGAGATTTGGCTTGATTGATTAGTGTTTGACTTCAGAAAGGTTATTGGTATTTAGTCAATTATTGGGTGTGGGTCCAGTTTGAAAATTTGATGAAGTGTGTCTTACAATTTTTTATGGTTGATTGAGGCAGGTGGATCTAGTGTGAAATATTCTAAAATGTGGTCCATAGAGGTGTTCAGGGTTGTAGCCTTTAGTGAGGGAGTATGATCTTCCTTCCGATAGGAGTTGATAAAATTGATAAGGGAGTAGTAGCTTCCTTCCAGTTGGAGATGGAGAATTTGTGGAGGTTGTAGCCTCCTATAGGTAGGAACCTGCATATAGGTAAGAGTCTACACTGGTACATGATGTAAAATATTTTCTTCATAATAAGGAAGAATACAAAGATGATAGCATCAGTGGTTTTCTCCCACATTGGGTTTCCACTTAAAAATCTGGTGTTCCTATGTGTTTATGTGTTTTTCATTCTTATGGTTTACATGCTTTTATACTTAATGATACTCATGGTTTACTGAATAAGGTATGATTTATAACGCAATATCCTGCTAATGAAATAATGGTTCAAGATGACTTTGGAAATGAAAGAATAAATTAAGTAAATTTGAATTGAATGAAATACTAATTCAATCCCTAAGTATTTCTAGCAAGTCTTTGTAGTAAATCTTAACTGCTTGAGAGTCGATCAGGGACAATGGGAAGGAAGCACAAAAAGAAGGCAACATAACAGAAGAGGCCAAGTCATGAAAGTTGTGACAATGACGTATCTTATGCCATGGCAATATCTGCAATCATCAATCAAGGACAATCAATAGCATAATAAGGCAAGTAAGAAACTATAGAAAATAAATGTATGTGCATACTTAATGATGCTAACTATCAGGATTGGAAAGAAAATATGAAGTCTAGGATAATATCCCTTGGATTTGATGTTTAGCATTTAGTTTGTAATGGTTATACTAAAACTCAACCATCATGATAGGAGCTCTAGAATAATAGTCATGTATTAAATGAAATATTTTGTAACATACATGATTTAGTATTAGATAAAGTTATGCATTATGAAACCACAAAGGAGGTATGGGATAATATGCAGGCCATACATGAGGGATAAGGAAAAAAAAGTAACAATGGAAGTTTGGTCATCGGGTAAACCAATAGGTAATTTTGTTTCTGAAACATTAAATTAATCTAAAGGAAATTGTGGTCTATCAGAAGATGAGAGTGATCATGAAACAACCTTTATCATATCAGATGGAGTTACTGATTTAGAAGAAGAGAGGTTAGAAGAAGTATTTAAACTTAGAAGAAAACTTGTTTCTACTTTGAAAAGGATTAATAATCTTGAGAATAAGTTGCAAGAATATGAAAATAGGGATCATGATGAATTAGTGAATACTGCAACAGTAACATAACAACTTAAAGAAAGGAAACAATATTGTGAAGGACTTGAAGACGAGATCATCTCTCTAAGATCATATCTTCAAAATTCAAACAAAACGAAATGAGGAGCTACTTCAAGTATTTGAAGAATAAGATAATGGGCTTAAAGAATAATTTATTGAGTCAATAACACAACTGGAAGAAGGAAGAAAATTTGAAGAGGGAATAAGGAAGCAGTATAAGGAAAGGGAAGATTGATGTCAAAGACTGTAGGCTAAGCTAAGCATTCTAAAAGGTAAATTAGCAGAAAAGGACAAACATTTGAAATTTCATGATATTACTAAGATATTGGACAATATTCTTAATAGTCAAAGATCCCCCTCCATCAAATTAGGCATTGGATTTCATGAAACTGTTAAGGGAGAATCTAGCTCACAAGCTTGTGCAAGCAATTTTGAGGTTAACAAAGAAAACTTTGAAAATCCTGGTAAATAATTAAGAAGTCAACTAAATCAACAATCAAGGAAAGTGAATTTTCAAAGGAAATCATTTTCTCCTTTGTTCAATGATATTGAATGTTATATCTATCATAAATTTGGACACATTGCAGCCAATTGTAGAAAAAAATTGTTCAAACTCAAGAAAATAGTCTCTCCACATGAAGATCATTGGTTCCAAGGTACTCAAGTTTATTTAAGGGGTATTGTTTCACATGAAATATATTTGGTCACAAATCTATAGATTGTAATAAGATAAGTATGAATAAGAAATATTATGATTCTCTTTCCCCCTTCTTTGGTAATGTAAGGGGTTATACATATAATAAGTTTGGACATTTAGTAAAAGAATGAAGGAACAAGACAATGAATTCACACAAACAACGAGTAGGTTCCCTCCAAAGCAAGAAACTAGGAAAGAATATTGTTATAAAAAGACTTGAAAAACATGGATCCACCATCACTCATAATAAGCAGAAGGAATAGGAAAAAATGAGGTGTGTACTTGCTTTGTGCACATTTGAAGAAGAAGATCAATGGTACATAGATAACCCATGCTCTCATAACATGTATGGAAATAAAAGAAAAAAAATATCTCTCTTAAAAAAAAGAGTGGTAACGTTATTCTTGGAAATAGTTCACCTGCAAAGCTACTAGGAAAGGGTAGCGTTGATCTTGATGTCAAGAATACAGAAGAAAATAATGCATTATTGGCTGAAGAACTAAAGTAGAACATTATAAGTGTAGTCCAAATAGTTGATAAAGGGAATGTAATTTTATTTACATCAGATGGATGCAAAATTAGAGAAGAAGACATTAGAAAAAATATCACAAAGGATTCAAAAATGTAGAGAAATTATTTGTTCTAAAGAAAAATCCAAGAAGAAATAAGAAGTAAAGTTCCCCCTCTTTAGATTTAGAGTAAGGGAAGATAGTCCCCTTTGTAGTCTTTGATGCTTATTTCTTAAAGGAATGTATAAGTTCATGATAACTTGATTATAATCAGGTCCATAGGATCAATGGTGCATGATCTCAGGGGGAGATATGCATATGTACGATTTCATTAGTTCAACCTTGATGATGATTTCATATGTTGATAGATTATTCTTTTGGTGATGATTTATGCTACTATTGCTGCATCTACTTAAGTTGTTTTGATCAAGAAAAGATATGACATGTTCATAGGGAGCTTCTCATATGCTTCCCACTATTCATTGTTGGAATTATGGCTCTACCAATGGTTTATTTTTTATTGTTGATATGATGTTTAGGTGTGTTGATCTATGATGTATTTATGAGCTATGCATCTATTGTAATGAATATTGGTAATCAAGGATTGGCACAGGTTCAGTGAGAGCATATCCTTTGCTTCCAATGGTTCATTAATGACATTACAATTTATTATTATCATGACACTATTTATATAATATGATCTATGCTTATTTCTACTATGATCAATCTTCTTTCATTGGTTCTTCGATACATTGCTTACTATTGGAAGATATATGTTGTTTTCACTATGTTATGGTTGATGATGGCTGATATATATGCTGGTGATAGATCCTATTCTACTTAATGGCTTGTGGTGCTAAAGGTCTTCTTTGACTTATCATATGTTGTTGACGAGTCTCCTATTTATGGTAATCAATGTGATATTATATACTACTATTGATGGATGTCTTGAATGTTGATTTATGTTGAAATGAAATGTTGAGAAGAATCACGTGTTATCATGTATTGCACTTCTATTTGTTGATGGGTGTCATTATTTGTGTCTATCACACTTATGTACAAACATGTATTTGCTGCTACTCACATTCTATATCACTAGAAGATCTAGTATCTACTCAGGGGGAGCATGGTCTATGTAAGAGGATATGTTATTGATATCCTTGGTTCACAATAGTAGAGCATGTTAGGGGGAGTACTTCTCTCCTCTTGGTTCTGCCCTTTGCCCTTGATGTTAAAGGGGGAGAGAAGGGCTTGGTATTTTTTAGGAGGTTGACATCAAGTCCAAAGGGGGATATTGTTGGCATTATGGCTATATGTTGTCCTTGATGTCAACCTATATAATTTTCTTGATACTAATGTTTGCTCATGAACACTACAAAATTCATAGGAACAATAGAGGTACAAATCTTTATGGAGTACGAAATTACAATTAATCACTATTTCTTAATTGGTTATTGATTATGGAGGTTACAAGCCATCATGAGTTGGTCTAGTGGTCCAATTCCCTTTTCATAATGGATATTTTATAATGTGTTCCTATTGCACAAATAATATTTATGGACCAATCCTTTGTAATTAAGATTACTTTATGGTCCAATCCACTTGCATACAAATATTTTATTTATGGTGGAGGTTATCGCTATTCACTATTGGACCTATTCTATTTCATAAAGAATATTTTATTATGAGTTTGAAGAGTTGATTGGCCATTGACTGTTGAAGTAAAAAGATTTACATTGAGGCCACAAATTTGGTCATTGATAGTTGGAGAGAAATGGAAAAAAGAAAGAAAGAAATAATATATTAAATTCTACGTTATATAATTAAATATTATTTGTCAATAGTTGATTTGGAAAATCAATTAAAATTAACATGGAATTTGTGGTCCCAAGGTTTATTGAAAAAATCAACTAATACCATATATTTTCCCATGGTAATGATCAAGGAGAAAGGTTATAAAAAGGAATCAATTTTCATCATCTTTGTGTTCACTTGTGAGATCGATCTAGCTCGTTTTCTTCTTTAATAGTTTGTTTCATTTATGATTTGGTATAGGGATGAAAATTATGATACGAGATGAAGTGTAGGGCGTTGACATGATCTATGTTTTTAACTTGGCACTCATAACCTTCAAGATGTGTTATGCATAGTTTGTTTCAAGTGATGTGCACACTATTTTAGATTGAGCTCATATTTGAAGCTTTGTTGGTCCTATGCATATTATTCAATGTGATCTGGCTTTTCTCAACTTTAGCCCAATGCAAATTTTGATGAGAAGAAGACAACACATGTGTTGGAGTGCGATCTGATTATGCAGAGATATATGTATCAATTGAAGAGAGCACATTGCAAAAATCAGTGATGTTTGTATCATTTTATTATAACGGATATTAGACATACAGAGCTAAATCTTAGGAGATTGTTTGTTGTAGGGATATACACACAACATAAATCTAAATTCGCTTTTGTAGATCTATGTTCACTTGGAGAGATTGATAGCCAAGTTTTTGGTTATGTATTGATTGATTTGACAAAGACAAACGTCTATTTTGACACATTTGATTATGATCTATAGTGAAAGGACCCACCACTTGTGCGCATTTTTTATTATTATGGATTAATTATTTTGATTATTTCCCTTATATTGGAAATACACAAAACCATTGTGTGTTTGATCACATTGTGAACATTCATAGGACAATGACTATTTATGTTTTGTAGAGCTAGAATTAATTTTGGTTTTATAAATTTTTTTTTTGGGGGTATGTGCACAAAATAAGCCCATTGTAATACATTTTCTTGAGCCAATTACAATAATTCAAGTATTCATTCCTCAAGTGTGCAACAAAAGGATCAATATGGTCATTGTTGGATGCGTACCCTATGAATAAATACATAGAAATATATTCTTAGGCTTATTGTTCTTCATAAAGTATATGTTCTCACTAGTAGTCTCTAAGTTTTTGACACACTAAAACGATATGTTCTTAAGGAGTTTGTAGAGGTCGAATTCTAAAATTTTATTGTTAAATTGGTATTGCGTTATATAGAGTTTTGGGCTGATCTTTTGCAGTGTTTTTTAGTGATTGACATGAGGATGCTGAATTATATTTATATGCAAAGAATGTGATGAATTGTTGTAGTGACAATGACTTATCTCTTGGATCTTCCCTTGGTTGATTGATACGATAGATGTAGAGGGTATGTGCTTATCTTGACCAGTATGAATTGATCTTGCTAAATTTTCCCTCTAACATTGCATAATTAATTGGAGAGATATGAGTTGTATAGAAGGCCTTCACTCATTAGGGTTTGGCAGAATATTTCACATTAATGTAACTGAACTAAACTGCCTTGGTTCAGGTAGTGATGATATGTATGCTATTGTTTCTCTTTTTTAAAACCTTATGAGTCCTTTTCTATGATGTTAGTTGAAGATCATTGTTGGATGGTGTTTTGGCTATGAATGGCTTGACAGTCCAGAAAGAAATGTTTGAGGTAGCATATTGAAAGGGTTCATGTTACACCACTGTTATTCCCATGACAATAGTATTATTACTGTGACAACAGTGTTATTATTGTGATAGAGTTGTGTAACTTACTTTGTTACTCACATTGTGATCAGAGATTTGTATGTATTTAGAAATGGTTGAGATCCTAATGAGAGCTATCACAAAAGTTTGACAATATATGTAGAAATCAGTGACTTTGTATGCAAGACAAAAATGACAAAGACTTATGTTGTTGCTTGTATTCATGAATGCTTATTGATGATGTTTTTATTGAAGAAAGCCTTAAAAATGATATTGCATGTCTTATTGAAATGGTATGGTTTCATATATGTGTTGGCTTGTGGTAGTTTGTTGTTAATGATTCTCATGAGATCTACTATTGGCATCACACATATCAATTACGATGTATTGAATTATGATCTGAAATGATCATATGTTAAAACTGAATTAGAATTGATTATGCCAACAGTGAAATGAATGTTAACTTAAAGTACTGAAACCGTGAGAACTGCTTGAGAAGAAAGACTTTATGACAGTTGATAAAACATAAGAAAGATGAAAAACGGAAGTGAAAACATAAAATACACAGTGATATTAGACCACAAGATTGATTATGGAGTTCGTCCCTGAGGGACTACGTCTCCGGGTCCACTTTCAAGATGGGTGACCGCTTTATTAGGATTGAAACCGAGGAGGTCAATTACACAGAAAATTGACCGAAAAAAATGTGCATGCAGGCACTTCTAGTCACTGTGATAAGAAATCTCTCTGAACCATCTTTCCAATGCCTATCACGGTTCCTAATTCTGACTCCCAATGCTCCTGTTACACTGAAAACAAAACAACCTATATCCTCCAGAATCTGCATACAAAACTCAAAAATCACTCCTCCTTCTTCATGAACAAAAAAGGTGCTTTTAAAGGGTTGCAGATACATCCAAGGTCTTCCCAACCAAGATTGGCATGAACAATGAAAGTAGGAGCTGCAATTATGTTCTCATGTCCTCGGTCTTGTCAGTGTTTTCCACCTAGGGATACCATACATTGTCTTTGAATTAATTGTAAAACAAATTGTAACGAAAAAACCCAAATCATAATTTGGATTAACACCAGACTACTAGAGGTTAGGATAAAGCACGGAGGGAGATAACTGTTAGCATGTGAACAGTAAGGTCTAACCATTGTCGGACACCTGGTGGCTACCCCTAACGACATGGTAACAACGCTGCTCACATGGCACATTCTCCACCTGGCAGTTTTTGTTTCCTACACGGTGTAGTTGATGTGGTTACTAAACTGTGCAGTTATTGTCCGCTTGTTCATACCTATCACGATAGCTGCTACGGTCTATGGTGAACTCCACCCGATTAACATTTTCCTGCTCACATGACTACTATCCCCGTGGTCTTCTCCCACACGGTTTCGCTGTGGTTAAGACTATGGGTGGTATTTTATAATGTTTTGCAATGTATTATATATAGGCCGAGAGGGTATTACATAGGGTTTTTGTATTTTAATACATTTTGAATAATGGGTTTAGGTTTGTAGACTTAGGTGTCCACCTTAGGTCTTTTTGTTTTTAATACAATGTTTTGAATACAAGTTTTCCATGACTTGAAACATCATGTTACCCAAAATGCTTTTACAACAAATTGTTACTATGTGATAACAAACCCAACGACCACATCACTGACCCACACATTACTGATGACGACAGAACGATGATGAAGATGAACTGAAACTGATGATGAACTGAACTTATGCAGCTGATTTGAAGAGATCCTCCTGGATCATTCCTCTCCACTTGGAAGCTTTTGGACCTCGAAAGTTTTATTTTAAGTAGATATTAGGTGAGGGTATAGTTCCCTCACTTTTCTGACTTCCATCCACCTTGCCTTGCTCGGATTCATGCCCTTGAGTCATATTCGAAGATATTTAACATCTCCATGCCTTGAAGATCGAATCTTCCTGTCCAAGATGATATCTTCTGACAACTCATTCATATACTCAGGTGCCAAATCATCAATAGTCGAAATTTGTGTATCTTCCTCGGGATCCCTGATCATTGGATGTTCATACAATTTCAGATTTTCCACATTTACAACTACATAAATTTGCATGTAAGGAGGTAAATTTAATCGAAATGCATTATTTCCAATATTTTCCATAATCTTGAAAGGGCCATACCTGATAGGTTTCATTTTATTACCTTCTCCTTTTAACTTGTCTTGATTGATATACAACCACACCTGATTTTGGACCTGGAAATGATGATCGATTCGATGCTTGTCATGGCACATTTTATACTTGGCCTGACTCTTCTACTGATCCTGCACTGCTGCAAGTATTTGTTGTATCCGTTGAATGAACTTAACTACTTTGTTTGCATCATCATGTTCACCTGCTTTATCCTCTTCACCAAACATGAAATCCATTGGTGACTTCGGTAGATACCCAAAACATGTTTTAAATGGCGATCGATTAGTTGATGAATCTAAGGCTCAATGATAAGCATGCTTCACATAAGATAAATATTCATCCCACAATTTAGGATGTTTACCATAATACCCTCAGAGAATATGTATGACTGTTTGGTTCACCACTTCAGTTTGTCCGTCGGTTTGTGGATGAAATGTTGTGCTCTTCTTCGGCTTTGTGTCCATGAGTTCCCATAAAGTGGACCAAAATTCCCATACAAAATGAGTGTCTCGATTAGTAATAATGGAAGTAGGTAACCCAAAATGAACCCATACCTGATTGAAGAACATCTTTGTAGTTTTCTCAACTGTCACTTGCTTTTTGCATGGAACAAGAATACACATATTGCTGAATCTGTCAACCACAACATACAGGTAATCATGCCCCCTGCTAGACATAGGAAGTCCTCCAACAAAATCGATGGAAATATTGTCCCATGGTATCAAAGGAACTAGAAGTGGCTTGTATAAACCAATCTTTTGATTTCCTGGTTTGCTAGTCGAACACATCACACATCCTTTAATGTATTTAGCAATAGTTTCATACATACGAGGATAGTAACAATACCTTTGAACTTGTGCCATTGTTTTGCTTACTCCAAAATGTCCTAAAGTGCGAGAAGAATGTGCTTCGAACAACATGCGCTCTTTCTGTCTATGGTATGCATAACTTACCGAGATGATATAACAACATGTCATGAACATGATAACTGATTTCTTCCACCTAAGCACCATGAGTTAGTGATTCATAAATATCTTTGAAATTAGCATCTATACTATATTGTTCTATATAACTTTCATGCTTTAAAGAACTACTATGTAGTACTACTGAAGCATTCAAAGATGGTCTAGATAACATATTAGCTACTTTGTTTGTGACACATTTCTTGTACTTAATTACTAAGTGAAATTGCTGAAGAAATCCCATCCATATGTAATGACGAGATTGTTGCAACTTAGTTTGAGACTGTAGGTACTGAAGCAGCTGATGATCTGTGTGAATCACTGTTTCCTTACCCATTAAATAATGTTTCCACTTCTTAACACTTTCAACCAAAGAAAATAGTTCTTTATCATATGTCGAATAATTCATTACTGCCTTAGAAAATGTTTCTGAATGAAAACAAATTGGTTTCCCTTTTTGAAGTAAGACTGCACCCATTGCATAACCACTAGCATTTGTTTCAATTTCAAATGGCTGTTGAATATCTGGTAAAGCTAAGATTGGTGCTGTGACTATTTTTTGCTTAAGTGTATCAAAATATTTTTGTTGTTTACCTCCCCACTGAAAGGGAACTTTAGATCCTGTTAAAGCATGTAACAGTGGAGAAATCAAAGAAAACTGGGCAATAAATTTTCTCCAATATTGAATTGCACCTAAAAAACTTCTAACTTTAGTCACATTTTGTGGTCTTGGCCACTTAATAATCACATCGATTTTAGCTGGATCTATTTCTAAACTTCCACCTCCAACTATGTAACCAAGATAATTTATTGAATTTTTCCCAAACTCACAATTGGAAAGTTTAAGGTACAACTTTTCTCTGTGCAATACTTCAAAAACTTTCTTAACATGGTTAACATGTTATTCTATACTAGAACTGAAAATCAAAATGACATATAAGTAGATTATGACAAATTTATCAGTGTATGGGAGGAAAAAATCATTCATAACCCGCATGAAAGTTGCTGGTGCATTACACAAACCAAAAGGAATTACCAACCATTCAAATAGTCCTTGTCTAGTCTTGAATGCAGTCTTCCAGATGTCATTTTCTGCTATGCGAATTTGATGATACCCACTTCTTAAATCTAGCTTAGTGAAATAGACAACATTTTTCAGTTGATCAAGTAAATCATATATCCTGGGAAGAGGATACCTATTTTTGATTGTTACCTTGTTTAAGGCCCTGAAGTTGAAACACATTCTCCATGTCTCGTCTTTCTTAGGAACCAAAATTATGGGTGAACCACATGGAGATGAACTAGGTCGAATAAAACCTTTTTCAATCAATTCTTGCATTTGTTTCTTTATTTCTTCATTCTCTATAATTGATAGGCGATACGTTCCAATATTACAAAGAGGGGCATCTGACATTAATTGTATTTCATGTTGTATTTCTCTTTTAGGAGGAAGATTTTTTGGTTCCTTAAATAGATTTTGAAAAGAATCTACCACTTTAACCAATATATCTTTGAACTGAGATTCACAGCCTAAGAAAACATCCTGTTGATCCTTATGTCGTTCTTTCACAACCATAAGTACATATTTCTTACTTGAACTGATTAATCTCTTCATCTGATTAACTAAAACTAAATCCAAGCGTGTTTTAAGTTTATGTGCCCTGACAATAAATTCAATCCCATCTCTCTTAAGATGATATTTATGATCTTTCCTATAAAACATTGCATCACGATCATAGAGATAAGGACTTCCTAGCACTACTCCACATATACCTGCTGGAATCACATCTAAATCCACTTCATCAATGTAATTATTTGTTATGGAAAATTTTAATCGACACTGCTTTGTGACATTAATCTAAGTCTCTTTATTCAGCCAACCTAGAGGGTATGTTCTTGGATGATTATGTGTCTCCAAACCCAATTTCTTAACTAAATCTTTAGATATTAAATTTTCCTGTGATCCACTGTCAAATAATGTATCTATCTTTGTGTGCTTAGAAGTTATCCTTATGTGAAATAGTTCAACCCTTTTATCCTCATTTAGATGATTTCGGTTTGAAGAAGGTATAGAAGTGTTAGAACTTGAACCAGTATTAGAAGTTTTACTTGTTGAAACCATTGCGGTTATTTTACCTTCATCACCTGAGTCAGAGCCCAAATCTTTTTGGATTGTTGTATTGGCATTCTTTTCACCTTTCTTCTTCTAGAACTTCTTTGGTTTGAGTTTTGGGTGAAGTTTCCAACATTTGGACTCATCATGTCTGATCCTCTAGCAATGAGTACAAGTAGGTCTTTCACCTTCCTTCTGAGCTACTGCTAATCTCTTTCCCTTCAGATTTCCCTTCTTCTTGTTGTCTTTGGAATCCTTGATTTCCAATTGCCTGGATGGTTTTTGTGAAAACTTGAATGGTCTGCCACTTGATTCAACATGTATGGCTTGAACACACACTTCATCAAAATCATCAGGATTAAACATCAATAATGTATGCTGTAAATATGAATGTAAACTACTGATGTATTTTAATAAAGTTTCATGTGTATCCAATGAAATACCAAGTGCCAATGCTTTCTTTCTGAATTCCTGAGTAAACTCCTGAACACTCTGGCCTTTACCTTGCCTCAAATGCTGCCAATCAATAATAGCTTGCTACATGTATCCCAAAGGATATAATTATTTTCTAAGAGATTTTAAAAACTTAGACCATGAGGAGATGACTTTTCCTTTTCGCTTTACATCTATTTGAGCTTTACTTTCCCACCAGATTAAGGATGTTTCCTCCATTCTAAGTGTAGCTAACTAAATTTTCATTTTATCATCAGAGATGTTCTGAATATGACAATACACTTCTAACTACTTAATCCTGTTATCTAACTTTTTAGGATTCATTTCACCATCATAAATAGGTAATTCAAATTTTACATCAAGTTTCAAAAGAGAGGTTTTCTTAGGTTTCTTTTTTGTTTCAAATTTTGCACTGGAAGAAGAAGAAGAAGAAGAAGATGATGATGATGATGGAGATGATGGAGGTGAAGGAGATTTATCAGCCTTTCCTTTACCTTTGTCCTTCTTTGATGTCTTTGAAGAAGAGGTTGCGTCTTTCACCTTCTTGTCTTCGTAGAGTTATCCCAACATCTGTTGCATAGTCAAGAATGCTTGCTAAAACTGTTCCTCACTCATCTTAGTTTCTGGATTTTCACCTGCATTAGATCCTGTCATGGTTGACTTATGAACGACTCTTCGCTTTCCAATCTCTGGATCAATTTGATTGAGGATTCCTTCTCCACGTTGTGACTTTGACCTGGTTAACATTCAATGGAAAATTATACTAATGAAACCTTCTCTGATACCAAATTTTATGATATAAAATGATCATATGTTAAAACTGAAGTAGAATTGATTATGCCAACAGTGAAATGAATGTTAACTTAAAGTGCTGAAGCCGTGAAAATTTCTTGAGAAGAAAGACTTTACGATAGTTGATAAAACATAATTAAGATGCAAAATAGAAGTGAAAATAGCAAATACACAGTGATACCAGATAGCAAGATTTATTACGGAGTTCGTCCTGATGGACTATATCTCTGGGTCCGCTTTCAAGATGGGCGACTGTTTTATTAGGATTAAAACCGAGGAGGTCGATTACACAAAAAATTGACCAAACTGAATGTGCACACAGGCACTTATGGTCACTGTCATAAGAAATCTCTTTGAGCCAGATTTCCAACACCTATCATGGTTCCTAATTTCGACTCCCGATTCTCCTGTTACACTGAAAACAAAACAACCTATATCCTCTAGAATCTGCATACAAAACTCAAAAATCACTCTTCCTTCTTCATGAACAAAAAAAGTTTCTTTTAAAGGGTTGCATGTACTTCTGAGGTCTTCCCAGCCAAGATTGGCATGAACACTGAAAGTAGGAGCCACATTATGTTCTCATGTCCTCGGTCTTGTCACTATTTGCCACCTAGGGATACCATACATGGTCTTTGAATTAATTTTAAAACAAACTGTAACGAAAAACCCAAATCGAACTTTGGATTAACACTGAACTGCTAGCAGTCAGGATAAAGTGTGGAGGGAGTTAACTATTAGCATGTGAACAGTAGGGTCTAACCACTGTCAGACACCTGGTGGCTACCCCTAATGGCGCGGTAACAACGCTGCTCACATGGCACATTCTCCGCCTGACAGTTTTTGTTTCCTATGTAGTGTAGTTCATGCGGTTGCTAAACTCTGTGGTTACTATCTGCTTGTTCATACAACCTGTCACAATAGCTGTTGCGGCCTACGGTGAACTCTGTCTGGTTAACATTTTCCTGCTCACATGACTACTATCCCTGCGGTCTTCTCCCCTATGGTTTTGCTGCGGTTAAGACTATGGGTGGTATTTTATAATGTTTTGCAATATATTATATATAGGCTGAGAGGGTATTGCATAAGGTTTTTGTATTTTAATACATTTTGAATAATGGGTTTAGGTTTGTAGACTTAGGTATTTTTGTTTTTAATACAATGTTTGAATACAAGTTTTCCATGACTTGAAACATCATGTTACCCAAAACCCTTTTACAACAAATTGTCACTATGTGACATCAAACCCAATGACCACATCATTGACCCACACATTATTGATGACGAAAGAACAATGCTGATGATGAACTGAACCTAACAATGAACTGAACCTGTGCAACTGATATGACGATATCCTCCTGGATCAAATTATGGTTACATTGAGTTGATAGTTGGATATTATTGAGATATAGTATTTCATGTAGAGAAGGCTTGACATTATTGAGAGGTTGATGCTAATATGGTTTCTGACAAGTTTACTTGATACAGTGAATGTGATAGATCACTGACGATGTCTTGTTAAGTGTGTTATCTTTTGAATTGAGTATATGGCTTGGCATTGGACAATATTAGTTAGTTAGGGTTTGATGAGCATGAGATTTGTTTGAGAATGAAAAGAGTCATGGCTTGCCATTTGGTAGGTTTAATGAGAAAATAATTTTACTTGGTTGTGGCTTGGTATTGACAATGATTATTTTTTAGATTTGGTTTGGTTGATTAGTGACTAACTTCATAAAGGTTATTGGTATTCAGTTATTTGTTGTGTGTTGGTATAGTTTGAAAAGTTGATGAAGTGTGGCATATAGGTTTTGATGGTTGACAAAGGCAGGTCAATCTATTGGGAAAGATAAACGTGGTCAACAAAGGTGCTAATGGTTGTAGACTTCAGTGAGGGAGTAGGAGCTTCCTTTTGGTAGGATCCGATAAACTTGATAAGGGAGTAGTAGCTTCCTTCTATAGTCGGAAGTGGATAATTTGTGGAGGTTGTAGCCTCTTGTACGTAGGAGCATGCATATAGCTAAGAGTCTGCATCAATACAATATGTAAAAAAATTTCTTCATAATAAGAAATAATATAGAGACAACAACAATGGTGGTTTTCTCCCACATTAGCTTTCCACCTAAAAATCCAGTTTCCCTATGTGTTGATGTGTTGATGTGTTTTGCATTCTCATGGTTTACATGCTTTTATACTTAATGCTACTCATGGTTGATTGAATAAGATATGATTTATAAGACAATGTCTTTCTAATGAAATAATTGTTCAAGATAAATTTGGAAATGAAATCATAAATTAAGTAAATTTTAATTGAATGAAAGATTAATTGACCCTGCCCCCCTCTCAGTATTTCTAATAGAGATTACATGTGATTCATAATTCACATCAACAATGCAATTTCGATGCATCAAAAAACCAAAAATAAATTACACAAAATGGCAATTTACATCTCTCTTTGTGAATTTATAATATAAAATGAAAAAGGAGGGACACTTTCATTTCTTTTTCACATGATGGTCTAGGGTAGGGCTTCTCGGAGTTGAAAAAAAGATGGGATTTGTACTTTGGAATTGGGATTGGGTTTTGGATGGGAAGTGATATTTTTCCCAAAAAAGAAAAGAAAAACAAAGTATGTTTATGCAATATCTCTTCCTCCCTTCCTCTCTCTCCTCCTTCCTCTACGTCTCTTCCTCCCCTTCCACTCCTCCCTCTTCCTCTCTCTCTTCTACTTCCTCTTCATCTCTTCCTCTCCTCCACTCCTTCCTCTTCATTTGAATCTACCCCCTATTCCTCTTCACCTTTCCCTCTTTCCATATTTTTTATTCTTCTACCATCCTCTTCCTCTTCTCCACCCCCACCTCCTCTCTCTCTACTATAACAACCGCCCTCCCAATCACACCTTTTTCTCCCCCCATCCTCTTCTTTTTCTTCTCTCTTATTCTAACCCTTTTTAATTTTCCCCTCCCTTATCCTTTATCTTCATATTCCTTTCCTCTCCCTATCCCACTATAGTACCCTCAATTCCATATGTTCTATTGGAGAATTTCCCATCATTTTACTCAAATAAATTTTAAATAAGAGTTCTAATTATTCTCTTGTTTGAGAAAATAAGCATGATAGTGATGAAACAATTACATGCTTGTAACATTTTGTTTAGATATATTTTCTTTTATTTCTAGGTAATATCATATTATGCATTTGTTTAACATTAAAAAGTAGGAACATCACATCATCACTTTTTTTAACCTAATATTTCAGGTTAAAAATGAAGACAAATGAGTATGTAGAAATTTCATATTTCTAAAATCATCCCCCAACATCCCAAGCTTAACCATCAATGAAATATTTAATGAATGAACTTTTGTATATTTATTTGAATCTTATACTCTATACTTTTATGCATCTCAACTTCTCTCCTCTTAAAGTTGAATGTGAACAATAGTTTTTTTTAATACAATAAATTCAATGTATATTTTTCTTTATGTGAAACTAATTACTTGGCAAGTTCAATCTTCCCATTGATCATAATGACTAGTTACTAGTTGACTCTTCAAAACCATTGCTTTGTGCACCTGCCCCATCTGGGAAAGCTATGTCTTCCTAAAAATATGATATATTATTCAATGTTGTATTGAAATGGAGGAGTGTGAGGACTTGGTATAGGTTATTATATGGTTTTAAAAGCTAATTGTTATGCATGGATGGTTCATGAAGCAAGGAATCCATGGTTTTGCTTTCCCTATGTCAGTAAAAACCATCCTCTAGGTCTTTCATATGGCCATAAATTATGTTCGTGATGCCATACTTGTCATTTGTAGTGCATAAGAGGTCATGCAAAGGGCAATTTAGGGCATCATTATTTCATAATGTTTGGTAGTTATTTAGAATGATTTTACTAAGAGAGACAAGAGAAAAACGTACGTTTTGATAAATCATATTAGGAATGGTTAGTAGCATAATCATCATTCATTAGAGAAAATTTGACGTCTAAAATGTGCTTCAAAACAAAAATGTGGTGAAAATGTGAAGTTGGGTTACACTTTTTGCCCTTTTTTGAGAAAAAAATATCATTTTTAGAAGTTCTTCAACTTTCGACAAGCCAAAGAAATTTTTGTTTAGAATTTCATTTTACAATAAAAATAAAACTTGTTAGAAATTTTATTAGCTTTCTATTACTTATTTTTTGGAATTTTTTTATTCACATTTGATATGTAAACGTAGAAATTGTTTGGATGTGCGTTCTTTAAAAATTAAGGGATTCATAAAAATTCATGTTTTTCGGCACTAGTGTATTCTTTGTTCACTTATCATTTTTGAAAAAAAAATGTGTTGCAACAATCTAGACAGACACTACTTCGATATTGTTATATTTACGAAACCAACTATTGCACATCATAATTACTATAATTTTTTGAAATGAACCAATATGGAAAAACTGCATATTTTGAAGATGTTTAGCACAAAGTCAAGTTTCTCAACATATTAATTAAAAACTAAAAATATAAAAACTACCCATCATAGAAGACAAACCAATGTAATGAACCATAAATTTTTCATATTTTTTATAGTGTATTTTGGAAGACACATAATTTTGATTTTACTGAATCATAATGACCTATAGAAATTTTTTTGTACACATTTTAGTAGAAAATTAATTAAAATTAGCAAATATATATGAAATTCCATAAAATTTATATCTACTGAAAGTAGATTCAATTCAGCAAATGCCGGTATTGGTTCAGAAAGTAAATTCGCCAAATTTGATGGAGTTTAACCATTTTGAAGTTGGAGAAAGGTGAACAGAGCTGAGTCATTACAGAGTTGCAGGTTAAAGTAGTTTGGGTGAACGAAAAACACATTCAACCAAACTTGTGTTTGTCATCAACGCCCGTTAAAATAAATGGAAAATTAGTTCAGCTGAAAATGTGTCTATATTTTCTTTCGTCCACAAAAATGAAATGATGTGACCATCTGAAAAAAATGTTTTGCCCGAACGATATAAATAAATGGAGACGAAACATTATTTTCACACTCTTTCCTCATTTGGACTAAACTTTTAAACTAAATCTTTTGGGATGAATTTTTAAAGGAAATTTTCGGGCTTAATTTTTAAAGTGAGTTTTTTGGGATTAATTTTTAAGGTAAGTCTTTTGGGATGAATTTTTAAAGTGAGTTTTTTTTTAAATTAAATCTTTTTGGTTGAATTTTTAAAGTGAGTTTTTTTTAAAGTAAGTATTTTGTCTAAATTTTTGAAGTGATTTTTTTGGTTTAAATTTTGAAAGTGAGTTTTTTTTGCAGAATTTTGAAATTGACTTTTTTTGGGTTTTATTTTAAAAATCTACATATGTTGAATTATCATGGGAAATCAAAGAAATTGCAAGAGAAAATATGATCGAATAAGAGACATTGAGGCTCGTAGAGAATACTCGAGAAATTATTACAAAATAAAGAAGGAAGAATGCTTAAATATTGAAAGGCCAAATCAATCTCAACTAGAGGTTGAAGCAGGTATGTAAATGTAAATATTATAAATGATATTTAAAATTTAACTAGTGTATTGTGAAATTGAATTTTTATATGATGAACTAATTTTAAAATTGTTTTTCAATGTAAACCGAGAGATATATTCCTCATAACATTGATGATGAGATTGGAAATGTTGAAAGACAAAGTGAAAAATATAATGAACCAATGATTGCTGATGTTGTTGAAGATGTTGAAAGAGATTCAAGTGAAGAAGTTGAATCACCATTAGGTATGTATATATATATGTCATGTGTATTATTGAAATTTTACATATTCATTAATTTCAATTTCATTCAAACTCTATTTTTTAATTTAATTATTTAATGGATATTTATACCCATTTACATTTAATTCTCATATGTACAGAAGAAAGCAATATCAATGATGAGATGTTAGAAAATGTTGACACTAACACATATGAAGATAGAAAAGCTAACCATGTTATATGATATCATGTTAAGCTCATTATTGATAAGTTCTTTAAAGATGAAAATGTGACATTTCAAGCTCAAATTTTGGAAGGTACCTTAACATCAAAGAAATTAAAAGAAGCTACAACTCTATTGGGTATTCGAAAATCAATGAAAGATAAAAAGGTGAAGGAAAATGTGATTCAAAATATAAATAGTGCTTTAAAATCAATTGGAAGATATAGAAAGAAAAGTAATATAGATGCACGTAGAGAAATACAAATGGAAGTGGTTTCATCAAGTACTAAGTAAAACTATTTGGTAAAATTTATTGCAAGAGCATTAGGGACCTCATGAAAAACATTGCATAAACATAGGAAATTTTGATTGCAAATAGATGTAAACATTGAGCTCACTTTTTGGACAGTTATGTGTGGGAAACCATATAAATTTAGACTTGGAGATGATGTTAAAAAAATAATATATGAATATTTCATGAAAAATGCACGTGTTTCACCAAAAGCAAAGGATGTGATGCGGTGAAGAATAACATGAAACAAGTATGAAGAACATGCAAAACATATATTGGACACCACTTAGATAGAGGTTTTCAATAATTTCATAGAGGAGAATCATGTAAGTAATGTCTCAATCAATACTTTTGTTCAGCAAAAACCATGGTATGTTAATACTATCACTGTACGTGACACTTGTTGTTGTTGTTATCATGTGGAATTTCAATTATATTATGACACATTCCTTAATTTTGGTAAAATTTTTTGGAAAAATTCACCTCCTCCTTCCACTATCCATGATTTCATATCCAAAATTCTATGTACAAGAGAAAGTCATGAATTATTTTACCAAAAAAATGTGATCATTATGGAAATTTGACTTTATTTCACAACAAGCATTCCACTGATATAAATGATCAATCATTATCTAACCTAAAAGTGAAATGGAAGAGATATGATTATATCCATACATTGATTAATTCAAATAGTAGTACAAGTGCTAAAATGATTGATTTACAAGAAGAACAAATTTATGTGATAGAGTTTTTAAAGAAATTTGAGATAGAAATTTATAAGTACACCAACCATTCACATAGAGCTCAATGGAAGGACTTTCAATTCAAAAAATCCTGTGAAATTTTTCCACCAGGGACCATTTTGTTAATAGTTGATTTTGCAGAGAATTACACATTTGTTGCACAATGAAATAAATAGTGAATATTAGCATTCTAACCAAGTCTCTAGGCTTGTCCATATTCTATATAGACATGCTGACAAAATGTTGATCATATAGGAAGAACCACTGAGAATCGACATGTTATTAAAGAATATAACTTTTATATCAGTGATGATCGTACACACGATACACATTTTGTACACCATTGTTTTGATAAGATTTATGACTCATTGGAAGGTTGTAAAATAAAATTCAATGAACATTGCATATGGTCAGATGGATGCGCAGGTCAATTCGAATCTTCATGATCATTCTTTTGGTTGTGTCATCTTCATAATAAAACTCACATTAAACATTGTTGGAATTTATTTGAGACTGGTCATGGAAAAGGAGAACATGATGGTGCAGGGGCATGCATCAAATGAGCACTTCGAAGATATCAAATGGACCACTCTGCAAACTGACTTGTCTCAGTTGAACAAGTTGTTCAATGGTGCGTTGCTGCACTAAGCCATTAGACTAACCCATCAAAGGAGGTACAAAGGTATGTAGATATATACAAATTAAGTTGTATATAGTTTTAATATATAATATTCTTTTATTAATTTTCTAATTTTAAACATTTATGAATTATATTGTTTAAACAATACCACGATGATTATCTTTGATATATAAATTGTATTTTAAATAACATATTTAAATTCTTGTTTGAATTTACTATGGGTTTTTTGCCATATTAGATTCCAAGATGTAGATAGATCGATTACGTATGAAGTTGAAATAGTAAAAGGGACTCGAAAATTGCATTCAATTAAAAAAAAAGATTAACAAAATGCATTTTCATTTGAAAAAAGAAAATATTCTTGTTTTTGTCCTGTTCAATGTATAGAGGAAACATAATCCATTGAAGTTTGTGAAAACAATATGTATGTAAAAGCTTGGCAACATACATAACTAAATACAAAGAAGAAAATTTTAGTTGTAAGCTTCGAAGAGATGGAATTAGAGGAGACTATAGTATCATCTGAAGGTGATCGAGTTTCTAATATTTTTAGAGAAGGTAACATTTGAATTGCTTTCAAAGGATATATATATATATATATATATATATATATATATATATATATATATATATATATATATATATATATGTTTTATGTTTTTAAAATCATTGCGTATAAGTATCTAGATAATAGTTAAAATATAGAGATCTAGAAATAGATAATAAAATTAAGTCCATGTTGATAAAGTTAATTTCATGTTAATTATGATATGAATTTACACTTGTTTTATTGTGCAGGAGATGTTTTTGTTGTAGTTACACCCATTAACAAAATAGAAAATGTCAAGTATTATTTGATGCAGTGCACTAAACGAAAGATGAAGTTATTGGAAGATTATGATGATAACAATTTTATATATGAAAGAGGGTTTATTATAATAAAAGGTTATTTTTTTCCAAGAAACTCATCAAACTGAGAGTAATTTTTACTTTCAAGACTATCAACCTATTGACGGTGCTAGACCCGTCAACATTCAGGGGATCTCCCTAGTATGAAGTCCCAACTAGACCTCACACCATATGGTGTAGGAGTCCCATCCGATATGATGGCCTAGTTGACATTATCTTAAAGATATGCCTTAGCTCTTGTTTTTCAGTACGTGAGAGTGGTATTCTTTGTCTTCGAACAATGAGGTTTGTGTACCTGGTGAGTGCTAGTGTTACTTGTGTCAAGGTTCTTTCACCATAGAGGGAGAGGGTGGAAGTGAGTCTCTAGTCGAACAAGAAGAGTCCCAATTCTGTTAGAGACACACAACACAACAGGACATGCACATCTTCCAATGGAGCAATCCACATGGATGCGGCAGTCACACACGCAAAAAGGAAAAGTATGTACAACACTCAACGGAGCAGTCTGCGTGAGTGCGATAGTTGTTATAACAACTTTATGGGAATGGTTTTGTCTGATATATGGTGAGGCAGCCCACACGGGAAAGACAACATTAACAACTTATGCAACACATTTTCATAAACACATGTATTAGAACAACCAAAAGAGTTCAACCATTTTAACACAGGTTAAAGAAACATGAATTAGAAGTGTTCCAAGATTATTCTTACAAACAATTACAATACCTATGTGAAAATGTGCTGGCCTATTATTAGGCTTCTGAATTAAGCGAAAGTTCCAAGACACAACGGTACACCATACATCACTAACCCAGTAGGTGGAGCATTGGAGCCACTACTCACTCCTAAAAAAAAAGGTTACAGACTCTCAAGGCTATTTGGGAGGAGCCAAGGTGAAAATTCCTTTGCATGTACAAATGAGGGGTATTTATAGGCAAGGGTAAAACTGGCCTTTGTGACTGTTCGACTTCCCTCATGACTATTTGACTTTCATGACTTTTCAGCTTTACATGACTTTTCAGGTTACATGTGGGTCTCTTGGACTTCCATGTTACATTACATTGATTTACAACAGTATAGTCCATAGTAGTGATGTGGCTGGCGTGAGTCATGACATGACTCGACACAATAATGCTGGTATGTCCATGTTGCTGCTGGTGTCCATGTCGAGTTGCAGTGCTGCTAAGTGATGGATGTAATCTTGGTGAATCATAGCTTCACCTCCACATGGAAAAATGTGTGGAGAATTCAATGGTCTTGGTGTTCACTTGATGTTGCATGTGCACATCACTCCTTGATCCAGATTTAAACAGGAATGCAACAAATTACAGATATTACCATAAATACAGAGATGCAATATAAATAATACTTCATTTCATTAATGTAAAATACTGAAATATGATTACAAAAAGAAATGGAAATAAACTAGCTCGAGTGATGGTAGCTTATCTCTGAGAAGAGATGTGGCGGCTACATGCTTCTAAACTTTGTTGAATATTTCTACAAAATTTGATACTGAAATATGCATCAAACCCGACAGCAAAGGATCCAACTATATCGAACAGCTGACAGAACACCTGACAGCAAAGGATCCAACTATATTGAGTTTTCAAAGTAGGCCAACTTTGTCACTAGGGCAAGTGGCTCACCAGGGACCAAGTTTAAGCATTTTCTACATCCCCCACAGAGCATTTTCTTGGACCAAGCAGGAAGAATTTTTCATTTTTCATTTTTTTGCAGGAATGTTTTTGGGCGCCGAGTTTGCAGATCATATCTGAAATTTTTGGTGCAAAATTTACAAAAACAAATAACATATATGGATTCCTTGCAAAAATTACCCAAATTCAAAAAAATATCGGCAAAAACGGAGTTCAGATGAGGGAGATATCGCTGATTTCAAATCAGCTGTGTTGCAGAAATGTTTCTGACGATAATTCATGGACAGTGACTCTCCTATCTTTTTTTTGCAATTTTGGTGCATAATTTTAGAAAAGTGATTGTAGATCTGATATCTTTTTGAAAAATCTCTCAATTTCAAAAGACAAATGGGTCAAATCAGAGTTCGGATGTGGGAAATATAGTTGATTTAAAATCAGTTATTTTTTCAGAACTTTTGTGACGGTGGAAAAGTTGTAGCGTGAATTTGAGATTCTAGAGTGTTTAGATAAGGATTTCCTACACATGGGAAGATGAAAAATAGTTCTTTTTTTTCCAAAAATAGGTTATAATAAATATTCTAAGTTATATTGACCGAGTTATGTCCATTTTAATTCTGGAGCAACATTCAGAGCAGGTTCCCTTTGGAGACATGCCCTCCCACCCCGCTTTAGTAGGCACTTGCTTCACATTCATCAGTTTCAGCATAGTAGAATTCGGTTTGGGTTCTTTGGAGACATGCCCTCCCACCCTAGTATATGTAGGCACTTGCTACTTCATCACTAGCCAACATCACGGTTATGGGTCAACTGCACAAAATCCTTGTCATCGAAGTCCATTTGGTAGGCCGCACACTATTAGTATCGCAGTTGGTCACAAGAATTACAGGGTATCTCTATCCTCGGATCTTCATTTGTCATGGTTATGGGTCATCCACAAACCCACGCTTCATCTAATTCCATTTTCTAGGTTGCACACTCTCAGTATCACAATTGGTCATGAGCATTACAAGGTATCTTTATCCTCGGATCTTTGTTCAACATGCTTATAGGTCATCCACAAACCCACACTTTATCGAATTCCATTTGCTAGGCCACACACTGTCATTATCATAGTTGGTCACAAGAATTATAGGGTATCTCTATCCTTGGATCTTCGTTCATCATGGTCATGGGTTAACCACATAAAACCCTTCTCTTCAGTGGCTCTTCATATTCAACAAAGGTTTCGTAAGAGGGAACTTCACGCAATGGGGACCATTGCTTCTTAAGGAGGGAGGAATGATCCGAATGGAAAATGGCATTAACCCATGGTATTCATCCACCCATGGAATTTACCCATGGTATTATAAGTGGCATCCACCCATGGTATTTATCTACCCATGGTACTGTAAGTGACATCCACCCATGGTGTTCATTCACCCATTGTATTCATTCACCCACGGTATTTTCCCATGGTATTGTGACATCGACCCATGGTATTCATTCACCCATTGAATTGACCTGTGGTATTGTAACTGAAAAATACTATAAGTAACAAGTCACATTTTGGAAAAGAACAGTTTGTCCGCCACAATGTAGCTTTTACAGTTATTCTCCATTTTAATAAACAATTTATTTGTGGTTTCGTTTATTTGGAATTCTCCTCTTTTTCTTCTATCATTTCAATTTTTCAGATCTTGGGGGCCTCTCCCCCAAAATCCATTTCAATCTTTTAGATCTTGGGGGCCAACCCCCAAGATCCGGATCAGTGGTATCAGAGCAGCTTATTATTCCATGGTAATGAGGGTTTGATGCATATTTTAGTTTCAAATTTTGCAGAAATATTCAACAGAGTTCAGAGGCATGTAGCCGCCACATCTCTTCTTAGAGATAAGCTACCATCACCCGAGCTAGTTTATTTCCATTTCCATTCGTAAGCATATTTCAGTATTTTACATCAATGAAATGAAGTATTATTTCTATTGCATCTATGTATTTATGGTAATATCTATAATTTTTTGCGTTCCTATTTGAATACAGATCACTCCTTTTCTTGTACTTTGTCATGCTTCACATGTTCATCCGTTCACAAAAACATCTCCTCACAAACGTTGTCCTTTCGCGAAAAAATCTCCTCACATGCATTTTCCGTTCATTAACAAATCGCCTCACATGTGCTCTCTTTGTTAATGTCATCTGTCTTTGCCTCATGTCTTATCCATGTACCTGTATCTGCAATCACTCATGACGAGATGACATCAAATACATAAACCTCCTAGTCTACCATGATGCATTGTCGTTCTCTTTCGGATGCAGGTGACTGGGAGAGAGGACAAATCTCGGAAATTGCACAAGGCATATGTCAAGTTGGGATGCAAGCTCTGTACACTTCCAGTGAAAATTGAGCAAAAGTCATTGGGAGGATGAGATGGAAAATCTGGATGAACAGTGACTATCCGTGGGATCTGGCTTGGCTGGTGGGTAGATTTGTGTAATTTTTTTGAGGGAAGCAATGTAGGCAATAGAGGGCTTGGAAGCAAAAATTGCGTAATTCCTCCGGGGAGTTGGCAGTGGGTTGCAGGAGGCTTGCCGGGAAAAAATGTGCATTTTTTCATGGCGCTGATAGTGGGCTGTAGGAGTGCTACTGGTGAAAACTACACAATTGCTGGGAGGTTGGCCTGCTGGACATCCCATCGCAGTTTCTATGCTGAGCGGGATGCTGAGCAACTGGGTGACTTCTCATGAAAACTGTGCAGTTTTCCGGGTCAGCAGTAGGCCATCTGTCTGGGTGACTGGCTGGAAAAACTACGCAATTTTTTTAGGGAGACAGGGATGGACACAACGTGTCTGTCTAGCATGTCGTAAAATTTCTTCAGTCAGTGGAGCGGACAAGATCTACAGCTTTTGCATAAATTTTTAGGGGAGTGAGTCCTGGGGTCACTGCCGAGTCAAACTATCCAATTGACCAGTTGGAGGGTTGGTTGATTCTTTTGCGAGCATCACAGATTGAGATGCCTTTCTGAGAAAATTCTGCATTGTTCTAGGTGACAATTGGTTTAGCTGTTTCCTTGATTATGTAGTGCAACCTGCCTAGGAGGCAACCTCAAGCTATGCACAATTTTGGGTAGCAGTACATGTTCTCTGAGTGTTAACACTATGCAATGAAACTCAGTGAGGATTCGGCTATTGGAGGTTGATCTGGTTGTCATAATTTCAAAAAAATGACTAAGTGTGTGAGTGAGTGAACTTGTGCATATATGATCTTGTGAACACACACTCAACATGACTCGACGATAAGATGCATCAAACCATTAAGACAACATATACTCAGTGTGATTGACCGAAGGTGTGAGTGACAAGTGTGAAACTTGTGATAGATCATTGAACGACTGCGATGACGCTTGCATTATAGTGCATACAACTTCGTGTGTGAGTGCGACAAATGTTTACATGGAGAATACAACTTTTACACACAGAGCGGGACCTTGTGCATGACCAGAACATGGCTGCAAGAGTGAGATTGTGACCAACATGAAAATGGATGTCTGTTGAATGGTTAAGTGAGGAGGGTGCAAAGACTCAACATGAGCTCATGGGGTGAGCACGAGTGCTTGCAAACACCAAGTAAAAACCCAAGGGAGGATCTGAAATTGGATGCAGGCCAAAATTTGGATGGTGTTGCAGCCTCTACAACACAACCCGATGTCATAAGTTGTCAATATAGTCACTTGGTGTGTGCAATGCACATAAAGTTGATAGAAGTTCAATATAAAAAAATTGAAAGTTAAAAAATGGAGAATGTCAAAAGATGACCATGAACGGATCATTGAGGATGGCATTCTATTAGAATTTTTTTAGTTGAACTTCCCAACAATTTCTTCTTCGTGGATTCATATTTGAGAACTTAGAGTTGAAATACATTGTTAGCCTTTCTTTTTTTGCACTCTTAAGTTGTACATTCTTAAGAATGTGATGATGTGAAAGTAATGCTCATTGAGTCTTGTATTGAGTTACAAAGTTATACATATGTTGCCTATTATGTAGGTGTGTTACACAGTATTTTGTCACCGACCCTGCATCCCCTAATCTTGGATAGAGTTGGTCCCTGAATGACATCTGCTTTTTGTCATATACGAAAATATGTGTCCAAATCTTCCATATTACTCAAGAAGATTTCCTAAGCTCAATAATCCTGAAGTTGACCCCTTTTTACCCATGTTTCAAGATCGTCGTAGGACATGTGTATCCTACCTGTGACGATAGCCCAGAATGAACTAATGCCTCGCGATGTAATCTCTGAGTCTCAGTGTTTGACTTGTGACGACCCAAATATGGCGAATTAGTTCAAACAAAATACTTCTGGGTGGTTCTAGAGCTAGTTGTTGGGTCAAAGAATTTTGCCTCTCCTCATTTGAGATGGTGGTTCCGCCTTTTGAGTAACCTCCCATGAAGATAAGCTTCCTCTCCCATCATTTGTGGAGGCTCCTCCTCTTATAAAAGCATCCTCCATGGCTATGATCAGCTAGTTCTTGGGAGTTAGGAAGTTAGCTAGTTCTTGGTTTGTTGGATTGATAGCTTACAGTTTGGATTGCGGATAGCCTAGTAATAGCTTGTGAGGTATGACAATAGCCTTTTATGTTGTGGATTGATAGTGTGAAATGGTTTTGTAAGAAGGAAGCCTTGTTGTGATTGCCTTAGTTTCATACTTTTTTGTTTTGGGTGAGAGAGAGTCATCGGTATTTCTGGAAGACCTTTGAGAGTGAATGCTTATGGAGACATACTGATTGGACCCTTCAAGGAAGCTTGCAATGTCAAGGTGTGGTTGTAAGCTTTACTATTGTTTATATTAATACAATCAATGGTTATTTCCTATATCATGTATGAAATGTATGTTGATAGCTTATGGTTCCTTGACTCTATAAGTGGATAGTTCGTTGTTGTGCTCTATTATGTGTTTTTTCGTTTTCATATGTTGTTTCAGGTGAATCATTCATTAAGGAGAAGAAAGCGATAGCTAAAGTGACGTGACGAAGACTTCATCAAACACCGGTATAAGGTAGGCCTCTTCAATGATAACTATTTAAGGAATTAGCTATTGTCTTTGTCTTGCTGTGACTAGACCCACTCTAGGGCTAGAGGGGTTGTCTCTATCCGCAGAGGGAACATACCTACATCACAAGTTGGCGACTCCACTGGGGAGACTGATTTGTGTGTTGTCTCTTGATTTTTCTCTTGTTGTTTTCAATTGAATTACATAGTGTCTCTTTGTTTTGGGACTAAACCATTAGTGATTTGGATCACTTGAGTAGATTTGGTAGTCCACCTCACCATCTGAGTGATAAACCTAGTGTTTTTCCACTTTTTTTGCCTTGTTTTCCCTCTTTATTGAGATTGTCGCTATTTAATTCCTAACAGCTGCGATGGATTTCTCCAGTTCTTTCTACCCTCGCTGTACGTTGTGGATAGCCTGTCATACAGCTGCAACGATTCCTGAAATTGGACCGTCTCTGAGAACAGGTGTACTCTTGCGACGACGTCTCTGAGAACAGGTGTACTCTTGTGATCATCTCAGGTTGTCATTGTTGTGCCTACGACGATTCCTGTAGGGTTAATTTCTATAGCCCTGCCTCCTGAATAGTCCAGTGTAGCTTGTCATCTGCTATTTTTTTCACCTTGTTAAGCTTGTTTTGATTGTGTTCACTACGGCATGTCCTTCTTGGTTCCATTTGTATGAAATTTAGCTTTTTGAACTATGTGACCTAGGTCTTTTAGGGTTCTGTCAAGAATTCGTTGGTTTTGGGTTGCTTGTCTTTTCAAGTTTCTGAAGTACATCCACAATAGTCTTGTTGACTTGTTTGAAGCTGTTCTCTTTCTACTTTCCCATCTTCCTAGTTGATCCATAGTGATTGGTCATCAAACTAGCTTGTTGTGTTGATTTGATTTCCATTCACTATTGAAGCATAGATTACATTTGCCTTTTGATCAGTTGGGCTGTGCATTAGCTTGTTTGTTATTTATTCCAAAAATAAAAAACAATTGCACTCATATAGTATACGCAAATGAAAGCATGTTTGCATTAGCAGATTCTTTATGATTAGGAATTGAAAAGCGAAATTCAAATCTTTCATTTTTCGTCATAGTAGTTGCGAGATAAGTGGAAATCGATGCATTGTGTTTCCTACTTGCATTGTTGTTCTTGCATTTGCTTGTTATTTTCTTCGTTCTCTTGGAAATGAACTCCTTACCCTCATTTAGGTAGTTGTTTATCGAAAGGAATGGTTTTTTACTCATTGTAGTTGCATACTAGAGATTGTTGAAATACATTCGGTAAGGCCTTGGAATTGAAACTTAATTCAAGATCAACTGTTACAATTCATTGAATTAACCTAAAAACACGTTGGAACTTAACACTCATATCTAGAGTTCTAGGATAGAGACATGTTCCGGTGTCGTTAAACCTAGTTCCTATTATTTTCACTGAGGTTGGGTGATTCCTCTTTTGTGATTCCATAAGTGCTAGTACAGACTTGTACTCCCTGTACCGTCGAGTATATGGTGGGAGACCCCATTAGGTTGAAATCCTTTTACCCTTAGGAATCTGAGTCTGCTACCTTATAGATCGTAATGCACTGAGCACAACATTCAGGAAGATTGACTGTTGTACAGGAAGTCCTTGGTCATTTCTCTTTCATTTATCACTAAGGTGTATATTGCAGTTTTACGATTTTTCTAGTAAACGTCTTGCCTAGAATTCCAGAGCAGTCACTTTCATTCCTTTTCGAGTCTTTAAAAGTAAAAGGATCATCTGAGCACTTGTCCTTTCAGGCTCATTAAACTTCGAAAGTGACAGAGTCACCTTTTGTCCTTTTCTCAACTCTTAAAATAAGAAAAGGAAAAGTTTTGTTTCAATGTTGTAAAATTAACTACCCACGAAATATTCCTAGTTCCAGTTAGTGTTTATTTCAAAGTCAATTCCAATGGCAACATTTCCAAAGTCTACCAGTCAAGGTCTCCCCCTGGATGGGAATCCTGGTCCTTTTCCTTCTTTTGGAAATGTTGGTGCTCCTTATATGGCAACGTTGTCCCTGCCCGGGTTAACCATTGGCCTACCTGTTTGGTTGTTTTCAACCTCGGTGGTCGCAAGCATCCTAACTCCTGTTCTATCGCCTCCTTCATTTGAATCACATCAAAATGATTGTATGGTTGACCCTTCGCCTTCTTCCCCTATTTCTTCACCCTCCTCTCCTACTTCCCCTGGTGAACATTCCAAATCCAGTAGCCAAGAGGCTAAGAAGAAGAAGACGAAGACGAAGAAGAAGAATTTTGATAAGCGAGAGACCAACCGTGTGACTATTGCTCTGAGTGAACCTCCAGTAGGATAACCTTCTAGTCCTCCACGGAAGGTCAAACTTCCTTGTAAGCTATGCACGGGTGATCATCTCCTCCAACACTGCCCTGGAATTCCTAGAATCTTGGAGGTATGGTCTCAGATTTCGAATCGACCATCAATATTGACCTCTGGAGATCATGTTGATGCTACGCTCTTGGCTAGCGATGGTAAGAAGAAAGGGAAGATTAGATTTCCCTGTAGGTTATGTGAAGGCGAACAACTTCTTCACCTTTGTCCTCTCATGGATAAAGCTTCCAAAGTTTTGGAAAACCTTGCAGTTCCTCAACCCCAACTTCCTGTTGGTTATCAGAGGCTTTCTTCTAACCCTCCCCAGATTGGTAAAGAGATTGACTTGGATTCATCTCTTGCCCATCCTACTCTTCCTGAGCCTGACTGTGTTATGTATGTTCCTGACCAACCATTGGTCGAAGAGAGTGTCAGCTTGGTTTCGCCACCAGTTGTTCATTCTGTTCTGGAAGAGCATAATGATCATACTACTCATGTTCTTCTGGTTTCTTCAAATTCTCATGAATCAAAAAGTGACCCTCCTATCCCTACTACTCCAGAGAGTCCTTCTTCTATTCCTGCAAAACATGGGGGCAATCATATGATACCCCCACCAAGTAGTTCTGTCGTTTCCTTCGATTGGAGTCACTTGACTGCTTTCTGCCTCCCATCTTATGTGCCTTTCCAGATCACAGTACACACCTATAATATGGCAGTACCTAGCACTCTCTTGGATGAAGGTGCATCTGTTAGCCTCATGTCTTCCACTACTTGGCAAGCTTTGGGCTCCCCACAGCTTGTGCTTGTCACCCAGAATCTATTGGCTTTCGACGAAGGAACCAGTCAACCCTTAGGGATCCTTCCGAAGTTCCCTATTACTTTGGGAGGTAAAACCATCTATATAGACGTGATGGTAATCCAAGGTTATTTGGATTTTAATCTTCTCCTTGGATGCGACTATATTTATGTCATGGGAGCTCTTGTTTCTTCACTTTTCCATGTGGTTTGTTTTCCACATGACGGAAGAATTGTGACTATAGATCAATTGTCGTTCTTTGGTCACCAGGTACCTCGTTTGCAACCATCATCCCTTATCGGCTCTTTTTTGGAAGAAATACCTTCCCTGCCATAGGTCAATTATGTGGCTACCCATTTTGCCTCCATTAATGATCACACAGATGATCTAGTACATCATGTATTGGAGGCATTAGGACCCGATCTATCATTGGTACCCAATGACCTGTATTCCTCCCGGAGCGTGGTATTTCCATCTAGTGAAGACCTCTTGGGAGGCTTGTTCTCATATGGTCCATGAAGAGAGTCTCGAGGATAGTTTTTTCTTGTGTCAACCTCATTAAAAAATGAAACAAGGAGTCCCCAGGATAGTTTTTTCTTATGTCGAACTCGTTAAAAAATGAAACAAGGAGTCCCGAGGATAGTTCTTTTCTTGCGTTGACCTCATTAAAAAATGAAACGAGGAGTCCCAAGGATAGTTCTTTTCTTGTGTCAACCCCATTACAAAATGAAACAAGTAGTCCCGAGGATCGTTCTTTCCTATGTCAACCTCATTAAGAAAATGAAACAAGGGGTGATGAGCATAATTTTTGTCTTGTGTCAAGCTCCTTAAAAAATGAAACAAGGGTGTTGAGGATAGTTCTTTTACTGTGTCAACCTCATTAAAAAAATGAAACAACTCCCCTTTCCCAATCGAGTCTTTGGTTGAGATCTCGTAAAATCCCAGTCAAGTCTTTCCAAGATATTGAAAGTGAACCTTCATTACATCCACCTAGTTGAATGACATGAAGCTTGGGGGGCATGTACCTCGATTTGAATCATTATGCTGAGGGCATGCGAAACTTATTCAAGCATAGTTTTTCATTTCAAGCTTGTATAAAACATGAAACCGAATCCAAGCATAGTTCTCCATGGTTCAAGCTTGTGTAAAAATGAACCCACACTTGATTTATGTCTCGTGATTGTCATTTTAATAAGCTAATTTCTACTAGATGAGCCTTGGTTGTTTCATTCCATTGTCGCCATCTCTTTGGCCAATCATATGCTTTCACTTGGTTGTTTTTCCTTTCCTAAGGGACCACAACAATGAGTGGTTTTATTAGCCAACCTCTTTACCATTATGTGTTTTGAGCAGTTCCTCCATTGTTGGAACCAGTTGCTACCCTTTATACCACTTGTTCCTTCAGGACGAGTCACCTTTAAGCTCTTTTCTAACTCGTAAAAAATGAAAATATTGTCGAGTATTTTTTTCCTTTTTTGACTCGTAAAAGAAAATAAAAATAAGAGGTCTGCTTTCAACTCTTTTCCAACCCTTTAAAAATGAAAAGATTACCAAGCTCTTGTTGCTTTGAACTCGTTAAAGGCTATGAAGCGTCATCTACCCAATATATGTTTACCCCTTTTTTAAGGCTGGGATAGATTATTTACGAGAAAGGTATACATTGGTCTTTCATGGTCAATAGGTCCCCTTGGATATTATTTTCTACCTTTTCGGGTTTGAGGGACAAACTTACGAAAATGGCCCATTTGGAGTTTTCTTTTCCATGTCTTTTTCAAACTCTCTAAATATGAAAAAGACTCTGAGTTTTACCTATGTCAGACTCGTTAAACCCTGACGACATTGGACTCGTTGCCATGATGAGACCTGAGCTTCTCCTCCCTAGGGCTAGTTAAAATTTCACTAGGTTGGATTTGTCCAAAGGACAAACTTATATTGCAAGCATATGCTATCCCCTTCAAGCTTGTGTTTCAAAAATAATTGGGGTACTTGCCAGCAATGGTGGGGGAAAATTTGGAAATATTCTGTTGATTACCTATGGCAGCTTGTCGCTCTTGAACATTGACACTTTTTTGCTTCTCACCCGATTTGGGATATCCTCACTTCATCATTGGACTTCCAAGATTTGGGTTCTTCATGTTGCCTCATTCTATTCAATCCCTGCTATCTCCACATGACCTTCAATCCCTTGGTACCAAAATGATGCCGCATTCTGGAGTCATGTCGTCGATATGTTCAAAAGCTTAAATCCTTCTGCAGTTTGCACCCTTACATCCTCCTCTGATTCTATCTTTCATCCATCTTTATCTTGTTCCTTTGTCTCGTGTCATTGTTGTGGGAAATATTATGGTCCTCCTATGATGGATCGCTTCCTGACGACATCAACTCATTATCCAGGAAGTTGATCTAGAGACTCTTTTCTGGTACCTTGGAGCTTGCATGCCTCAATGGCAAGTTGTTTGCACTCGATGATAGGCTTGCACCATTGGTATTCGATCGGGTGATTTCACAAGTGTTCGACTCCAGATCATTCTTCACACTTTGTGGATTGTACTAGCAGTACCTTAAGAACCATTGACATTACTGGTGGTCTCTCTCACGCTTGTTAACGGTTCACATCATTGGTCGGTAATTATGCGATTTTCTAGTATGCTCGACTTCAACACATTTATTCGCATATTCGAAACTGTACGATGGACAGGTAGGGATTCAAGACCCTAGGCTCAGATTACACAAGTCCAGGTTACATGGATTATTTATACATGACTCATTTGTTTGGATGGTTGTGACCATACCTGTGTTTTCATATGGTCTTTTCGACTGGATGGCTGTGTTCATACCACAAACTAGTTCTATTTATCTTTTGGATGGCTACGCCCATACCTCGACTACATGTACTTCATTCACTATTAGAGATATCAGTTGTACTTGTGTCTGCAGGTTCTCCGCGATGGTGTTCCAGTTCAGTTATGGTTTTGTAAAGCATTTCACCCCTCCCTCTCTCTCAGCCTTCATGCTTTAGGGGGCATCTGTTACATAGTATTTTGTCATCGACCATGCATCCCTTGATCCTGGATAGAGTTGGTCCCTGAATGACATCTTCTTTTTGTCATATACCAAAATATGTGTCCAAATCTTCCATATTACTCAAGAAGATTGCCTAAGCTCATTAATCCTAAAGTTGACCCCTTTTTACCCATGTTTCAAGATCATCGCAGGACATCAGTATCTTGCCTATGATGATAGCCCAGAATGAACTAATGCCTCGCAATGTCATCTCTGAGTCTGAGTGTTTGAGCTACGATGACCCAGATATGGCGAATTAGTTCAAACAGAATACTTCTGGGTGGTTTTGGAGCTAGTTGTTGGGTCAAAGAAGTTTTCCTCTCCTCATTTGAGATGGTGTTTCCACCTTTTGAGTAACCTACCATGAAGATAAGCTTCCTCTCCCCTCATTTGTGGAGGCTCCTCCTCTTATAAAAGCATCCTCCATGGCTATGATCAACTGGTTCTTGGGAGTTAGCAAGTTAGCTAGTTCTTGGTTTGTTGGATTGATAGCTTATAGTTTGGATTGCTGATAGCCCAGTAATAGCTTGTTAGGTATGAGAATAGCCTTTTATGTTGTGGATTGATAGTGTGAAATGGTTTTGTAAGAAGAAAGCCTTGTTGTCATTGTCTTAGTTTCATACTTGTGCTTTTGGGTGAGAGAGAGTCATCAGTATTTCTAGGATACCTTTGAGAGTGAATTCTTATGGAGACATATTGATCAGACCCTTCAAGGAAGCTTGCGATGTCAAGGCGTGGTTGTAAGCTTTACTGTTGTTTATATTAATATAATCAATGGTTATTTCCTATATCATGTATGAAATGTATGTTGATAGCTTATGGTTCCTTGACTCTATAAGTTGATAGTTCATTGTTGTGCTCTATTATATGTTTTGTCGTTTTCATATGTTGTTTCAGGTGAATCATTCATTAAGGAGAAGAAAGAGATAGCTAAATCGATGTGACGAAGACTTCATCAAACACTGGTATAAGGTAGGCCTCTTCAACGATAAATATTTAAGGAATTAGCTATTGTCTTTGTCTTGCTATGACTAGACCCATTCTAGGGCTAGAGGGGTTGTCTCTGTCCGCAGAGGAAACATACCTACATCACAAGGTATATTGAGAATTTGATGCTACTGATATTATGTTTGCATGCACGACAAGTAATTTATATGTATACATTCTCTGGTCTCAAATGATTTCATACATAAATGCAAAATGTACATACTATATTTTATAAAAAAATTTCAAGTTATGATTGTTTTAAACATCCACAACAAATTATAATATTCATTCAAATGGAAAATGTACCATGTTTTGTAATTTGCAATTTTCATTAGGGGATTTTTGAGTTCTAAAATGGGCCTCCTATGGAAATTATAAAATAATAGTGGAAATAATAAAATAAGATTAGATGACATCATCAAATTTTAGAGGGAAAAAAGAAAAAACTATTTTTTCAACTCATATTTTCAACTTATCTCCCTATGGGTTTGCTAAAATTTCGAGAAGAAACACTCGTTGGATTCATAATTTGATTCCTCATCCAAGGAGTATCCATGTTGTGTACCTTCGATGGATCTTGCTACACAAAAATTGTGAAATACATGAAAAATGTGATTGGAATCACGTTTTTTTGTGTAGCGGGGTCCATCGAAAGTATGAAACATGGGTATCTTTGGATGAGGAATTAAATTTTGCATCCAATGAGTGTTCCCTCTCAAAATTTGAGTAAAACCTTAGGGAGATAAGTTGAAAATATGAGTTGAAAAAGTAGTTTTATTATTTTATTATTTTTTAAGCTTTTTACCTTTTTACTCCAAAAATGGGGAATCATCCCCCATGGTTGACATCATCATGTTGAATCCTATTAGTTCTTATAAAGTTTGTTTTGGTTGTACATTTTTCTTAGGAGGCCCAGTTTAGACCTCAAAAGTCCCCTAATGACTAGATTCATTTTAAATAAATTGACAAAACAACTTTAATAAAAACCTAAGAATAATCTACTAACATTATAAGAATTATTAAATACAAAATGCACCAACTAAATGAAAATTTATTTTCATTGCCACATATTCATGAACTTAAATATGTAAAACCTTTAAAAGCATCAAACCATGCATCATGCAAATTGTGGGCCATGTTTTATAATGCAGTTTTATCTAGTATGTTTGTGCATTCAAACAAACTTATATTAAAAGTTAACTATCAACCGACATCCATAGTATCCTTTCTATACATGAATGCAAAATGTACATACCATATTTTATAGTGCGATTTTAATTTATGATTATTTAATACATCTAAAACAAATTATAAGATTCATCCAAATGCAAAATGTACCATGTTTTGTAATTTGGAATTTTACTAGATTCATTTTTAATAAATTGAGAAAACAACTTTAAACAAAACCTAAGAATCATCTACTAACATTATAAGAATTACCATGCAAAATGTACCAACTAAATGCAAATTTATTTTCATTTCTACATATTCATGAACTTAAATATGTAAAACGTTTAAGCATCAAACCATGCATCATGCAAACTGAAACATGCTTTATAATGTAATATTATAGTATGTTTGTGCATGAACAACTTTATATTAAAAGTTAACTATCAATCGACATCCATAGTATCCTTTCTATAAATGAATGCAAAATGTACATACCATATTTTATATTGCAATTTTTATGATTATTTTAGACATCTACACTGAATTAAAAGATTCATTCAAATGAAAAATGTACAATTTTTTGTAATTTCCAATTTTAATAGATTAATTTTAAATAGCTTTACAAAATAACTTTAAACAAAACCTAATAATCATCTACTAACATTATAAGAATGATTGAATGCAAAATGTACCAACTAAAAGAAAATTTACTTTCATTGCTACATATTCATGAACTTAAATATGTAAAACCTTTAAGCATAAAACCATCCATCATGCATATTGTGCCATGTTTTATAATGCAATATAATAGTATGTTTGTGCATTCAAAAAACTTTATATTAAAAGTTAACTATCAACCGACATCTATATTAGCCTTTGTATACATGAATGTAAAATCTACATGTACCATATTTTATAATGCAATTTTAAGTTATGATTGTTTTAGATATCTACACCAAATTATAAGATTCATTCAAATGAAAAATGTACCATGTTTTGTAATTTGCAATTTTACTAGATTCATTTTAAATAAATTGACAAAACAACTTTAAACAAAACCTAAGAATCATCTACTAACATTATAAGAATGATCATGCAAAATGTACCAACTAAATGCAAATTTACTTTCATTTCTACATATTCATGAACTTAAATATGTAAAACCTTTAAGCATCAAACCATGCATCATGCAAATTGTACCATGTTTTATAATGCAATATTATAGTATGTTTGTGCATGAACAACTTTATATTAAAAGTTAACTATCAACCGACATCCATAGTAGCCTTTCTATACATGAATGCAAAATGTACATACCATATTTTATAATACAATTTTTATGATTATTTTAGACATCTACACCTAATTATAAGATTAATTCAAATGCAAAATGTACCATGTTTTGTAATTCTCAATTTTAATAGATTCATTTTAGGTAACAAGTGAGAAAACAACTTTAAACAAAACCTAAGAATCATGTACTAACATTATAAGAATGATCATGCAGAATGCACCAACTAAATGCAAATTTACTTTCATTGCTACATATTCATGAAATTAAATATGTAAAACCAAGTTTTAAGCATCAAACCATGCATCATGCAAATTGTACCATTCAAAATGTACATAAACTCCAAAACTAGCATGTATTAAATCATAATAAAGAGTTCTAGATTTAAAATATGTCCAAAATTTATATCATTATAAAAGTAAATGTATAATAAAAAGTTGTCAAATAAAAATATGCATCAGTTCATAATAAAGAGATTTACTTTAAATATGTCCAAAATTTATATTATGATAAAAGTAAATATAACATAAAAATATTGTCAAATAAAAAGTTGCATCACTTTAGAGAATCTCGCTAAAATATATGATCTATCAACCTCCTTGTGCTCTCATCTGAATCATGGGTGCCCTCCACAACACGTGTAGTTGCATATATACATAAGATTTTGTATTTTAAAATTAAATTTTCATGTTTTAAAATTAAATGAGAATGTGACCATAAAAAAAATATAAAAAGTTTCAAATTCCATGCAATACCTCATGTTGTTCCCCCTCCATTGTTCCCTTGTCATGTTTGCCGTGCATTGCACCCTCATGGATAAACTGTACAATACATGTGGATGTATATATACTAAAATTCTAAAATTGCACATGAAAGTGCATAAACTATATCAATATTAAAAAAATCAAGTATCAACTTTTTGAAATTCCCTAGACGATTCAATCCCTGTAACCAACTGAAGTTTCAAATTCCATGCAATACCTTGTGGTGTTCCCCCTACATTTCTCCCACATGGATTGCTTGTACAATACATGTACATGTATATATTAAAAATTTAAAATTGCACATGAAAATGCATAAAATCACAATATTAAAAAACTTTTTACATGATCTTTCTAAATTGTTTAGATGATCGTATCCCCATTGTCAACTCCATCGCTAAAGTCCCTGGAGAATGGGATCGTCTCTAGAAACCTAAAATTTTAAAAATGTAAGATAAATCTATCTCATTTTTATATGAAACTTTCACTTCAATTTATAACAAAACATAAGTGAAATATTTAATACTTGTGACAATCAAATATTTGACACATCTCCTAGTAGGGAGGAAGAGGGCACCACTATGTTAAAAACATCAGATGGAATCAGATTTTGTTAACATATAATTATATATATATATATATATATATATATATATATATATATATATATATATATATATATATATATATATATAATTATTTCTTTTAATAATATTTCCTCAGAATATTGATATAATAAAAGTAGAATAATAACTTTATCAACATGAACTCTTTAAAAAAAACTAACATCTCTCAAAATATCATGATTGGAACTTGAACCTGGGACCACGATATTATCAAAAGTTTCCTTCAACAAATGAGTTAACTACAAAATATGAACATATGATACATTTGTGTTAGATTATATATGAAAAAAATAACAAAATGTATGTGAATCAACATTAACACATACATTACAAATTACATTAAAATATCCACCCTAACCATTAACACATACTAATCCCACACCCTCTTCCTCATGAACAATTAGGTATTGCAAACCATTACAACAACCCTTTTCATATGCTTTAAGTTCCTCAATATTTATATTATCTATCTCCTCATTTGTTTTATATAAAAAAATAGCATGTGCGTTAGCTCATGCTCTTTGTTGATTTAGACCGATATCAATTCTAGCCAATGCACTCTGAATGTTGTCTATAATGACATACATTCCTTCTTGACCAATTTAAGAAGTGGCATCCATCTCTAACTGCAAAGTTACCAGACGAGGAGGTTGGCGTACCAAGGCTGGTGGAGGGCAAGGCAATTTAGTATCACATAATGCGCCCTTACGATCACATAGCTGACCTATCCCAATACCATAATATTCAGATCGAAGGTCATTATAATCAAGTTTCATACCCAAACATAATTATGCATAAAATAATTTTGCAAAATAAATTGGAACCTTGTCATTCCATGGCAACTTTCCATACACTACAAGAAACCTATCATACAAATGGCTGACTATATAAGGGTGTTTGAAATATTTCACCTTAAGCATCTTTCTTTTCAACCCTTCTTTGAAATTAAACATAGATTTTGCATTTTCTTTTATAACCCTTTTACTAACCTCAACCCATTTATCGGGACCCATTACTACTTCCTTTCTACGCCTCATCATATCTATAAAGAACAAAATGTGAAGCACACACATTTTGAAAATTAAATAAAAAAATTTCTAAAACATGGCAAGTTCACCAAGTTATGCTTACATAGTGTGGGCACACTTGGTATAGAATTGAAAAAAAAACATGGTCGTTAAAAACAACACATTTATAACTAAAAAACGCACACATATCAAAAGATATCTTACAATGTCCATCAATAAATTTTGATGGAGAGGTTATTAACCTGAATTCATATTTCACACATAATTCTTGGATTGGCATTGCCCCATACAACAGATCACTAGACATCCTATTAACATTTGCACAATATCTTATGCTACATGATTGAAATTGACTAACAATATTTTTTGCTTCTTCATGCAATTGTTTTAACCTCTTATTTTTAACTTGGTACACGCCCTTCATATGGTTGCACAGAATTTCATAATTGGTGAAGACTACAATTCCATTGGATCCAAACTCCCTAGCTGTTCTTAAGCCTTCTATCAATGTAATATAATATGCTTCGTTCTTTTTTGTTCTTCTAGGTACATTCCTATTCCTTTGGAGGACTTTGTTCATCACAATATTGAATAGCACATAAGTAATCACTTCCTACCCTAGATTGGGATAACAAGAAACTTCTATGCATAATATCCATTTTTCAACCATGTCTAATGGGTTTTCTAATCCTTGTAAAAAAACAAATCAATAAAATGAATTTAATATATTTATTTATTGCAAATGCCTTAGTTTATGGGAGAATGATAATAAATAAATACCTATTGTGATTGAATAATGGAATACTACAAGGATTTATGAATAAAGTGTCAAGGGAATCTAGTAACCAAATTATCTAGAGATTAAGTGCGGTGGTTCTAGTTTCAATGTTACTTATTTTACAATTACTTTTCTGTTTTCTGGTATAAAATGAGGGATGGTTGGGAGTCTTGAAGTATGGAAATAAAAATTGTAGTCGCTTCATTTTTCCCTAATAAAATCAGGTATGTAAATGAAAGAATATGACAAACTTTCTTCTTATAGTCTGAGTATGGAATCACATTGTTTCCTAGTTTCAAGGGCACTCCCAAGAGGTCTGTGGTCTTAAGTGGTCAGATTTTGGTGAGGAAATTGCAAGTGGAGGTAACGATAATCCCCTTCTCATTTGGGATGTAAAATAAATGTCATCATCGTCATCATTGGGAATAAGTATCTCCATCGATGTGACAAGAACCAAGCTACTGTAAAAGCTCTTGCATGGTGTCCTTTCCAAGCAAATTTAATTGAAAGGCTTAGTTGGGAAAGTAAAAAATTCTCACTTGAAGGCTTGAACTCTTAAGACTTAAGGTATGGCTTAAGGCTTGAAATGGAACTTACTGCATGGAATAACTATATAATATAAAACAACAATATCATTTCTATTTCACTACTATCACCAGATGGAGATGTAAATAGAATTAGGTAAAACGAGTTAGCTAAAACTACTATTGCTTGTGGATCTGTGGGGTTGATTGGTTTTGGCTTTACCTTTGTATCCCTTAAAAATTGAGTGCATATGTCTGGTATTGGTGGTACTTAACCCCTTTCTCTCCCCTCACTGGAGATTATTTTCATCATGGAGGAATAGATACCTTGTAATATCATAATAATTTTGGACCACCCGGGTCGCTTACGTTGCAATAAAATGTTTGATGATCTATTGGCAGTTCGTTCAATTGTAACTCCTCTCCTGGAATCTACAATCAAGTAAGAGAGCTAATTAGTCTGTATGAATTTGTATTCGAGGATTTTTCTATGTTTGGTGGGATATCTATTTTTTAAAGATGGGTTAGGTATGGAGAACTTCTATTGTAACAACCTGGTGAAAATTCCAGGTAAAAAAGTTAAAAGCAATAACCACAGATGAATAGGACACTTATTCCAAGATAAATGTCGGGAACGACATCCTAGTGGGTGTTCACTTGGTTGTTTATAGCTAAATAAATTGGAAAAGGGAATGGTTAAGGCATTAAAATACAAAAATGAATTTTTTGCACATTTATTTATGAAAATAATGGAAATTAGGAGAGAAAGGAGGTGAAAGGTCACAGGTTTCATGTGAGGAGAAAAATGAAGGAAAATAATGGAAAATGAATAAAATAGAGGTCTCATTCATAAAAAGGCTTCTAAGGATCAGTTCATAACCTTTTGTCAGTTTAGCTTTGGAGCTCTTTCATTATTCTCTCTCTCTCTCATACTCTTGGACACTTAGAGTTTTCTTTGAGAAATTTGGAATTGGAGAAAGAAAGGAAAAGAAAGCAAGATAAAGGATCAAGCAGCTACAACAAGCTTCATTGTAGGTATCGACTTGCATGTGTATTTTCCTTGGTATATTTGACATTCATGGGATTTCATGTGTTTCTTTTCTACCATGGCATGGGTTTTGCTAGGTGTGACAGTATTTTCAGCCTAGCCTTGCCATTTCCTGATAGCTTTGATGAGATGGGTTCTCTTATTCGGTTTATGTGGGATGGATGGATTGGATTCGAAGATGAGTGGGGTGGATCTTTAAATTGACAAACACATGGTGTAGTGGTCCCTGAGCCAGACTGAGGATGCACAAAGCCGCAGGCCTAGTAACTCCTGAATTGGACTGTGGGTTGCGTTAAAGCTAGATTGTGTGCCTCGATGGGCCTAGGAATCCTTGTCGGTAAATGGCGGGATATACTGTAAAGCCAAGAGGTGTATTTTCTCTCCGTTGGGCCTAGTGATTATGGGATGGAATGCATGGTAAATCCTGGAGAGTATGTCTCGGTGTAGGGCCTAGTGATCCCTAGATCAGACTGCGGATGCACAGTAAAGCTTGAGAGACTAGGAGGCACTCAAATTCCTCACGATGTAGGCAGAAAACTACAGTGGCGTCCACATTGATTGGTGTTTTTGATGTGTTCTATGAGTCCCACATTCATGCTCGGAATATGACATGAGGTTGATTGGCCGAAGAGAGACTTGGCTCAGCCAATCTACGGTCGGGTGGAATGTGGAAGTCCCATCACTGGTTGGTTCATTGCATTGATTAATGAGAAATTCATTCCATTGATTCTTGTGTGTTAATTTACTGGTGTATACATGGATTTTGATGACTGATATGTTTATTTTAATTATGTTCCTATTATGTTGGTTATATGCACATTGTATGACATCAGCTATGTATGGATCTTACTATGTTTTTACTTGTATATGAATTCATATTGTGTATATGACCCAATAGATGAATATAAAACAAATGATATGATGGAAAACTGGTTTATAATGTTTCTCAGATAAGTTTGAGATCCCTAAACTTAATTCTATTGTTTACACTTGTAGATTACATGTCGATGATATGTTTGATGAAATGTTTGCCATGGCTAGTAGGGGTCTGGTTAAGTTCTTGTTGAGTTTATTTCTTTTGCTTCATTGTTTCCCTGTACCTTTCATGTTTTCAAGCTTTCATTCCATTATGGGTAGTGGCTTGAGCTCTGGGCTTGAATAAGTGGCTCAAGTCCCAAGGTCGCTGGTATAGAACTAGCAAGTTTGGTCTGTATTCACTAGCATGTAGGCCTATGAGAATGAATTTAGGTCTTTGGTCGCTCCCTTTCCCATATCATGAGAGTAACTATGGCCTCAGAGGTCCAGAACAACAGTGGGACCCAGAGACATATTGTCTGAGTGGATGACTTGTCTGCTAAGGGTTCTTTTGATGATGTTGGATGACTCTGTGTGATGTTCTGTCGATTCCACTTCCTTAAGGTTACCTAAGAAGTCGATTCTAATCATAGTAGCCTCTCGTCTCATGTTTACCCTAGTTGTTATAGTTACATGGGTGGATGTGGGAGGAGGGTGTTACATAGTGGTATTAGAGCATGGTTCAACTCTTAGACTGGATGGGTTGAATGTGTTAGTCATGCATGCATGTCAGTTGCATGTGTGTCTCTTACACTTATATACTTGTTGCAATTTCTTGATGTTGGATTAAGGCTGTAGTATGGTTATGATGGAGAATTTGATGTTGATTTCGTGAAGAGTATCTGGCATGAGTATGTGACTGACTGTATATGGTTATTTGTCGCTTACATGTTGATTTTATGTCACTTGCTTACATCCTTGTATGTTAGGTTAAATTTTGAATATTTTGATTACATGTATCAGTCTTGTAGGTTGATTGCAAGAACTGATCAATTATGTTTGACTACATGTGTTTATGCGTATTTGTAGTTGGCTAGGCATTTCTTATGCATATTGTCGGTTGCATGTAGTAATGTGTATAATGGAGTAATGGTTGTTGTCATGCATGAGGTCATAGCATGCATTGTTGATATGGTCTTGCATGGATGACTAGACCCTAATCAGAGTGATGTTTATATGTTGATATATTCATTTGTGTATGTCTATATGTTGCTATTTTTATGTTATATATGTATCACACTGATTTGGTGATCTTGCAGACAAGGTATCCTCCCTAAGCTATACTAAGGTTGTAGTATACCTAGGGGGGATATTATGGGGTATAGAAGGTGGTACCCAAGGGAATAATGTAATAATGGGATGGGCCATAGTTAATAAATAAAGTGGTTAACCTGCATCATGTAAGGACCACAAGTAGTTAGCAATAATGTGATAAGCCCATGGTATTAGATGTATGGTATTGAGAGAACCATGGTAATGACCCATGGTATTGTATGTATGAGTCATATATAGAGGCTAGAGACTCCCCATTGAGAGATGTCAAGGAATATTGTATGGACAAACATATGACTTGTGGAGTGTTCTCCTTCCATAAGGAGTGATTGTATGGTGTTACCCTACCTCAAGGGTTTGATCAATAAAGAAACATTTCTATCTATTTCTATCTTATTATTTATAGGTTATATCTATTATCATATATTTTTGGATCATATCTATTACAAGTGGTATCAGAGCACTTTCTTGGGCAAGCAGAGAGATATTTTTTATATTTTTTATTATTTTTGTAGGATTTTTTTGGAGCGACGAGTTTGCAGATCATATCTGAAACTTAAGGTGCATAATTTGCATAAACAAATGGAATATCTGGATTCCTTGCAAAAAATACCCAATTTCAAAAAAAAAATCAACCGAATCAGAGTCTGGATGAGGAAGATATCACTAATTTAAAAATCAGCTGTGTTGCAGATTGTTTTGACGAAAATTCATGGACAGCGGATTTCCAGTTAATTTTTGTTATTTTTGTGAAGAATTTTGAGGAAATAATTACAAATCTAATATTCTCTTGAAAAATTACCTGATTTAAAAAAAACATCGATCGAATCAGAGTTCGGATGAGGGAGATATTGCTGTTTTAAAATCAGCTCTTTTTTCAGAAATTTTTGTGACAGCGACACAATTGTAGCGCAAATCAGAAATTTGAGTGCCCATATTGGGATTCTATCACATGGAAAGATGCAAAATGGCCATTACATGTCCTAAAACAGGTCATAATAAAGATTCTGAGCAATATTTACCGAACTGTGACCATTTTAAATTTTCGCTAGGTAAGTTATTTTTTTTCAAAACGCTCTTCGTGATTTCTAAAAAGATGTTTTTTTTTTTCAGGAAAGATGATGACCCTACTATTGAAGAATTCATAGGCATTGAAAATTTCTTATATTGGAAAAAGTGGAAAGTTTTAGTATGGCTTGGTTTGCAGGATGAGGCTGCCAAATGGCTTAGATCACTTGACAGCAAGTTGTACAAACTTTCAAATGATGAGTTTGAAAAGGTCCTTTTAGACAAATGGTCTCATGCTAGAAGGAAGGAGAATGAGACATGTAAGGGGTTATTTCTGATGGTATCCCCTTATTACAGGTTCATGGATGTATTCATAAAGAGAAAATAATTGTGTCTATCAATTCTAATTGCAAGCATAATTTTATTAATGTTCATTTGGCTAAAATATTGCAAGTCCTAGCCAAAAAAATGGAGCACACACAGGTTAATAATGAGGTGGTGCAAGTGTATAAAGATTTGAAGATTTCTAAGGACAAGTATGTGTTGCATTCTGATTTTTATGCTTTAGATATGGCTAATGGGGATGTTGTTTTGGGATGCCCTTGGACATTAGAATTTGTTGGTACTATCAATATTAATGTGGAGAAGAAATTCCTGAAGCTCTAGTACAAAAAGAAGAAAATTACATTACAGGATATTTCTATTAATAAACAGGTAGAGTCCAAGGAGGCTAAAGCAGAAGGTGTTCTGGGGATTGACACATCAGATGATGAATCCATGGTTGAAGTAATACTGGAATATAAGAAACAACGGTAGACTCCACAACATTTACGAGATACCAATCAGGCTCAATTAGGTCGTGAATTAAAGCAAGATACACCATTGGTTAAAACTTCAACCTATCACCACCCACATCACCCAGCAAGAAAAAAACCAACAAGATGGAAACGAATCAGTAGCAAGAACAACAAACCCTGCATGACATGTAAAGAAGTGTGAAAATCCACCCACAACACATCAACACAAAGGAACCGCTAGAATCAACTCGCATCTTAAGTGAGCGAGGCACCAGCTAAATCGAGTAATCACCTGTCTCTGGGATGGCTAGATGCACGTGCATGGTACCAGTGGACTACTCTTTTGAGTAGGTCTTATTATTTGTGTTCTTCTTATGTTTCGGGGATGAAACATGTTTAAGGGGGGTGGAATGTAGTATACCTATGGGGGATATTATGGGGTACAATGGGTGGTACCCAAGGGAATAATGTAATAATGGTATGGGCCATAGTTAATAAATAAAGTGGTTAACCCGCATCATGTAAGAAATCACAAGTAGTTAGCAATAATGTGATAAGCCCATTGTATTAGATGTATGGTATTGAGAGAACCATGGTAATGACCCATGATATTGTATGTATGAATCATATATAGAGGCTAGATACTCCCCATTGAAAGATGTTAAGGAATATTGTATGGACAAGCATATGGCTTGTGGAGTGTTCTCGTTCCATAAGCAGTGATTGTATGGTGTTACACTACCTCAAGGGTTTGATCAATAAAGAATCATTTCTATCTATTTCTATCTTGTTATTTCTGGGTTATCTCTATTATCATATATTTTTGGGTTAGATGTATTAGAAAGGTACATTGGCTTATTGTGATTTGGTTTATCTGACATATTATGCATTGCATGAAGAGAAAGATCAAATGGCTAGCATGGTGGTAGATTGTGTAGAATATCCCTATGCATCAGATGAGCAGTGTGGTGTGGTGCATACTTTTGATTTGGCTAATGCATTGAGAAGCTTGAAGGAAGAGATAAAGAGTTGTAAGGTAGTCGGATCATACAGACACAAGAGAAGCAAGAAGAGGTCAATGCTATAATTCTTCAGAGTTTGTGAGTACTACAATGACAAGGGCCACTTCGGATCAGCCATGCACATGAGGATGTGACTAATAGAGCATATGGCACTAGATCATGGTAGACACAGGTCAGATAGATATGAAAAATTGTGAGATGGCAGGTTTTTGGACACTCCAGAAAGGAGGGGCAATGAGTACAAGTATTATTCTAGTTCTGGTTCTAATAGACATCATGATCATCATCGCTATCATCCTTACAGGAGGAATGATAGGGGATACTTACTGGATGAATTCAAGAAAGAAAAACCACCTACTTTTGATGGAGATGTGTTTTAGGGAAAACTAGTGTTGATTTGAACTACTAATCCCACTAAGACGGGTAGCTATCTTAGAAACAAACAATGAAAGCTTTCTAAAAGTTCCTTTAATTGTGATAGATGGAAGAGAAGAAAAGAGGACCAACCTGGATCTTCCGCTTTGATCCTAGATTGGTTTCTCCTTTCCTTGATAGAATTTTCCACTCCTCTCCTACTTGTCCTGCTTCAAAGAGTACCTGTAGAGTCAAAGTAACAACAAACTATCAAAGCATCTCTATCTAAAATATCATAAACAATGCAGAATTAGAAATACATTGACCATACAATTGCATTCATAAACAAGATTCACAAATACACGATTATATGGAGGAAAACTCAAAGAACTTTATTAATAGTAATGTAAGAGAGGATTACAACCCAAGTTTCTAATATAGTATCATCCTCCTAGTTGTAGAAGCCCTCTTCACCTTATGAACAATCAAATCACACAACAATGCAGTGTCTCTTCTCCCTAACAAACCAACAACACTGCCTTACAAAATACAAAATTTCAGCCTCCAGATCTCTAAGATGAGGGATCCATTTATAGATGTCTTGCAAGGGTGTGATTCAACTCTGGGTTTTTTATTAGTGTCATTCCACTGATAGTTCTTGGTTCCACTTGGAGATTTCATGATCTCTTACTCATCCTTGGGCGAATTCAGAGAGGCAAGTGTCATAGGAGAAGTTTCTGGAAGATTCCATGATCATCCACCTTGCAAACTGTCTCTGCCATTTTCCTATTCTCTCTCATCGTACCCCACAGAAGGCCATTTCAGTATGCATTACACCTGGCCAGTTAGGCAGTTAGTATGCATCACACCTTGCCCATGGAGCAGTCTGCATGGTCCAGTTTTGGCTAGTTCTGAGTAGGTTTTCAGGTGGAACTTCTGGGAAATGATGTAATCAGTTGACCATGATCCTTTAGGGTGTGAAACAACACTTTTAGGGACTTAAGGAGCCCTTAGTTTATGGACATATGAGTTTGGGGTTGTAGTGCCCAAATATGTCTATAACAGCTACCCCCTAAAGTATGAGGTTGTAAATCTTCTGATGTCGGGTGAAATGCTTTATTCATGAGGATCTGAGGTATTCATACTGGAAGGTGACCTGTATAAGATACAATACACTACATCATCATCATATTGTTTTCATGATCTAGCTGAGGTGGGTATTCCCATGGTCAACTTCATAAATTCATTTTCATGTACATAGGACAGACAATCGTATGTTGTTGTAGACTGGTGATTCTTTGCATGAAGAGTCATCTTCCATGGCTTATATGACTATCTGTGCAGCTCTTGTGTACAATTGATGTCTTTATTTTCTTGAATATATCACAGCTTGGATGGATGAAACTAGATCCGGGGTCTTCAAAACTCATCCAATCTTCGCCTGATGTACAAGTTGATCCATGTGAAAAGATGTTCTGAATTCGAACATGGAAAGACATCGCCTAATTACCAGCCAATAATGTAAGCTGTTAACAGACACGAGAAGAGTCACCGATAATGATGATGACCCTCAAGGTACTACAATACAATTCACATGGTGTGAATATATGATCTGATTTCAAACACCACGTAAAGTCTTTCGGTTAAAGGTCATTGATGTAAACCTATCACTGGAAGTGAGAAACTTGCCATTGAGGCATGCAAGCTTCAAAGTACTGAAAGGGTTGTTTCTAAGTCAACTTGTTGGATAATGAGCTGATGTTGACAAGAAGTGACCTGTCGTAGGAGGGCCTTGATGTATCCCACATCTACGATGCGAAATAGATCAAATGATTTTTGTGGAGGTGAAAATGATTTCATGATATGAGGTTCAGGAATGGCGGCCATGAAAAATGAAGAGTGGATGTAATGTAGTGGATGAGGCATTTCCTAGATGGTGAATTCTCTAAATGACTTCTCTTGAACATATTGGTGACATTGATATGGACTTGGTAGCGTTAACCCCATGGATGGCTTAGTGGACCAGTGGTGACGGTGAACGGAAAAACCCAACCCAACTCAATCACAGTGATGGAGTGAAAGTGTCATGTTCAAGAGCGACCTGCTACCAATAGAGTTCTTCAAGTTTTCTCCCCATTTTTCTCCAGTCATTGCTGACCAGTACCTCTTTATTTTTGACAAGCTCGAGGAGGATAACATATGCTTCGTATATAATTTTCCCTTTGGGCAAACCTGTCACTTTGTGTTTAGCGAGCCTAGCATGAGTGAGACTCATTCTTGTCTGGGTGGAAAAGTTTGTCGTTATTGTTTTAATGATTTTAACGACAAAGATAACTTGGTCATTTTCAAGTTTAGAAAGTTTGAAAATGGATGAAAAGGAGACTCCAATAGTCCTTTTTCGTGGCATAATCCCTTAAGTCCAAAAAAGTGTAAAATAATATGAAAGGGACAACTTTTCGATAGTTTTAACGAGCCGAAAAAAACAAGCGCTCGATCTTTTTGTTTAATAATCCCTCATGTCCAAAAAGATTAAAATATATGAGAGGGATGGCATTCCCCTTACTTTAACAAGCTGGGAAGGCAAATAGCTCGACAATCTTTTTATATTTAACGAGTCTAAAAAGAGTTTAAAAGAGGCTCGTTTTTTAGGAACGAGTGGTATTTCTGGGTAGCAGTTGGTTCCAGGTAAGTTTGGGACTTCTCAAAACATGGCAGTGTGAAGAGGGTGGCAATCAAAATCACTCGTTGTAGATGTTCCTCAAAAGGGTAAACAATAAAGTGGAAGCATATGGTTGACCAAATGAAATGGAGGTGACAGAAGGAACACAACCAAAGTTAAAAAAGGGCTGATAGCAAAGCAATCACAAAGGGTTATTTACCAAAGGCGGGTTTATTTTTTTTTAATGAGCTTGAACCTTGTGCCAACATGTGCTCAGTGCAGGTTGATTTTTTAATGAGCTTGAACCCTACAGGAACATTACTCTTGCCAGTCTTTTGATAATGTCTCTTGGTAGATTTATTTTTTAATGGGCTTGAACAATACTATAACATGTGCTCATGACCTTTTTATGCAAGCTAGAAACAACCGAGCTACCAAGTTAAAGGGTTAAGAACCTACAAACTAAGAAAATCAAAGGTTGCTTTTCACTTGCATGCAAAGGTTTGCATGCCCCCAGGTCTTTCAATAAAATGAGAGTTTCCAGGTTACCAAATGGAAGTCCCTGCGATTAGGCAGGATTGTTTCTGTCGACCGACAAAAAATCTTCCTTTTATTTGTCCATCGAAATAGACGAAGGTGATTGCCGTGAGATTCCAATCACATAACATACGAAAGTGAATGCTGTGAGCTTCTATTCACAATCATACAAATGAAATAATTGTGTTAGACTAAGTACATAACCTATACGGGAATGTTACTCAGTCCAAGTATTATGACCTTTCAAGAAAATATCTCTTTTCCTCTGGGTTCGCCTACTGAAGCAGACTAGGGTACATGCCCCCTAATCTTCATCACACTCACTGAACTACTCACGATAATTAGGTGGATGGGATGAAGGTTGAAGAGACATTGTTGATGCGAAGAGACCATTTAGGGATGATGGTTGATTTATAGATGTGTTTGAACCAGGAAATGAAAGCTGGTCGACAAGTTGCACTAGTCTGCCTTCATGTGGAAAACACATCACTCGAAAGAATGTGGAAACAATGGCTTCCATGCTATATATATAATCACATCTAAGGAGTAGATTGTAATCTAGTGGACCTTGGACTAACATCACGTTCAAATGAATGGTTTTCTTTCTCAAAGTTATCGGTAACTTTGGAAGGATCCCTAATGGTCGATTGGTTCCTTTGTTGAAGCTTGACAAATTTTGTTTTTCAGGCAAAAGTGATGGCGAACCAAGCGCCTTCCAAGTAGTTGAGGAAAGGATACTCACTGAAGCCCCTTCATCTATGATAGTGCCAGACACAATCATTTTGTGAACTTGTACTATGATTCGGAATGGTACATTAGATGGAAGGCGAGGTTTCGCTAGTTGATTCCAATCAAAGAAAATGACTAGCCTGATTGGAGTCACCATTTTGTTTCAGGGCAAACTAGTGTCGATTCAAACTGCTAGTCCCACTAAGATGGGTAGCTATCTTAGAAACAAACAATGAAAGATTTTTAAGAGTTCCTTTAAGTGTGATAGATGGAAGAGAAGAAAAGAGGACCAACCTGGATCTTCTGCTTTGATCCTAGCTTGATTTCTCCTTTCCTTGATAGAATTTGCCACTCCTCTCCTACTTGTCCTGCTTCAAAGAGTACCTGTAGAGTCAAAGTAACAGCAAACTATCAAAGCATCTCTATCTAAAACATCATAAACATTGCAAAATCAGAAATACATTGACCATACAATTGCATTCATAAACAAGATTCACAAATACACGATAATATGGAGGAAAACTAAACGAACTTTATTAATAGTAATGTAAGAGAGGATTACAACCCAGCTGTCTAATCCAGCATCATCCTCCCAGTTGTAGAAGCCCTCTTCACCTCGTGAACAAGCAAATCACCCAAAAATGCAATGTCTCTTCTCCCTAACAAACCAACAACACTTCCTTACAAAATATAAAATTTCAGCCTCCAGATCTCTAAGATGAGGGATCCATTTATAGATGTCTTGCAAGGGTGTGATTCAGCTCTGGGTTTTCAATTAGTTTCATTCCACTGATAGTTCTTGGTTCCACTTGGAGATTTCATGATCTCTTACTCATCCTTGGGCGAATGCAGAGAAGCAAGTGTCATAGGAGAAGTTTCTGGAAGATTCCATGATCATATACCTTGCAAACTGTCTTTGCCATTTGTCTATTCTCTCTCATCGCACCCCACAGAAGGCCATTTCAGTGTCCATCACACCTGGCCAATTAGGCAGTTAGTATGCATCGCACCTTGCCCATGGAGTAGTCTGTATGGTCTAGTTTTGGCCAGTTTTGAGTAGTTTTTCAAGTGGAACTTCTGGGAAATGATGTAATCAGTTGACCATGATCCTTTAGGGTGTGAAACAAAACTTTTAGGGACTTAAGGAGCCCTTAGTTTATGGACATATGAGTTTGGGGTTGCAGCGCCCAAATATGTCTATAACAAGATGTGAAGAAGCCAGAAGATGCATAGACTTGGATACTTGGGATGAACAAATACTTTGAGTTGCATGGGTACATGGATAACATAAAGGCTAGAATAAATATCTTTAGCTTGAAAGGTAAAGCAGACATCTAGTGGGAAGATGCTAAGCAGGTTAGAGACATTAGGACAAATGACTTGGGCTGGTGGGAATTCAAGAGGCTTTTTAGGAAGAAGTACTTGTCAGAAAGGTACTATGACAGTAAGGAAAAATAATTCTATGAGTCAAAGATGGGATTGATAACAGACAATGAGTACATGAGCAAGTTTATGGAGCTATTGAGGTATGTACCATATCTTACTGATGAGAAGGCTAAAGTTCAGAGAATTTTCAGTGGTTTTCCATTAGTATTTAGAGATCGGATTGAGTATGATGAGCCTTAATCAGTTGAGGGCGTTATTGAGAAACTGAAGCATTGCTACGAGAAATAAAAGTGTAAGAATGAATCTCAACATGGATGGAAGGGAAAAGACAAAGGTGGAGGTAAATGGAAGCCTAGGAGGACAAGACTTGAACATGTAGATGAGAAAGAGAATGTGGCTCTACAAAAGAGCAAAAGAGATTTAATGTAGGTAGACGAGGACATGGGTCACAATAGAAGAAACATCAAAAACATATATGTGAGGGCACTGGTCGGTTGGAGTGTTGGACATGTGGTGAGGAACACCTTAGGAGAGAATTTTCACAACATCAGGGTGGAAGCCCTAAGATATATAGTGCACAGGAGACATAGGCTGTTGTGGATGTTGGTCAGAGTATTCCACATATCTATGTAGCAGTGGAAAATAGGAAATCAAAATACCATGCATCTATCATTGAGATGGACGGTAAGCTCTGTGATCAAGTTATTTCTATTTTGATTCACCCTGGATGTAATTATAGCTATGTTAGTCCTAACTTGGTGGATAAGTGTGGTTTGAATAAGGAATTGCATGCAAAGTCTTGGTTAGTGCAGTTGGCTACAGGTACAAAGAAGCAAGTTCATCATTGGGTAAGAGCTTACACATTTGATTTAAATGGTATGCCTACAACAACACATTTGAATGTGTTACTGTTGGGATCATACAATATGTTGTTGGGCATGGATTGGTTGTATCTAAATAGAACCAAGGTCGACTGCTATGACAAAGCTATTGAATGTGTTGATGATAATGGAGAGCCAAGACTCTTACAAGGTAAGAAGAAAGCCACATCAGTTAGGATGGTGACAATTAATGAATTGATAATGATAAAGAAATCATTTAATGTTGGCTTGTAGGGGCCTGACCCAGGTTCAGAGGTAATTTAGCTAAACAAATCCCAATACTACTGGCCCTTTCGGCAACAATTTGTGGAGCGCGGACTGAGGTCTCACCCGAAGTAGTATGGGAGGGTGCTAGAACCAGGTTTCCACACCCCGGGGATGTTTGATGAGTTTCTGGTGGTCCACGGCTTGACCCTGCACGCACGTTGTTATGCACATCTATTAGTCTCTCGCAACCTGTGATGCTACCTTCGCGCAGCCCTACTCAGGCATGATCTATATTATACCCAAGTTCCTTACTATTTAACCTGTTATTACCCAATTACTTAACTGATCTGTGTAAGACTAGTGATAATTAACAGTATATGTAGCAATCATATAAGTGCACACCATAAACAAAATGGTATCAATGTACAAAATGCAATAGACAAGCGGATGCACAGAAATTGGAATCAAATTCTCTTTATTATTCTTCGTTCAAGGTTACAAACTTGACACCGCCCTACGCACTTAGCTGCAAAGTCTCTTCCTACTACTACGACCTAATACACTTAGACTCTTACTCTATGCTCGAACCATTCATATTTATCTATCTCCAATTCCTTAGTTATCTTTACAACTTAGAGCCTCGCTCTATTTATACAATCCCATGGTCCACAAACCATGGGTAGGTCGACATGACATTACATCACATTACAAAACTTAGGGCGGACAACCCTATGACTCAACCTATACTTCGCACTCCGCGCCCAAAATTCGCGGAGTTTTACAATACATCTAACCAAAACTTGGTCTTTGAGCCCCAAAACATACTGTGGGGAGATTCCATGCCCAACAGGCCCCCAACAAAATCATCGTGACTCATCCCGAGTCACTCAGTTGGCGCAGAGATCTTGGCGTGGAGTCCCTCCAACTAGTCCCGCGCTGCTCGAATGTCGATAGCGCACTGAGCTACTGCTTGCTATACCTGCTAAATTCTTGTGTATGTATTGTGTCCTTACCTCGGTATTGGCATTTTCTACGTGTGTTTACAGTCCCACCCCCTGATCTGGCTCCTCAGTTTGTGAAGACCATGCTTCGGCCGGTTAGTCAGATAGCCTACCCACCCATGTAGGGCTTCAAGAAACTGCCGTTTGTTTTTCCTGGGAATGGTTCTCCATTTAGTTTGAATAGCTGGACTGCACCTCCATCTGTGACCTCCTTAACCACATATGGTCCTAGCCAGTGCATTTTGAATTTTCCCGAAAAGTTTTCAAACTTACTGTCATATAGTAGCACTAAGTCATTTACCTTGAAGTTGTGTACATTGATATGGTGGTCGTTTGAGGCCTTTTCACACTGCTTTTGTACCTATTGATGAAATCCAGCGAGAAACTGTTCTTCCTCGAGTTCTTCTTATTGCGCAAGCCTAGCTTCTAGAGCTTCACAGTCTGTCATGCCTGTGAATGCTGCTATTTACAGACTAGGTACGATGTATTCCATCAACATCACAGCTTTCGTGCCATATACTAACCAAAAATGTGTCTATCCTGTCAATTTCTTACATGTTTTCCTGTAAGCCCATAATACGGCAAGTATGTGCAATTCCCATTTGTTTCGCTGCGCATTACATACTTTGGTTAGCATAGTCTCCAATGTTTTGTTGAATGCCTCTACTATCCCATTAGCTTGTGGGTGGTACGGTGTGATTTTTTGATGATACACCTGGAACTCTTATGTGAACACGCTGATGGTTTCATTCAGGAAATGTGTTCCATGATCACTCATTAAGATTTTCGAACAGCCAAATCGTGTCAACACGTTTTTGAACAAAAACATTGTATCCATGGCGGCCATGCAGTCCTTAACCAGCTACGCTTCCACCCATCGTGTCAGGTACTCCGTCGCGGTGATGATGTAGCGTGCACTTGTCTTTCCCTGAGGTTTGATCGGTCCCACAAAGTCGATTGCCCATTTTACAAATGACTGCGTGTCATTTGTGGATTTAATATCATCTCGTCCCTTTGTGATGGTTTTCCAGTCCTTTGACATATATCACAGGCCTTACAGTGCAGTTTCAAATCCTAGTGCAGGGTTGGCCACCATAACCCGGTGCGAAGAATCTTTTGTGTAGTCACGCATCCTACATGGTGTTCATTTGTAGTGCCCCCATGTGCTTCCGCGAGGATCTGACCTCGTTCAAATTTAGGTACATATCTTCACAATATCTCATCATTGCCCATTTTGTAGAGGTGCCCCGCAATGACAGAAAAGTCCATCACTTGCACCACCAAATTCCTTCTTTTGTTGGACTGAGTATTCTTTCAGTGCAGTCCCTGTTGTTAGAAAATGGATTATATATTCGAAGTGACTGTTTGCGATGCGCATTGCAAAGAGCTATGCATCAGGTAGTCCCTCCTCCAAATTCGTTGGTTCCTCACCCATATCAGTTCGTGACAAGTGATCTGATATTGTGTTTAGGCGTCCCAGCTTGACTATGACTTCAAAATCACATTCTTGAAATAACTAGAGCCATCTGCATATGCACTCGCCCAACACAGGCTTATTCACCAGGTATTTCAACACGGAATGGTCAGTATACATCTTGAAATGTCCTCCGAGTAAATAGTGTTGGTATTTTTGGAGCACGTACACCATTGCCAACCCCTTGTGCTCGGTGGTGGAATAGTTCTTTTATTCTTTGGACAATCTCTGAATTGCAAATGCGATCGGGTGATCCATGCCCTCTGTGCCCTCCTGTGTGAGTATGGCTCCCAGCGCAATACACAACATATCAACATGTACATGAAATTCCACATCCCATTTTGGGAAGACTAGGATTGGAGCGGAGGCTAGTTTCCCCTTTCGGACATCCAAAATCTTCATGCAATCATCATTCCAACAATATGTAACATCTGTTTTCAATAGATTTTCAATATGTAACATCCGTTTTCAATAGATTTGGGCATAACTTTTGATGAAATTCCTATAGTAGCCAGTGTGCCCCAAAGGAGCGCGCAGTTGTTTAACACTTCGCGGTGCTTCCAAATTTAGAATAACGACAATCTTCATAGGGTCCACCATCAGTCCTTGTTTTCAGAACACATGTCCCAGTAAGTTTCCAAAGGGGACCAGGAATGTGCACTTTTTAAGGTTTAGTGCATTCTGGTATCCTCGCCAAGTATCCAGCATCAAGCATAAGCTTGCGACATGGTGCTTAACTAATCCAAAGATAGTCCAATCATCCAAATAGACCTCCAATAACTTGTGGATGTATTCTTTACACGTAGCCACCACAATGCACGAAAATATAGCTAGCGTGTTCTTCAGTCCAAACGGCATAACAGTGTATTTAAAGCAGCCCCATTCTGTTGCATAGGTCATTTTGCTCCTATCTTCTAGTGCGATCTTGATTTAATGGTACCCTGAGAACCCATCCGTCAATGAGTATGCTTCCTAACCACCAACATTCTCCTGTAATTCATCTATGAATGGTGTCGGGAATGGATCGTGTACGTAGGCATCGTTTATATTTCTGAGGTCCATGCATATTCTTATTTCACCCTTCTGTTTTTTCTCCTATACTACCATAGGACTGACCCAATCGGATTCTTCCACTGGTTCAATAATTCCAGCTATGAGCATTTTGTCTAAATCATCGTGGACCTTTTCTTTATACTTTAGATTCAAGTGTTCAGGCCACTTCTTAACTAGCTTCGCGTCAGGTTTTAGGGTGATCTTGATCATCCCTAAGTCACCAACGATCACTTTTAAGTCTATAATTTTGGTCGGGAGCAAGTCTTGGTATTTGTGGAGTAACTTGGCAACCTTATTGGTGAGCACTAGTATTGCAACAATAATGCTGCAACTCCTGGTTTGCCTACTCTACTCTTATCAACCCGATAGTTCGTAACAAACCTGGAAGCATCGGTGTTTTATGCAAAAGTACTAGTTCTCACTGTAGGTTGTCACTTGGTCAGCTGGCACAAGATCACTAGGAGCTCAAGCAAACTTCTATGGATTCTAGAAGAAGCTCTATGTGTGATGAAAGGAAAGAAGGATTACTCTACAGATGTTATTCTAACTGCAAAAAGGAGAAACACTGAAATGTAAAGCAAACCTAGTAAGCCTTAATTAACCAACTAATTCTAATTTTGCAGAAAGCACTATGAGAACCATGAAAGGAATGCCATTAGCTACTCAAGGAAGTAAACAACATCTAACTATGCTATTTCAGGGAGTAAATAAGCAAAAAACATATTTTTGGATTTTTATGTAATTTTATGTGAATTTGACATGGATGTAATTTATTGTGTATGGGTGTGGTAGCGAATAGGTGGCATTGAAGGGTGGTTTTGGGACTTGATAGGATGTAGGATGGTGTGGATGGGTCCTAGGAGGGCTCAGGTGGCCTTCTGGAGGCTTTTCCCACACTTGGCCTTCAAAAGAAAGCTTACAGGAAAATCTATAGGAGGACACATGAAATCTACAAGAGAAAAATAGGGAAACTACACGAGGCCTACAGGAGGAGGCCGAGAGCATTTTTCACTATTTTTAGGGTGTGAGAGTGGGTGAGAAAGGTGGATGAAGGTTGGAATGAGGTGTTAGGGTACCTAAGGTCTACCATGAATCACTAGGAGAGAGAAAGATGATTGGGTTTGCTCAAGGAGAGAGGAAGAAGTTCTATGGAAAAATGCAGGAATCTAGGGCAGAATTGAGTTGAGATTTGGGAGACCTGTAGGGCATGGATCAGATGGAGGATTTGATTGCTGATAATATGGTCCTACTACTAGAAGAGATCTATTGCAAAGGAACTGATAGTCAACTAGGAAGATCAAGCAATCAATTAAATGAGTGCATTTAGAAAAATAGAGTTTTACATCAAAATATTCTAAACTATGATCTATGGAAGGAAATGTTGAGAAATGCCACAATAAAGGAAAGCATGAGAGAATACTATTGCAAATCCGGAAGTGAACATGATAAGGAAAATCTAAAGAAAAACAAAACTGGACTATTAACCTACTAAAAAGCTACAAACACTAGAAGTCCTATGAATGAGGAAAATCTATGTTTTTGTGGTAGCAAGAGAGTCTTTGCCTCAAATCATGGTCCCAGAGGGAGGAAGAGAGGCCAAGGAACTTTTTCTAGCATTTTGAATCTTTTCTTATCACTGCTTAACCTGCTACACAAAGCACAAATGAAAGAAAACTACTAAATCATCAAAAGCAACCTATTCTTAACCATGAAAGAAATACATCTAACAACAAATTAATCCTCAAACTGAAGTAAACATAAAAATACAAGTAAAGAGAAGCTTGGCCACTTGGATTGGGCCCTAACCCAAGAGCTTTAGCCCTCTGAGGTAACTTAGTGCTAGCTAAAAAAGGATTCCATCTTTATTTCCAAAACATTAGCAAGATTACATGAAACTGTCACAAAAATAATAAGCTCGAAATTTGAGCAGAGTTTACATAAGAAAAAAAAATCCAACACTAGTGAGACCCTAGGCCTCTCTACTTATACAAATGAAGCTACCAATAGCTTCCTTAAAATCAGGGAGGCTTGGCTCCCAAAACTTGAGATAATCATCAGTCATCCTCCACTTTCTCGGCTGCCTTCTAGTGCATGATTCGGTTGCTTGTACTCCGAGCTGAATGAAGGGGAATTCGAAGTGAGGAGTAATAAATGAGGGGGATTCCCTCCTATAAGTCCTCTCCTCTATCCACTTCGAGTTATTTCTACCAGTTTTCCACTGGGTCCTTCACTTTGACCTCAAAATCCATCAATAATCTACATTAAATGAATGTTATACCACATGGCACAATAATTCACTCAACTCACTCTATAAGCATAAATATAATCCAAAAATTATACAATAAGCTAAGAGAATGGTTGATTTGACTAGGTTAGGAGGTAAAATGAGCCCATATAATTACCCATTTATGAGGGTCATCATCACCCTCCTACTGAAGGTGTTGCTCATCCTCTGAGCAACCTAGTCAATCTCCTCATCTTTTATGGCACTGGTGGCCTCCTTAGCATCCTAGGCTTCTAATGTGGTCTGTTATTCTTCACCATAGAATCCTACCTTCCTGTCTATGTCCTTCCACTGTTCCTCCTCTTCTTCTTCTCTTTTGCCTTCCAACATGCCTAACAGTAGTGGGGGACTCAGTTTGAGGCCAATCCAGTTGACCTTTAGCCTCTGCATGGAGTGCTTGTACATTGGCACTCTTCTCAATGCCTCCTTCAGCCTCATGGGGAAATGATATTCCTTGATCTGCAAACTATGTGGTAAGGTGTTCCATCTCCTCACACATGCATGCACACAGTCATCCCAAAGTAGCCTTTGCATATCCTCAAAGTGTGCAATGGCTTGTGCCTGATTGGTGAGATATCTAGGGGCAATCTGAGGGTCATTAGCAAGAAGTTTGTGTGTTTTGATGAGTTCCATAGGATCTAATGGCTTAGCTCTTATCATTAATGGCTCATTTTGCTCCTTTATCATTAATATTTTTATTTCTTCCGCCCTCAATTATTCATGATTCATGCATGAGGTCATGGCCATTAATTGCAGGTCCCCTAGCTTGGCATTGGGATCCCACACATTCATGTCTGTGAGGGCCATGTTGTGTAAGTAGAATTCTGCCATCTTTGCTTTATCATATAAGGTGCTTTGGTCACACAAATCCATGAACTACCTATAGTTTTGGAAAGGAATTGTGCCTCTTTGTGCCAAAGTCTTTATTTGTAATTGTAACCATTGGTCCTTTAGATAGAGGCCATAAGATTTGGCTGCTGTTCTGCATTGCAATGCCTCCATGGATAAGCTGGCCATGCATGCCAGTTGGGTCTCTTTCTCTTGCAGCTACCTCCTTAGCAATTCCTTTTCAGTTTCAAGGTGGCTTCTTGTAATTGCTTCCTTGTCTGTGAGAGCACTCAACTCTTTACCCATTCCCTTGAGTTTGTTTTCCATATGGCTGGCATCCTCAACTCCTTTGGATTTGGCTATCTGCATCTACCTATGTGTTCTTGCTCTTTCTTTCCCCAATTCAAAAAAATAGTGGAATTGCAAATTTTGTGGGATTGTCCTTCCCCCCTCAAGTAGATTGTAATAGGAGGCAATACTAGGCTAGGGATCAGGTTCTTATATCTCTTGTGCTTCCTCCTTCACCTGTGGCTGTCCTTCTATCCTTTTCTCAATCTTTTGGGTCTCCTATAGTTTTGACAGTGTCTCATGTAGAACTATCTGAGCCTCCTGTAGGACTATTTTTGGGTCCTATAGTACTGCCTTTTCCTTCCATGTCGAAGATCTAGGAGTCCCTATTTCACATGTTATAGGTTTCTTGGAAGGAGATTCTTTCCCCTTGGAAAAGGGTGAATCTTCAATGGTAATTGGCACTTTTGAAGAGGGTTGAGGTTTGCATGTTTTAACTCTTGTGCTCTTCCTAGCCTTGAAATACATGGAGGTCTGTCTTTTCCCCTTTTGCTTTCGCTTGATTGGTGTACTGAGAGCAGTGAGGGCAACTATTGCATCTCTTTCCAAAGTCTCTCGGGACTCCTCCCCTTTCTCTGCCTTCTCTACCTCCTTTTCTCCTTCTTCTGTCTCTTCCTGCTCTGTTTCTTCAGCTCTCTCCTCCTCTATTTTAGTTCCTTCCTCCTCCCTTTGTTGTTCTTCTATGTCACCCCTGGCTCCACCTTCTCCCCCTTTTTGTTCTTCCTCCTCACTGCCAGTAGGGCTAACATCATAGGTTAAGGCCTTTCTATCATCCTCAGCTGTCATGTTTCGGAAAACCTCTAATGCTATAGGGAGTGTAAAGGTATGGAGGGCTTCCTTTACTAATATTTTGATTAATCCATTGTGAGCTAGCTGCTTTGAATCTCCTGCTTGTACCTTGGTGCTGGAGTTAATGAGGGACTGTAGGAGGAAGTAAGGGATACTGAGCTTCTGAGGTGCTAGAGTGTCCATGCCATACCTTAATTCTTGGAGGATTCTAAAGTGATAACAATAAAAAATGTTGTACCTCCCCTCACAGGGAATGTATTTGATTATTTGATAGCTAACCTCATCCCAGGGATATGGTATGCTAGCCCTTCAAATGCCACTTTTATCTTCCACAGGGGTTTCATTATTTTGGGAAAAGTTCTTCTTGGCAGCCTGGCCAATTGGTTTCTCATCTTTACTCCAAGGCAGCCCAAGAGGAAGGGTAGTGACCCTACTAATAAATTCAGGGGTTATATCCATGGAAAGACCTCTAATGGTGATAGTGGCATGAGTTCTTGTGTGAGGGACCAGAGAGAGAGCAAACTCTTGGGCAATTTCCTCATCAAACCCTTGAAATTTCTCAAAGAAATTCATCCAGTTTTCCCTTGTGAAGATGTCCACCACTTGAGGATGTGCATGGAGCCTAGTGGAGTTAGTGGGCTCCTTTATCATAAACCATCCTATCATATTGTCTATACTCTTTTGGAAAACCAAATATGGAGGTGGAGACAAATAATTTTGATAAAAACAAAGAAACAGAGGAGACTGTGTTTTTTTTTAAATAAGCAATTTTTTTTTTTTTTTTTTTTTATTTATTTATTTATTTATTTTTATGTATTTTATTCTCTCCTAAAGACTTATTTCCTCCTCAAATTGAAACCACTTCATTCATATATTGATATTCAACAGGGGGCATGCATGAAAACTACCTCTTTAGACTGAAAATCGTGCTAAAAATTATGTTTTCTCCCTTCAAACCGACTCACTGCCCCTCTTGTAGAAGCCTGTTGTCCCTCTTGTATATTTCCTGTGGGTGCTCCTGTAGAAAACCTCTAGGTGCTCCTGTAGAAAATGATGAGATTAATAATATGGGAGAGATTGATGGAGGAAGGTAGTTACGGGGCTGTGGGGGCACAACAAGACTGTTGTAGCTGAGTTACAAGGAGAAGATGAAGGAAAAGGTGGTGAGGATGCTCGGGGAGGAGCACTTATTACCTTTTATGGATATTTTTGGTGATGAGTGTTGAGCTAGAAAGGTATACATTGGCCATATTCAGATTGTTGGTCCCCACCCGCTTGGTTATCATGGCCCCTCCTCATAATCATCCCTCATTATTGCATCGGAGTTCACACTTTCTCCACCACCTGTCCTTGGCATCTTGTGTTGGAGTTGACTATGCGCACATGTGGTGACATCTCGGATGAGTGGAGTCAACTAGATGAAGGTGGCCAAGTTAACTGGCCACCTTTCCCTCATTCAACCTCAACCATCTCGTTTCTTTTGCATGACTTCTAATTACACAAATGAAAACAGAGGAGTGACTTAGTTACTTACCTGTGATCCGAGTGTATTTGTTGTGAGGTGCTGTGGTTTTCTCTGCTACATGCCTTTATTTCCTTTCTTGCATGATGTCCTTGCTAGATAATGTGTGATTGTGTGCTGATACAGGTTCTTCTCTGGCTGGATCTGAGCTTCAGGTGCCTTTTCAACCTTCATGTTTTCACTCTCTTGTTGTCGGTGCTAGATTTCTATGGGATCAACTGCTACATGAATTCCTATAGGAGCTCCTATAGCTGCTTCTCCCCTAAAAATTTCAGCTTCTTACTATGCTTGGAGCTTGAGGATGATGCCAGAGGTGTATATAAAGATGGATAGGTAGTAGGTAGGCTTTAGGTGAGGTTTATGGTGCTTTTTCCTTTCATTTTTTGTTTTTTTTCTTCTTCTTTTTTAACTGAAAATTTGTTTTTCTATGTTTTTCTTGGACAGGAAGAAAAATGATGCTTGGGGTGTGATGAAGGTTTAGAAATGATGGCAAGGAGGTTTGAAGATTGTAGGAGGGATTATAGGTTCTTCATGAAGCTTCTTTTTCCCTCAAACTGCCTTTTGTAGGCACTTCTAGCTCTCTATAATTCTTTCAAGAGCCTCCTGTAGAAAACACAGAGCCTCCTATAGAAAACATAGTTTTTGAAAAAGAGGTACAGTGAGGTGAAAGAAATGCCAAAAATGATGGAGGAAGGTGTGGAGAAGATGGGATAGGTGCTGGTGTGACTGTCAGGGTTCCTTTGGCACCTTCTTCTACTCCCTGTAGTCCTCTTGCAAACCTGCAAAAATAAAAATAAAAAAAATCATTTTCTTTCTCCTTTTTCTCTCTTTTTTTTTTTTTGAAAACAACTAGGGCACCTCAGAGAGGTTTTCACCCTAATTGCCTGCCCTGGGCACCTCCAAGGGAGGTTTTCACCCAGGGATCTTATTCCTTTCTTTCTCTTTTTTTTTTGACATCACTGGGCCACCTCAGAAGAGGTTTTCAATCCAATGATGGGATTCAAGCGCCTCATGGAGGTTTTCACTTGAGTTCTTATTTTTTATTTTTTTCTTTTTTATTTTCTTCAGTGGGTGGGTGAAGTGTAACCTAAGACATGCTCCACTACCATCACTGTTTTATTCAAACCTTCGATGAACTCTCGCTTGGAGAGGGGTTTCTTGTAGACCTTCAACCGATGTCCATTGATAAGCATGGGGATGGCTTCATCATCAATGGTTCTGATCAGAACTGAACCATTGTCATTGCATTTCTCCACAGTGTAGGGTCCCAGCCATCTTCTCCTCAGCTTGCCTTTGAAATCCTTGTATCTTGAATCATAGAGTAGTGCCCAATATCCCTTTTGGAATTTCTTCTCCTTGATATTTTTGTCATGCCATATCTTTCTCCGAAGCTAAACTACCTCTGTATGGAGAAGGGCTTGCAATCTATATTCATCCAATCCATTGAGCTGAAGTAATCTCTCCTTCTGTGCATGGATGTGGTCTAGGTCCAACTAAGCTTCCATCCTTAGTGTATTGAACTCAAACTCTATTGACAGCAAAGCCTTCTTCCCATAGACCAGTTAATAGGGTGTGAACCCTGTGGTGGTCTTCCATGTTTTGTTGTAGGCCCAAGTGGCCTCAACTAATCTATCTGCCCAGTATTTTCTGCTGCTGCTCACTACCTTGGTTAGGATCCTTTCCAAAGCTCTGTTAGTGACCTCCACTTGCCCATTGGCTTGTGGATCATAAGGGGTGGAAGTCCTATGCTTGATATTATGATGTGTGAGAAGGTCTTCAATCAGGCTGGAAGTGAAATGACTGCCTTATTCTATGACCAACTCTCTCGGATACCCAAATTTGTAGAATATGTTTTCTCTCAAAAACTCAACTACTTTTTTCTTCTGCCGTTGCTTTGATTTCTTTTGTCTCTGCATACTTTGTCTGGTAGTCGGTGCACACAATGACGTATTACTTCTGCTTTGAAGGGGGTTGATAGGCCCCACAAAGTCCATGTCCCACTTCTCAAATGGCTCAAAGGTCACCTGAGGTTGCATGGGCATTTCATCCTTTGGAGTGGGTTTCCCCATCCTCTGACACCAATCACATTGGCTCGTGTATCTCCTCACATCTTGACGAAGAGTGGGCCAATAGTAGCCTGCTTGCAATATCTTGAAGGTGGTTCATTTTGCTGCAAAATGGCCTCCATAAGGCCCATCATGATAGGTCAGGAGGATGTCAAAGAATTTCTCCTCCCTAACACATCTTCTCAAGATCTCATCTGGGCCATGTTTGAAGAGATTTCCCGCAATCCAGGTGAAAGGGGCACTTTTCCTTACTATCTTGCTTTTCTCCTCTGAGGACAGGTGTGGTGGGAAATGTGCTGAAATCAAGTAGTTTGCTATATCAGCAAACTAGGGAGAGAGTATTGATATAGCAAAGATATGTTCATTTGGCATTTGGTCGTCCACCATTCTTTCTTCACCTGCAGGAAAATTCACTCTAGACAAAAAGTCAGTAACAACATTCTCTTTACCAGGCTTATCAATAATTGTCAAATCAAACTGCTACAGTAAAAGAAACCATCTAATAATGCAAGCATTTACATCTGGTTTTTTCATTAAATATCTAATTGTAGAATGATCAGTGTGCACAAAGGTTTGATAGCCTGTGATATAATGTCTGAATTTGTTTAAGGAATGCACGACAGCTAGGAGTTCCTTCTCGGTCACTGTATAGTTTAACTCTGCCTTTGACAAATTTTTGCTTATAAAGTATATGGCATAAGGTAACTTTTCATCAACTTGTCTGAAGGTTGCTCCTATCAATTTGTTCGAAGCATCTGTGTGAATGTGAAATGGTAGGGCCCAGTTTGGGCCTCTCAGAATTCTGGCAGTCACGAGCTTGCTCTTCAAGGTATCTAGGGCTTCTTGACAGTTTTCCAACCATATGAACTCAACATCTACCTAGGAGGCTAAACAAAGGAGAGGCTATCTTGCTAGAGTCTTTAATGAATCTCTGTAATATCTGGCTAAGCCTAAGAAACTTATAACATCTTTCACCTTTTGAGGAGGTGGGACCCTTTGGATGATGGCAATTTTGTTAGGGTCCACCTATAGTCCTTGCTGAGATATTGCATGACCTAGCACGGTCCCTTCATCATCAAGAATTCACATTTTTCCGGACTGAGGGACAGGTTCATCTCAATACACTTATCTATAACTTTTCTGAGGTTAGATAAAGCTTCCTGAAAGTCAAAGCTATAAGCAGTAAAATCATCCATGTATATTTCTATTGCATCATGAACTAGTTCAGAAAATATACTCGATACCGCTCTTTGGAAAGTGGCTGGAGCATTGCATAAACTAAAAGGGAGGACCCAATATGCAAAGGTACCCCAAGGACAAGTGAAAGTGATCTTATCTTGGTCTTCTTGGCTGATTTGAATCTGATTGTACCCTCTAAACCCATCTAGGAAAGAGAAAAACCTTTTTCCTGCCAGACCGTCTAACACTTGATCTATGAAAGGTAAAGGAAAGTGGTCCTTTTTAGTAGCTTTGTTCAATTCCCGATAGTCGACACAGATTCTCCACTTACCATTTTTCTTTGGCACTAGCACCAAAGGAGAGACCCATTCACTGTCAGAAATGGGATAGATGAAACCTGCATCAAGCAATTTCTGCAGTTCTTCCTTAATAATATCTTTAAGTGTTGTGTTCATCCTCCTTTGAGGTTTCCTGACTAGTTTGCAATCTTCCTTGATGTATATATGATGAGTACATACTGAAGGGTGCACTCCCTTCATCTCCTTATAACTCTAGGCGAAGGCATCTATATGTTTTCTCAATAAGCTACATAGCTCCTTCTCCTGAGCAGTAGATAGGGATGGATTGATTTTCAATGTTCTTTTTGGGCCAAAATCTATATTTTTGACATAGAGAGAAGTAGGGTCAGCCACACAAAGATCGGTTCAGGGGTTGTTTTAGGTTTCTCTTACTATGTATTCTAGTGGTGATACACTGGGAGGTGGATTCCGAATCAAATTTTCAATCATATCATCCTCATCTTGCGGTTTTCCTCCCTTGGCGATTTCCAATGCACAAAGCGGTGTAGAATAAACTTCATTCTCATCCTCCTCCTCCAACCAGAGAGGTAGATCATTTTCTAGCAAGGGTTGTACAGGAGGATATAGGGTCAACTTCTTGGACATGTGCCCATTCTTGATGGTCATGTTCCTAGCTTGGCAGTTGATATAAGCATCAGCTGTAGCCAACCAGGGTCTTCCTAAGATGAGAGGATACCCAGTGAGCTTTGCCTTTGGTTGGAGAACTAAGAAATCAGCAGGTTACTCCCAAGAATCAATAGAGACCATCACATCTTCCACAATCCCCTCAGGGGTCACGGTGGAGAGGTCTGCTAGCTGCAGCACTGTCGTGGTCTTCCTCAAGGAAACCTAGAGGTTAAGTTTGAGCACTGTGTCCTTTGTCATCACATTAATGGCAGCTCCCAGATTAATCAAGGTATGTGAGACCATTGTGCCATTGATGTTGACATCAACTACTGGGCTTCTAGGATCCAGATATTTTGGACAGATTATCTACCCCAACATCAGGTCGGACAGTTGTCCTATGACATTGATGGTTGGGGCATATCTCTTTCTCCTTCCTGGATGCCTAAAGCACTTCTCTTTGATCAACCTATTGTAGATAGGTACATATTTGATGGCTTGGAGAAGTGGTATCTTCACACATAAATGTTTCAATTCTCTTAGGAGTTCAGTCTCTTCTGGGGTAGGCTAGATTGTCATGGATAGTCTCTCAGGAAAGGGTGGATTTACTTTAGGTTCACTTTCCTCTTTATCTTCCTCAACCTCCTTGGGTGGAGGCTGGCTATCTGGGATAACTTTCCCAGATCGCAAGTTGATTTCTTGAATCTCCACTGCATAAGTTGGGCATGATGGTTCCCCACTATACACTTGCTGAGCCTATCCGTTGTTCAGGTTCAGATTTGGCTAGGCAGGCATTTTGGGTTGCCTTGGTGGAGTAGAAGGTAACGGTTGTGGTTGGGAAGGTGGTGGAGGTAGAAGAGTCGGAGGAGAGTTGTATTGGGGCCTCCACCCCTAATGAGATGCATTGCACTGAGGTTGTGGCTGAGCATAGGGTTGAAATGAATGAGCAGCTGGTTGGGAATGATATTGAGATGTGAAGGAACAAGGAGGAAGTGTGGACTAGGAAGGATGAGTAGGGGGCCCCAAGAAGGTATGGATGAGACTTGGTTGGGGTTGTAGTATGATTGAGACATCCCTTGCATCCCCTACTGGTATGGTCTAGGTCCATGCGGCCTGCTTTGGTTTATGTAATAGATTTGTTCTGTGGCTCCTTCAGCCCCTTGGTATACAACTTTAAGACCAGGCAAGGAAGGGAACTTATCCATAGAATGATTCTCTTCACAGACTGAACAAACCTCTATAGAGTTCAATGGCACTCATTCCTAGGATGCCTCTTGGTGCATCTAGGGAAAAAGATGGCCAAAGCTATTTCTGCCTCCTCCTTTTTTCTTTTGATATGTAAAGTATGCATTTGCATGGTAAGAGTCTGTAGCATCTCACTCTTCAAGTCTTCCAGCGTGCTTCCAATTTCACCTTTAATGGATGATTTGGAAGAAGAGGCAATGACTATGGTTTGAATCCCCCTACCTTTCTTTCTGGCTGCTCTAGAATGGTTTTTAAAAATAGTCTTTATGTCCTCATAGGATAGTTGGTAGATGTCTCCACCAGCCAATAGATAGAGGGTGTCTAACAGGTCTTCCCGAATTCCCTTGAGCAGGACCGACTTCAAAGACTCAGGGTCAAGTGTACACCCGACCCTTTTGTAAGTAAGCTAGAACCTCTCTTCGTCGTCTTCCAGGGACTCATCACTTCCCATGGTCATTCAAAAGATTTATTCTTTAGCATATTTTATCCTACAATAGTCCCAATACTTGTTGTTAAAGACTTGCTATATCTGAGCCCAAGTTGTGATGCTATTGTCAGGCAACCCCATGAACCAACACAATGCTGCATCCTTGAGAGTAGAAGGGAACAGTTTCAACTTTTTCTCGTCTTCTGCATAGTCATAAGTTCGAAAAATGATGGTGAACTCAAAGAAGAAGGTGTCCGTATCCTCTATAGTCAGGTCATGGAAGTGAGATAGGGCTGAAGGACTTATATTTTTCATTTTTGTGTCCTCATTGGTCTCCCGAATAGGAAAGGTACCCTCTATTCTTTCTCCATTTCCCCTAGCATTTCTGTTTTCATCAATTCGCTCCAGAGGAATGTTTTCTTCTTCTTCTTCCCCTATATGTTCTTCAAATATGTTTGGCTATTCACCTAAGGGTTCTTCTTAACTGAAGCCACCGAAGAAGAGAGAAGGTTAGCTGTGTGAAGCACTGGGGGTGTTGAGCAAAAATTTTCTTGAGTTATCTCTATTACTACGAGGCATGAAAGGAAATATTTTTGGTTGGTTTTTTTCTTTTCCCCACACTGATGGTACCTGCAAAAACTGAAATTGTGATTTAAACAAAACAAATTGCAACTAGCTTAAGCGAACTTGCTGAAATGAAACTTGCAGAATTGAAAAGGAAAACAAGGAAATGTAGAACTTGTAAGAAAGGAAATGACTAGTTCTACTTTTGCAGAAATAAACTATTAGCAGAATGTTGTAAGAAAAAAATAGAAGAAAGTAGTAATCACAGAGTACTCTGACGCTTCCCTAGAAATGGTGCCAAAAAGAGGTGAGCACTAGTATTGCAGCAATAATGTTGCAACTCCTCGGCTGCCTACTTTACACTTATCAACCCGGTAGTTCGTAACAAACTTGGAAGTGTCGGTGTTGTATGCACAAGTACTAGTTCTCACTGCATGTTGTCACTCGCTCAGCCGATGCAAGATCACTAGGAGCTGAAGCCAACTTATATGGATTCTAGAGGAAGCTCTATGTGTGATGAAAGAAAAGAAAGATTACTCTACAGATGCTATTCTAACTACAGAAAGGAGAAACACTGAAATGTAAAGCAAACCTAGTAAACCCTAATTAACCAACTAATTCTACTTTTTCAAAAATCACTATGAAAACCATGAAAGGAATGCCATTACCTACTCAAGGAAGTAAACAACATCTAACTATGCTATTTCTGGAAGTAAATGAGAAAAAAACATATATTTTTTTATTTTTATGTATTTTTATGTGAATTTGACACGCATGTAGTTTATTATGTGTGAGTGTGGCAGCGAATAGGTGGCGCTGAAGGGAATGGGACTTGATAGGATGTAGGATGGTGTGGATGGGTTCTAGGAGGGCTCAGGTGGCCTTTTGGAGGCTTTTCCCACACTTGGCCTTCAAAAGAAAGCCTACAGGAAAATCTACAGGAGGACACAGGAAATCTACAGGAGGAAAACAGGGAAACTACAAGAGGCCTACAAGAGGAGGTCGAGAGAAGTTTTCACTATTTTTAGGGTGTGAGAATGGGTCAAAAAGGTGGATGAAAGTTGGAATGAGGTGTTAGGGCACCTAAGGTCTACCATGAATTACCAAAAGAGAGAAAGATGATTGGTTTTGCTTAAGGAGAGAGGAATAAGTTCTATGGAAAAATGCAGGAAACTAGGGCAGAATTGAGGTGAGATTTGGGAGACCTGTAGGGCATGGATCAGATGGAGGATGTGATTACTGATAAGCTGGTCCTACTGCTAGTAGATATCTGCTACAAAGGAACTAATAGTCAACCAAGAGGATGAAGCAAGCAATAAAATGAGTGCATCTAGAAAAACAGAGTTTTGCATCAAAATAGTCTAAACTATGATCTATGGAAGGAAATGTTGAGAAATGTTGCAAGAAAGGAAAGCATGAAAGAAGACTATTGCAAATTAGGAAGTGAACATGATAAGGAAGATCTTAAGCAAAGCAAAACTAGACTATTAACCTACTAAAAAGCTGCAAACACTAGAAGTCCTATGAATGAGGAAAATCTGTGTTTTTGGGGCAGCAAGAGAGTCTTTGCCTCAAATCATGGTCCCAGAGGGAGGAAGAGAGGCCAAGGCATTATTGCTAGCCTTTTGAATCTTTTCTGATCACTGCTTAACCTGCTACAGAAAGCACAAATGAAAGCAAACTACTAAATCATCAAAAGCAACCTATTCTTAACCATGAAAGAAATACATCTAACAACAAATTAATCCACAAACTGAAGTAAACATACAAATACAAGTAAAGACAAGCTTGTCTACTTGGATTGGGCCCTAACCCAAGAACTTAAGCCCTCTGAGGTAACTTAGTGCTAGCTCAAAAAGGATTCCATCTTTATTTCCAAAACAATAGCAAGATTAGAAACTGTCACAAAAATAATAAGCTCGAAATTTGAGCAGAGTTTACATAAGAAAAAAAATCTGACCCTCGTGAGGCCCTAGGCCCCTATACTTATACAAATGAAGCTACCAATGGCTTCCTTAAAATCAAGGAGGCTTGGCTCCCAAAACTCGAGATAATCATCAGTCATTCTCCACTTGCTCGGTTGCCTTCTAGTGCATGATTGGGCTGCTTGTACTCCGAGCTGAATGAAGGGGAATTTGAAGTGAGGAGTAATAAATGAGGGGGTTTCCCTCCTATAAGTCCTATCCTCTGTCCACTTCAAGTTATTGCCACCACTTTTCCACTGGATCCTTGACTTTGACCTTGAAATCCATTAATAATCTACATTAAATGCATGTTGGACCACATGGCACAATAACTAACTCAACTCACTCTATAAGCATAAATATGATCAGAAAATTATACAATAAGCTAAGATAATGGTTGATTTGACTAGGTTAGGAGGTAAAATGAGCCCATATAGCTACCCATTTATGAGGCTCATCACTTAACCACCATGGCATCATCCCAATAGTCCCCAAGCATTGCGTACTTCGGATCTGCCTCCATTCCAATATTGACCTGCTTTGTCTTTAGTAGTGCAGTGATGTTGGGGTCTTCAAGTGATGGTCCTTGAATATCATGACAACCTTCTGTTTCTGAAATGTTAATATTTCGTGGGTCGTCATCATCTTCCTCAACATTTACATTGTAACAGTCTAGCGTGCAGCTTAACTGTGTCACCCATTTTGGCTGAAGTATTTCCATTGGTTCCTGGGGTATTTTGAAGATAGCTACTTTTATTGCTTGTAGCGCATTGTCAACAGTATCTGACCAACGATGTTCAAATGCAAAGGTTAATAGAAAGCCCTCGTGCACGTCATCCCATTCTCTCATACCATGGTGGAGCTCCATCTCAATATACCAATTCATGGGTATCACATCCACGGTATGATAGAATAAATGTGCCCATTCAAGTTGTGGCTCTTCCCCGTAGACCTTGGTCCATTTCGCGAGGTGTGTGCATGGATCATCTCATCCACCATATTTGTCTACTAGCTGTATCCGCGGTTTCCCAAATCGTAGGCACATCATTCTTTTGCATTTGCGCCAGTCCTCAAAACTTCCTTGATGCATACCCCACCATCTTGCGGGCATTGTGTGTAGTGCCCACTTCAGAGCATCAAACCGCTACTATTCTGGTACTGCGCTTTCAAATTTGTTTAGGAATTCATCCATTGTTGTCAACCCATCATATGTAGGTAGATCCCTTGCCTCTGTTGTCATGCAGTGTAGTGATCTAACCATCATGTTGCAATTAAGAGTTGCTACCTTGTGCAGCCGATTTTGCCATCACTCTATCTCTTCATCTAAATCCGAATTGCAGGTGCTTTTACAATCCCACGAAATCCTTCCATCTGTAGTCGGATTCACCCAATCCTCTTCTCACATGGTTATCTTGTAAATACAATCGAGATCGTCCTCACTATCATCATTGCGCACTGGTTCAGTGTGTTGCGCTCCTTCGGTTAGATCTAGTGGTACTACTATGCGTAGTGAATTTTTTCAGAGATCATGTTTTGCTTCTTTAGATTTATGACTCCATTCATATTGCTGGCCCAGTCTATTCCTAGTAGCGGGGAATAGGGATTACTGTCATTGACAATCTCTATCACTTCGAAATTTTCCTGCACGCTCGCACCTTCAATATCTATTGTTACCCCTTGCAATCTTCCCATGGGTAAGATCTTCTATTGGTTTTCCATTCGTAACTAAATAGGAGACCACTATAGCACGGGTCTGCCCATGCATTCCCATGTTTGTTTTGGTATTACGTTCACATTCAATCTGAGATCTAGTATTACCTGATCCTTTTCATACTCACCGATTTTCACAGTCAACCTCATTTCCCTTCATGTGCGCAATGCATGCTTTCCAAGTTTTTGGACCACGCCCAATACTCCTGACCCTACGCACCTAATGATAAGTTCATATAGTCCTTTGACTGTCTTGCTATTGCATAGTAGTTTCATGCATGTCTCGAGAAGGGTAGTGAGCATTGAAGGATCCATCCCTGGTTCTAGTTGATCCTTACTACCTAAAGTGGAGGCCTTTGTGAAGCTCTTCTTAGCTTCCATGAATGTCTCCTTTGCACGTTCTAAAACAAATTTGGGTTCCTTTGTAGGAGCCTTATGAACCCACACACTTTCTTTTGATTGTTTCCCTTTATCATCGCTAGTGGTCATACCGCTCCTGAGCATCATGTTTACATTTGGGTCTTCTTCGCGCAGTTCAGACCTCATCATCTACAAATTCTGAGTCAGAGGGGGCTGAAGTACCCCTTTTTTGTGTAGCCTCATTATCAATGTAGGGCATACTTCTACCTCATGATCAAACTGAGTATAGTACAAACATGATGTTCTTTTCGGGCTTGTACAATCGCAGGCATAGTGCCCTGGCCCTCCGCAATTATAACAAATTAACTATCCGCAACCCCTTCCTGGTCCCATTCCACCTTGACCTCGACCATGCCCCTAAAATCTAGTGCACGCCATTCCTGCATTTGGGTCGAGGGCTCATGTTTTGGTCTGCACCCTGTAGGCAAGAGTCTGATCCATCATTAGTTCGTAGCTTTTGCAGGTATGTTCCTCATGGCCTACCAACTTGCAGAAATTACAAAACAATTGTTGGGACGTCTACGTATACTTATGCAATAGATGATAATTATCCATAGTGTGCTTTCCTCCTATCCAACAGATCGTGCACCATAATGCAGGCACCATGCTTGGTCCTACCTATGCCTCAGGTCTTAACAACATCAGCCCTCCTACTGCCAAGTAATTTGCAAACACTGGATAGTGGTTCTTGTCATGCCCTTGGCATTTGCATTTTATGCACCATACCTCCTCGCGCACCTCTGGCCGAAGTGTCTTGTCCTGTTTCAAACTTTGCATCTCCAGACACAGTTTTTGCAGTTGCATGTGGATTTGTTTGACTCCCAGACCAGGGTCTTGTATAGGGGTCTCATGCAATCTCATCGCCATCTCCAAAGCTTCGGCCTGGGTGGAAATTTTTTGCTGTGACAGCATCGTCCTCAAGTGTGGTGTTAGTGATGCTACAAACTAGGCATGGTGCTATCCATCTGTCAACGTCATGTTGGATTTGCGAATCATACCCTTCAGTCTTTGGTCCAAATCCCAGGGGTTCTTGCTCGGGAGCATTGCGATCTCCTTAAACCCGATTATTGATTGTGTTTCCAACTTTGGCCTACTAAATTCCCTATTCAGCGTAGTTTAGATTTCTGTGATTCTTGCATTTAGATGGTCATTAGAATGCTTGATGTACCATGTTAATGCACAATCCTGCAACACGCTTACCAGCATAGCCTTTTTTATATTTTCATCCACGACCCCTTGTGCTTCACATACCACGCTTACCATGAAACAGAATTGGTCCGGATCTTCATTCCCTATTCGTTTGAATACCAGTAGTTTGATCACACTCGCCATACTAAACTATGGTGGTGGTAGAGGTGGGGTGGGTGGAGATGGAGGTGACGAGGGTGAGACAGGTGGCCATGCGGGTGGAGGTGGTAAGCGCAGAATTCACTACCTTATCAGACTGACTGCGCTTCTCGGAGAGACTTTCGCGAGCTCCTCCTTGCTTTCCTGCGAGGGGCAAATTAAGGGACTGGTTTCTAATTATTCACTACTTCCGCTTCTGTAGATCTTCCCACTTCGCGTAGTCCCAAAAATTAATTTATTCGCATAACCCACATTTCACACAATAGCATATTAATCCAAGTGTTCAAAGATTTAATATACTTACCTCGCAGTCCCTTGAGGAAATGTCACTCCACCTCACTGTAGTTGACGGTCGTATCTACCGTGAACTCAGTGATAAATCCTCCTATAATTCGGTTGAGCCAGTGGTCCAAAGCTCATGTGATCTTCTCTCCTGACGCTTCTAGTCTGTGCACAAATTTCGGAGTCCACACGAATATTGGTTTGTCGAGACTATACCTTCCTTGGCTATCTGCTAGCGTCGCGATCGACTCATATAGCTCAAAAGGAAAGGATGCAAATAAAATTTTGTGGATTTATGTATATAAGTAGCGCTCCAACCATTGTTCCTTAAATACTCGCGGATTTTTATTTTCCCGCATCGTGAACTCGTGAATCTTCTTGTCCAACCACTCTTTAATTTCTTTCTTTGTTGGATTCCATTGGCATGACATCAAACATCCATTATGTAAATCCCGGTCCTAGAAACAGAACCATTTTTTGGCTTGTAGGGGCCTGACCCAAGTTTAGAGGTGAGTTAGCCAAACAAATCCCAGTACTACTGGCACTTTCGGCAATATTCCGTGGAGCGCAGACTGAGTTCTCACTCAAAGTAGTATGGGAGGGTGCTAGAACCAGGTTTCCACACCCTGGGGATGTCTGATGAGATTCTTGCAATCCGCGACTTGACCCTGCGTGCACATTGTTACGTGCATCTATTAGTCCCTCGCAACTTGTGATGCTGCCTTCGCGCAAACCTACTTGGGCGCGATCTGTATTATACCCAAGTTCCTTACTATTTAACCTATTATTACCCGATTACTTAACTAATCTATGTACGACTAGTGATAATTAATAGTGTATGCAGCAATCATATAAGTGTGCACGATAAATAGAACAGTATAAATGTAAAAAATTCAATAGACAAGCAGATGCATAGAAATTGGAATCAACTTCTCTTTATTATTCTTCATTCAAGGTTACAGACTCGACACTGCCCTCCGTACTTAGCTACAGAGCCTCTTCCTACTACTACGACCCAATACACTTAAACTCTTACTCTATGCTCGGACCATTCATATTTATCTATCTCCAATTCCTTAGTTATATTTACAACTTAGAGCCTCACTCTATTTATACAATCCCATGCTCCGTGGACCATGGGTAGGCTGACATGGCATTACATCACATTACAAAACTTAGGGTGGACAACCCTATGACTCAACCTATACTTCGTGCTCCACGCCCGAAATTTGCGGAGTTTTACAATACATCTAACCAAAACTTAGGCTTTGAGCCCCAAAACATGTTTTGGGTAGTTTCCATGCCCAACATTTAATAAACACTAAAAATTCAAGGTCAAAGTAGGGCTCAGAGAGAAACTTAAAATTGATTTCAGAACAATAGAGAACATTGATCTTTCACCAAACAAAAACAGAAGAAACTTTGGAAAAATAAAACCAAAGGTGGGTTTTTTAGCCTAAGAGGGACCAACGCAAGCTAGAGTGGGGGAGACTATGCTGCAAATCACTGTCTCTAAGCCAAGGGTGCACTGCATTGCACCGTCCCCTAACCAAGATTGCATTGGTGCCAGAGAGTCAAATCAAGAGACATCTAAGCACAATTTTTTACTAAAAGAACTTTAAAATGACTGAAATAAGATCAATAAAGTCAGGAAAAGTCTACTAGGCTGTAATATGATGAGGGTAAGACACCAAGAATGACATTCGTTCCCTAGTATGATTGCCAATTTGTTATATGGGATTTTCAACTACGAATAAACACATTTTCCCTAGGTGGGTAGCTACACTTAGAAAAACATAAAGAAAGTAGTTTAACCTTTTCCTATAGTAGATAGAAGAGATGAAGGAACTTGCTTGTAGTATTTTGCTTCCTTGGTCCCCTTTGAATCACTTCCATCGCTCCCAGTTGAACTAAACCCGCTCATTTGGTGTCTGTATCAACAAAAACAGAAACAACAAAGGATCAAAGCATACATGATCTATCTACTATAAGACAATGGAATCGAAGACATTGAAACACATAATCGTCATAGATATGAACAATAATATGGGAAAAGGAATAAAATCTTTATTAATGTAGAAGGAATAGTATCACCCAATATAGTTCGATCCTGTGCCACTCCTCCAGCTTCATTTCAACCTTCACCACATCAAAAGCACACCAATCCAGCAGTGTAACATTGCTTGACATGAACTCAATTCTCAAACCAACAGAATTTCCTTACAAACTTCAGATTATAGCCCCTTTGATTCACTATGATGAGTGCTCAATTTATATGAAATGGAGGTGGTTTTGTCATAAATGAGGGTATTGAATGGCCTTCCAAACTTGGAGCTAGTTTCCATGGAGCAAGGGACAAGAGGATAGGAGGTTAATGGATCCTTATCCTATCCAATTTCAAGCTCATAGGAGGAGATAAGAGATGGGATCCTTCTAGAATCATCTAGAGTCAAGGAATATTATGAGAACCCTATGCAACTTTCTCTCAATCTTGCCCAACGCATGTCAAAGAGAGCCTAAGTGCACTGCAGTGCAGGCCAAAATGGGCCTGCCTGCACTGTAGCGTAGTTACCCTTGACCAAGGTTACGATGGTGTCCCAAGGAGGCATTTCAGCAAGGCTTCGGGCCAGGAAACTTTCATAGAAAGAAGCATTCAATGTGATGACTTGTCTAGGGCATGTAACAACTAAATTAGGTTTTGATGAGCCCTAATGGTACTAATCTGAATATGGAGAGTGATGTGCCATCTCCATCAAAAAGACATCTTCCACTATCAATATCATTATAAACATCAAGAAAGCCACAGATTGAAGATATTGTCATCAAGGACTATCTTCTAAAGTAAGTATATTTATGTCCACATTTGAATCTATTTGAATGTATTTTTCAAGGAAAACAACAATATGGTTAGGGAATAAAACTTTCTTGCATGGAAGAATAGGATATATTTGATCCTCATAAAAAATGAAGTCATGGATCATGTTAAGGGCTCAATCACTAAATCTCCAAAGGATGAATCTCAATATCTTGCAATGTAATTGAAAGGGGAAGTGTTTCCTTGAGGGGGCTTGGACCCAAGTTTAGAGTTAAATGTGCTAACCAACAAAGCCCTACACTACCGTCCCTTTCGGTAACAGTCTTCTTAGAGAGGAATGCAGTCTCACCTGACGCAGTATTAGGGGATGCTAGAACTAGGTTTCTGCATCCAAAAGGTCATGTGATGCAACAACGAGGCACTTTCCTTAATCCATGGCCCAATTTGGCCTCTACGAACCCTTATCTTTGGAATCACAAACTTAAATTCATTTATACTTAATTAGATCTGTTAATTTCAACCAAGTGTTCTAACATGCATAAGTTAATATACCAAAGTAGATATAGACCTTCACAACACAATTAAAACAATATGAGAGAGAAATGAATCATAACTGAGCATAAAACACATAAACATATAAATATACAAGGAACACAAAGATTTTCTTCAAAATTGATTTATTACTTCATATCTTCAATACATACACATCTTTTGATCCTACGCACATAGCTGCAGAGGCTCACGCACTCATTTGTGGACTTACCAAGGTCTCCGTGAACTCAGTTGTAGGAGCCTTCCCCTTTTCCAGGATACAAAATTATATCCAAAATATGTTCATGACCTCATTCATCAACTATCCATAAGCTTAGAATGACTTCTAATGACTCCTAGATGACTCCCTTTTATATCTTTTACATTACATTACCATGGTCGCGAACCATGGGTGGAGTTCATTGTATCATCAAAACAACCAATCCATTTACAAAATAATGGGCTTTGACCTTCCTAAAATAACCTTTGATTCTTAACGTTCTACATGCTCCACTCCTCAAATTGCAGAGACTTTACAATATTACAAAATTTTACTCAAAACTTAGACAAAATTGGACTTGGGGGTCCCCATCCAACGGGATATAAGGGCTCAAAGTATTCTCATAGAATCCATCAAATATCCCCTCATTCCCTATGTATCAAAATTAGAAACATCAAAATAAATATATGAAAAACATGTAGAATTATTCTCTATAAGCACTACAGGAGAAGTGATCTCATTAAGACAAGAACTCTACAAGATGAACATATCAAAATAAGAAGGAATGACCTCATACTTTATGAGGGTGTTAGAAATTAGAGAACAACTAGAAGAGTTGGGAGAAATAATGTCTGATAAGGAAATCACAACTATAGTTCTCAATGCACTACCAGAGGAATAGGGAAAATTTACATCAAGAATATATGGAAAGAAAGAGCCTACCATGTTCAATGAAGCATGGTCACTATGAAAATTTGAAGAAACTAGGCTAAAGGAAAAAAGTGATGTAGGATCAAATGAGAAAATACAATCATTTGCTGCCATAGCAAGGAGAAAAGGAAAGTTTGGAAAATTTGGTCCTCATAAATGGAAGAATAATATGGTGAAGGTTCAATGGTATGGTTTTCAAGAATATGGGGACTACAAGAGAGATTTTCCGAATCTAAGGAAGGAAAATAGCATAAGAGGAATGGAGGAATCCCATAAAACCGAATAAGTGGAAGATGTTGAGAAGAAGAAGTTAAACAAGGAATAAGTGAAAGATCTCCACTATGATTGAGACAATATTCTTCACCAAGTTATTTTCAGTTTTTGTATACTATCATGGTAGGAAGCATTAGAAGCATGATATGATCCATCATTACTCTGTTGGGTGTGAAGCCTGATTATCTTCTTTATTCAGAGGTATCACTGCATTGGACCCTAGTGCGTAATGTGGCAGCAATGCCACCCATATTATTTGTGCTGCAAGGGGGGTCCAGGGGGGCCGACTGCGATCCTTGGGAGCCCCCCCCTGGCGGGGGATCGGGGGCAGTGCCCTAGAAGATAAAAATAGATGTAAAATTTCCTTGTAAAATGTTGTAATTTTGTAGTCTATCTGGGTTGTTCATTAGGTGGAGATCTGACGGTAGAAGTTATGTTTAATTTAAGGTTTTTTTACCTAGAAGGCAACCCCTCGCTATATATGAGGGAATTGTATTGCGTCTATGTAGATATGTATTCTAAGAGAGAAAGAGAGAGGATATTGTGTGAGAGTGAAGAAGGAATTACAGTGGATCTGTTGTAAGTTGTATCTCTTCAGTCTGTTGGATAATATAAAAGGAAGGACTGGTTGTTTCTCCATGGATCTAATCCAAATTGGGTGAACCATGTATATCTTGTATTTCTCTTGTTTTATGTGTTTTATGTGTTTGTATTTCTGCAATATATTTTATGTGTTCCATCGCTCTGTAATATATAATTTTATAACAACTGGTATCAGAACCGAAGGTATATTTGGCTGATAAACTCATAGGAGAGAAGGGTTCCTAGTTCGAGTGGGAGCAATGGTGGAAGATGGTAGGTTTAGGGCTGAAAAATTTAATGGCCAAGACTACCAGCTATGGAAGATGCAGATGGAACATTATCTATATGAGAGAGATATGTACCAACCATTGAGTGGAAAGGATAAGATGCTGATGAGTATAACAGACATAGAATGGGATATTCTTGATAGAAAGGCACTTGGAACAATATGGTTGTGCATAGCAGCATCGATAACATTTAATATTTCAAAGGAAATGACAACAAAGGGTTTAATGTTGACATTGGCAAAACTATGTGAAAAACCCTCGACCTAAAATAAGGTATTTCTTATGAGGTGTTTATTTAATATGTCAAAAGGTGGATTCGTTGCTAATCATTTAAATGAATTTAATACAGTTACCAGTCAGTTAAGTTCTGTAGGGGTAACTTTTGATGATGAAGTTAAGGATCTGTTATTTCTGTGCTCATTGCCAAAAAGTTGGAATGGTTTAGTTATGGCCATTAGTAACTTTGTCTTTGGATCTAGTACTTTAAAGTTTGATGATGTTGTTGGTGCAATCCTTAACGAGGAAATGTGATGGAATAGCTCCGATGAGACATCAGGTAATTCTTTGACTGCAAAGACTAGGGGAAGAAAAATAGAAAGAGGAAAGAGCCCAGGATATCGCAGTAAGTCAAGGAAAGGTAGATCCAAGTCCAGATCGGGTATAGTGTGCTGGAAATGTAAGAAGAAAGAACACTTGAAGAAAGACTGCAAGTCTCGGAAGGGAAAAGAAGGAGACGCGCAGCAAGAAAGCAATCATGAAGCGAATGTGACAAGTGTTGTGTTGCAAGATGCTTTGATTATTTCTTTAGAAAATATTATTGATGCCTGGGTGGTAGATTCAGGGGCCTCATTCCATGCCACACCTGATAGGAAACATTTTCATGATTATGTTCAAGGATATTTTGGACAGGTTCGATTGGGTGATGATAAACCCTGTAAAATCATTGGAATAGGTACAATTTTCATAAAATAGAAAAATGGAAATCAATGGCTATTGAAGGAGGTAAGGAATGTTTCATATATAAAGAAAAATATTATTTCAACATGCTAGTTGGGAGGTGAAGGATATGTGACTACTTTTACAGATAAAACCTAGAAGGTCACTAAAGGATCCCTGCTAATAGAAAAAGGAGAAACGGTTGGTACATTGTATTTATGCGATGGTATTTCTAATTATGTTAATTATTTAACCTCTACAAGAGAAGATATGTCTTTGTGGCATCATAGGCTCGAGCACATAAGTGAGAAGGGGATGCAGATTCTTCAATGAAGAAATTTTTTGCCAGGTTTGAAGCATGTTGATTTAAAATTCTATGAGAGTTGTGTTTATGGAAAACATAAGAGATTCAGATTCCTCAGAGTTGGGAAAAAAAGGAAGAGTGAAAAAATAGAGCTTGTGCATACAGATGTATGGGGACTTGCTCAAGTATCATCTCTTGGTGGCTCTCATTATTATGTTAGTTTTATTGATGATGCAACCAGAAAATCCTGGATTTATTGTATTTGAAATAAATCTCATGTATTTGATACTTTCAAGAAATGGAAAGCTTTGGTTGAAAATGAGACAGGAAAATGGTTGAAGTGTCTTAGATCAGACAATGGAGGTGAATATTGCAGCAAAAAGTTTGATAGGTACTGTTCAGAGAATGGAATTCATAGAGAGAAGATAGTTGTAGGAACACCACAAGAAAATGGTGTGTCAGAAAGGATGAACATGACAATCATGGAGTGTGCAAGGTGCATGAGATTGCATGCAGGATTAACTTTATGATTTTGGGTAGATGTTGTAGACACTGTTGTTTATCTAATAAACAGAGGGCCTTCAAGTTCCTTGGATGGTGGTATTCTAGAGGAGGCATGGACAAGTAAAAAGGTAAACTACTCATTTTTAAAAACTTTTGGTTGTGAAGCCTTTGTCCACATTAATAAAGAAAATAGAACAAAGCTTGAGGCAAAATCAAAGAAATGTACTTTTACTGGATATGGTGTTAATGATTTTGGTTATCGCTTTTATGATTATGAAAAACACAAAATAATTAGGAGCAGAGATGTCATATTCAATGAAAACTTTTTGTATAAGGATCAGTTGCAGGAAAAGAAACAAGAAAAAAAATAGAGAATACACAGTGCTAGATGAGATCACAGAAAAAGTGATGGTGCCTAAAAATCATAATGATCAATGGCCAAAACAACAACCACAAAAGCAACAAGCACCTCAAACACTTGAAAGTGGTGTTAGAAGTTATACCTGGATAAGTAGATGTCCTAAATGATACTCTCCTTCATTATATTATGTACTGTTGACTGATTTTGGTGAACCGAAATGTTATGAAGAAGCAGTGCAGGTAGAAACCAGGAAGAAGTGGGAGCAAGCCATGAAAGAAGAGATGGAATCCTTAGCACATAACCAGACTTGGGACTTAGTCAGGTTGCCTCCAGGTAGAACAACATTGTAGAATAAATAGGTTTACAAGTTGAAGGAAGAAGATGGAGGTAGAAAAAGGTATAAAGCTAGACTTGTGGTGAAATGGCTTACACAGAAAAAGGGTATAGACTTTGATGATATATTTTCTCCTGTTGTTAAAAATGACTTCAATCAAAACTATTTTAAGTCTAGTAGCAGCTAAGGATTTTCATCTTAAGTAGTTAGATGTAAAGACATCCTTTCTCCATGGGGATTTGGAGGAAGAGATATATATGCAGCAGCCACAAGGATATGAGGTAAAAGGGAAGGAGAAATTAGTGTGCAGGTTGAAGAAGAGCTTGTATGGCTTAAAATAGGCTCCAAGGCAGTGGTATCTAAACTTTGACAGGTTTATGTCTGAACAAGGTTATACTAGATGTCACTCTGATCATTGTGTTTATCTCAAAAGGAAAAATGATGGCAACTATATTATATTGTTATTATATGTAGATGCCATGATTTCTGCAAGTTCTAACATGCAGGAAATGAATGTGCTCAAAAGAAAATTGGCGAACTCATTTGAAATGAAGGATTTGGGTGCTGCAAAACAAATCCTTGGCATGAGAATAACTAGAGACAGGAAGAATCTCAAATTAACATTGTCTCAAAGTCAGTACATAGAAAAGGTGTTGAAAAGGTTTAATATACAGAATGAAAAACTAGTTAGTATACCTTTGGCTAGCCATTTCAAAGTAAGTAAGGAGGAGTGTCCCAAGACTCAGGAAGAAATGGCTCATATGTCTAAAGTTTGATATGCATTAGTAGTTGGAAACTTAATGTATGCAATGGTCTGTACGAGGCCTGATATTACACATGCAGTGAGAGTTGTAAGCAGGTACATGAACAATCTAGGAAAAGAACATTGGATGGTGGTGAAGTTGATTCTCAGGTATTTGAGAGGTACCACAAATCAAGAATTATGATTTGGTGGTTAAAACATTGCTCTATAGGGATATGTTAATGCAAATATGGCAGGTGATAGAGATAACAGGAGGAGCAGAATAGGGTATGTGTTTACTGTAGGTGGAGCAACTGTAAGTTGGGTTTCAAAACTACAAAGTGTTGTTGCACTCTCAACAACAGAAGCAGAGTATGTTGTTGCTACAGAGGCTAGTAAAGAAATGATTTGGTTACAGAGGTTTTTGGATGAATTGGGTAAGAATAAGGAGATGGGCAGGTTATACAGTGACAGCCAGAGCACCATACATCTTGCAAAGAACTTTTCATTTCATTCCAAGACAAAACATATATAGCTCAAGTACCATTTCATACGGTCAGCATTGGAAGATGGACAGTTGAAGCTGGAAAAGAAACACATTAGCCAGTATCTAGCAGATATGTTAACAAAAGTTGTAACTAAGGAGAAACTGAGATTCTGCTCAGTTTAAATTGGTCTTCAAGTATTATGAAGAAGATGAGAAACAACCAAGTCCAAAGTGGAGTCATTGTCCAGCAAATTAAGTAGCGGTGGAATGCTATAATCAGTCTCCAAGTAGGAGATTGTTGGGCATGGAGCCTGATTATATTCTTTATTCAGAGGTAACACCGCATTGAACACCAGTTTGTAATGTCACGACAACATTTCCCATAAAATGTACGTTGCAAGGGGGGTCCATGGGGAGGCCGACTGCGATCTTTGGGATCCCCCCCTTGGCGGGGGATTGGGGGAAGCACCCCCGAAGCTAAAAATAGATGTAAAATGACCTTGTAAAATGTTCTAATTTCATAGCCAATCTGGGCCGTTCATTAGGCGCAGATCGGATGATAGAAGTTATGTTTAATTTAGGGTTTTTTTTCCCTAGAAGGCAACCCCTCGCTATATATGAGGGAATTGTATTGCATCTATGTCGATCTATATTCTGAGTGAGAAAGAGAGAGGAGATTGTGTGAGAGAAAAGAGGGAATTATAGTGGATCTGATGTAGGTTGTATCTCTTCAGTTTGTTGGATAATATAAAAGGAAGGACTGGATGTTTCTCTGTGGACATAGACCAAATTGGGTGAACCACATATATCTGTGTCTCTCTTGTTTTATGTGTTTTCTTTGTTTATATTTCTGCAATATATTTTATGTGTTCCATTGCTCTGTAATATATAATTTTCTAAGAGACATCATAAGAAAATATGAATGAAGCAAGAGCTCATGACATCATCAACAAGAGCTTGAAAGATAGCTAAAGAAAAAGTATATGACAATCATTATTAGAAGGAAGTAGCTCTTGGTAACTTGTTGTAGTGGCTGCAATACCCTCCAAAATTTTGGCTTACATCAAAATTTTAGAGTCTTCCTTGGTTTTTCTTTTGATGGTTTAAAACACTCGAGATCACCCCATGAGCTCTTGTGAAGTCTTTTCACCCTTTTTCTTGTTTTACCAATGATCATCTTTTGGCATATTCATTGCGTTGTCATGCTTGTGATCTTGTTTGGGTGAGTTTGAAGGTTTTTTTTTGTGTTTGGGTGCCTTCGATATGTAAGCATCGGTCATATGCACACAAAACGTTTTAAGCACTACCACACAACTGTCGTCACGATCGTCCAAGGCCTATCTCAAGTGTCGCGCTTGTCACTTTCAGCTCTAAGATAGTCTCACTGAGGGCATGTTTTGTATTTTCGTACTGATGGTTTGTGTTGTCTCATCATTGAAGTATGCTAAGTGTATGATCACAATGTGAAGTCTGCACAAGTTCACTTGCTTTTAACACTTAGACATTTTCCTAAAACTCTATCAGACTTGACAACCGTTTTCCACTGGGTCCCGATTGAGATGCACTACGCAATCACAACCCTCAATGGCATTGCTCTGATGCTCGAAATTGCACAGTGCTTGAGGCTTCCTCTAGGCTAGTTTAACTACACAATCTCAGAGGTGAGCAACATGTCTGCCTGCTAGAACTGCGCAAAAATTGCCTCCATGTCCAAAATCAACTACACATTTCTCAATAAAAGTCATGAAGCCTCCTTCTGGTTTGCTAGAACCCTGGACTGCACCAAGACCTGAGTTTGCATTGATCTCCAAAACTATGTAGACATGTCCTATTGGTCCTCATCTACCTTTCTCTGCACTACCTTCAGAAACTACACATATATGTGTAGCAGGCCTCCTACTGCCTATCTTGCACTGATCTCCAAAACTGTGCAGGCATGTCTAGCTGGTCCTCTACTACCTTGCTCTACACTGTCTTTAGAAGATGATAACATATGTCTAACATGCCCTGTGTTGCTTGTCCTGCACTATTCTCAAAAAATGCACAGTCATGCTCAGCATGTCCCTTGCAGCCCTCTCATGCCTTTCTCTTGAAAACTAGGCAGAACCGCCTAGTAGGTCGCCTGTAGCCCTATCTTTCCTTCCATCTAGGAACTGTGCAGAAGTGCCCCTCTGTTGAGGGACAAAGTCCCCTAGGGTCTTGGGTGAATACCCTAGCAGAGCGAGGGTTATCTACAATGAAGAACAAGCATTCCATACAACCATCATACTAATATAAGAAAACTACATGAAGAGAGGTGCACCTGGGGGTCCTTCGTTTGGGTAGATCTAACTAGGGTCCAAACTCTCTTGGAGTTCCTTTTGATCCTTCAACCTGCAAAACAATAAATTCAAGAAAGCATAGCAGTATATGGACCAAGCATCATAAGGAAATCAACTTCATAGCATATTGAAAGTTAGTTATACAATTGAAACAACCATTCATATGTAAATCATAACATTGATATCATAAGCATGACGAAGATTCATATTAGGAACAAGACAAGTGTTTCTTTTATTATAGATAACTAAAATACAGTAAGGAATGATTTCACCTGAGTCTTCCTTTTGCGAGCTCCAAGTGGAACCATCCTTTGGATTCATCCAATCTCAAGCCTTCAACAAACTCCTTCCATGACTCATCCCAAAGTATCTCAACTAGTGAAATAACATGAAAGTTCAAGGAAACAAGGGTTTCCTATAATGGGGGGAAGTACTGAAAGCAGAAGGATCTTCAGACCTAATTAGGGATAATCTCGACAGGGTGATTTTTCTCTCTATTCTCTCCTCCTTAAGCCTTCCCATTGAAGCCTTTTTATACTTCTCCCAAAGTAGTTTTTTAGTTGGGAATTTGTTGGGAACAATTGGGCCATGGGCACTAATAGGTAATCAGCAGGTAAAACCCATGATCTCCATCCAAAATTAAGGAGATTTAATTTTTTTAAGTGTTTTAAGACATATACGTGGGTTGGGTATACATAGACCCACGTACGCACGCGTTTAACTCACGACAATGTTGCGTATAGGGAGTAAAACACTGTTTTTTAAGTATTTGGACTAGGTCTGGAAGGAGGGGTTGCCTTAGGCCATAAGTGTAGCATCACAAATGTCAAGAGTGATATTTGGAGCTATAATAGATGCCCCCTAATATATGAAGTCAGAAGGGGTACATGATGGCCGAAATGTATTAAGTAAGTGCATGGAAAGGAAACCTGTCAAAAACTGGGAAGGACTTCACTAGAGATCATCCTGCCAAGCCACAAAAGGAGATCATAAAGAAACACTGTCTGAGGTGGGCATACCCATGCTTAGAGAAAGTAAAGCATTTCTGCATATCAAGTACAAGTGGATCCACTAAGTATACAAGTATAAAAGAATGGAAAATACATAATGGATCATCTGATCATGATCGAACAAGTGCATGTCTGAATATCACATATAAGAATGTCAATGATGCTGAAGGATGAAGCTGATCCTGATATCAAAGACTGATCCAAAAAGTACCAAATGAACATGATGGAGTAAGATGGTACTACACTGAAAACTCAGGTGCTAGCATATAGAATGTCACCATGAATGACTACAACATATAAGGTGGAGTGGTATCAACTAGCAGCAACAGGAGCTACTGTTGAGTGAACCAATGAATGTTGATGCAACCTGAGGTCTTCACTGACTGCTATGGTACATTTCTACACCATGGGAATAAACGATCTGAAGTCGACCATGTGAGAAATCGTTTGATTACCATTCATTGATGTATACTATTAATAAACGCGAGACTACCCACCGATAATGATAATGAGCGTTAAGGTACCCAGTACAATCCAACAAGTGTGAATAGATGAGCTGGAGTTGAACACCTATAAGAATATATCAATCAGGAGACAATGATGGTTTCCCACTATTGATAGTGAAGGATCTACCACTAATGACTGCAAACCCCGAGGTACTTCCAAATGGACTCTAGATCTTTGCCCCAGAGCAATGAGTCATAGTCGATAGGGAAAGATCTGCTAGAAGGAAGGCATTAAGGCATCCTTCATCAATCTAGCGTGAGTGTAACCTGTAGGCCAATAATGTGGAAGGAATCGGACGAAGAAAGATGTAGTAACCTGACCGAAGCATGTTTCCGATGTACACAAGATGTGGCTAGTGCACGACAGAAACCCTCTGAACCAACCAATAATGAAAGATGGCATAGAGGTGAGGTATGTACCAATAGGGTCAAATGGAAACCAAGGTACTACATGAATCCCAATGTGTGATAGTGTAAGCTGATGTTGAACACAAGGGAAACCACTCAGTCAATGACCCATGATACTGATTGATGATGAGCACAAGGTGACCTATCAATAATGAAAATAGGGCCAAGGTGCGGCTCTTGGCCTATCCTCAGAGCAAGATGTCATCGTTGATCAGGACAAGACCTGCCAACAAGAAGTCAATGGAGACCTTCTCAAATCAGAACGAGTAAAGGACCAATATAGCTGATGTGATGATAGACAACACAATGAAAACCAGGGATGGTCGACTGAAAAATGAGTCAAGAGACACCGCAGAGAGGCCGACTTAGGTTAACTTCCCTTAAACAAAAGCACGACTCAAATGATGACTATGTGGCAGCACATTATGACTCTGTATAAGTTCGTCATGCAGGAGGCACGAACGAACCCTCCATATGATTGGAAGAGATAACCAATCGGGAGAGAACTGACTCAAAGGTTAAGGCGTACCTAAGTCAAACTAAATCCCGCCCAAACAGAGGAGACTTTATTTTGAGTGCTTTGTTCAAGTGTAAGTGGAAGTATTGTCCCGTTCCTACTCTTTTTGGAATATATAATTTTTTTGTCTTTTTCTTTAAGTTGGAAAAATAATAAAAGAATGCTATAGTACAATGGAAGGAACTAGTGTCGGTGAAATAGATGATCTAGTTCCTGGGATTGGAACAATCCTATGCTCAATGTAGGGAGATAAAAACTGGTCAAAGACACTCAAAGGTGTGTTCCTTCCACGGGTTAAGGTGTGTCAAGTTGCAGAAGTTAAGGGAATGCAAGTTTGACTCTGCAGTCGTCATGGTCAAAAGTTGGCTTAAACATGAGTCCAAGTGAAGCCAGTTCAAGGCCAAAAGGTGCAAATGGCCAAAATACAATGCAGTAGTACAACTCAACACAAAGGAGCCTCTAGGGTATAAGGCCAGAACAAAGCAAAGAAGCAAAGAGGAATGAGACTTCATCACATAAGTCATGGCAGGACTATAGAGGACTCCTGAGCCTACTCAAATCAAAGCAACATGGGAAAAAAATGCCAGTGAGGTGCTAACTACGATGCCCATGAAAAGGATGGCTCTACCATCATGTCATGATTTAAAAATCGGTGAGTGAAGATGGTTTACAAACCATAACATGATGGGATCAACCTTATGGAAAGTGTATCGACAAATGGAGGCTAGTATGCATACTGCAACGGAAAAATGGCTTCCCTAACCTATATGCCAGTGAGAAAACAATACTTGCCATGACGAGTCAATAGTCATGGAATCGTCTCGAAATTGTTGAAAAAACGTCTAAAATGTCTCAAAAATCAAACCATTCTCGACATTCCAAGCTCCCAAGTTAAAATTTACATGAGACAAAACAAAATCAAGTTTTGAAAAAATTTTACATTTTCAAAGCTTATAAAATAGTTTTTTGACTCACCATTATCACCGTTTGATTTGAGAGCAAAGGAGTGAAGCAAAAGGAGCAAGCATTGCCATTCGCCAAATTCGACCATTCAAATCTTCCCAAAATCACCAGATAACCCTTAAACTTATCTTGCACTCATTTGTGATTGGTTTTAGAATTTTTAATTCAAGTTTCACCATTGAATTATTGTCAAAAAAAAATTCGCGGTGTATAGGCGAGTTGGCTATGTGCAACCTACATATACACAGGCCCTAGACATGACTGTGTATGAAACGGACCCGCGTATATGCCGAAAACTTCAAAACAAAAATCTAACGGTCCAAATTTGTTTTTTCTTCAGGATGCCAGTCACTTGGAGGGAAAGAGAGCATTCCTTAGGGGATGATGAGGTTATGAATGATCCTAATGTCATGGATGCCTTAAGAGGATGTGGTTTGCTAAATTTCTTTAAAATGCCAAACATGAAAGCGAACACTTGCCTGCTCGAAATGCTCATTCACTACTGGAGCATTAAGGATGACTCATTTATGATTAATCAAATGCCACTCAAGATAGAGGTTGAGGATATTTATTTCATCACAGGCCTTTCCCTGAGGGGAGAGGTAGTATATTCCATGGGCAGATCACGATGCAGTCTCTCTATCAAGGACTATGTGCATATATAATGCTCAGGTAATCTAGAAAAGGTTGGAAGTCAAATTCCAATCAAGCATGTGGAGAGTTTATCATTGAGGATCATCCTGTTCACTATAGCCAGAGTGAACGAATCAACTTCCTTACACCAGGCTTCACGGCTAGCCATGAACTTGGCGGTAGACTGTCTCACCACAGTCTTTGATTGGTGTACTCCTCTTCTCGCCAACTTGAAGAGCCAGCTTACTTCTATCAAGAAGGGGTAGACCAAAAAATTTAGGTATGGAACTAATTTGTGCTCTTTCTTCTTTGAGAGGGTCCCAACACTCCATCCTAGAGTATCAGTTTCAATCATCACCCCACAAGATCCACGAATGGGCAGATGCGCTGACTTGATGAAATGACTAGGAAGTGGGGACATTCCATGGACTGCTTTTGACGATGACTTCTTCTCCTGGTGGGAGCAGTAGATCATCACCGTAGAAGACTACCCCTATGCTAGGTTGGACTTCCGAGGAGATCCTGATCTCGCTTTACCACCAACCGCAACATGGGGCAATATAGGTAACAAATGTTTTTGATTTTATGTTTTTTATGATTTTCAAATATAGTAATGAATTTTGAAAAATATTTTTTGATAGGATTAAAATGACTAATATGATGATCATGTTCTAGATATTGGGCCAGTACGACCAAATGGGCTCCCACGGCATGGACGTCATGGCCGAGGTGCCAAAGAGGCGGCTGTGGACACAGAGTGACTTCTACACATAGTTCAGCAGCACTTGCTGAGACTAACTTACCAAGTACTAATGGAGGCAGTAGAGGATCTCCCTATAGACATGTAGCGTCATGTGGTTGGCATGCCACGAGACTAGGTTTGCACTCTTAGGCGTGTGGCCAAAGCAGTAGTCACATACTTAGCCACTCATCCTAAGCGAGGGCATTAGATGTACTGGACATGATTATGGGCATTTGAGTCCCAATTTTTGTATACTATTTTGGACACACTTATGTACACTCGAGATATTTTATGATATATATATATATATACAGTTTCGAATTTTTGATGCTTGATTTTATTGTGATGAATGAATGATGTGCCAGCCTAATGCTTGATTAGCGATAGAATCAGCTAACGAATTATGAGATTTTGGAATGTGCAAATAATTAATGTAAGTAAATGATCTTTGCAACAACCTCACCCTTAAATACTAGCAATATAAACATGGATCCCTTACTCGATAAATGTTATTCAATTGTGACACTATCAATTGTGAATCAAGATAGACTACCAATGAATCGGTTTCATAAGAAATTGCTTCGGATAGTAAATTAATCATGGTAGTATACTCAGCGTTATTATTTGAAGTGGGACCAATGCATACTCGCCTTGACACCATCAATTGACCAGTTGGATAGTAGATTACCCAAGTTGTGGAAGCGAGGTTCCGAGTGTGTCGACTAGCACCATTGGTTAATCCAAAATAGACAAAGTCATCCATCAACACCTACCACAGCAGACCAAAAAGTGTTGATATCAAAAAAATCACGATGTAATATGTACAAAAATACAAAATGTAAAAAGAAGCCATTGCCTAGCTTCTACTTAAGCAAAGTACTTCTTGAGGTAGAGCCCATTTCGGGGCTCTACTAGCTTGTTTCCTTCAAAATCAATTAACTCATATGCCCATTTTTATAAAACTCGTTTAATTATAAGAGGACCGTACCACATAGGCTTGAACTTGCCTGCCCCCAAGGCATCCTTATCTTGGTCATAGACCAAAACAAGGTCGCCTTCAAAAAAGACTCGAGGACGGTGTTACAGGGAAAAGTGTCTATTCAGAACTGCTTAACCCACTAAGCTGTGACAGCTGCCTTAGAAACAAACAGAGTAAAGCTACTTTCGTTTTTCCTTTATGAATTATAGATAGAGAGGAACAAAAAGACCAACCTCTGTCTTGTGCTAATCTCCTGATGTGATTCCTCTCTTCCTTGATAGTCTCTCGCTACTTGTTCCCTTGCACGCCCAGCTTCACAAAGTACCTGTAAGATCACAGTAGCATAGCACTATACAAAGACATGGATCTATAATCACAAACAATCTAGGATCAGATGTAAATTGACCATACAAATGCAACAAACATGAATGACACAAAAGTATGGAGGAAAACTTGAATAGATTTTATTGATAAACAAGAAAGAGCCAAGAGGAGTTACAACCGGTTGTTCTGACCCAGCATCAACCTCTGAGCAAGGAAGCCCCTCTTCACCTCATACAAAGCTTAGATCACCCAAAAATTTGATGTTTCTCTCAAGAAACCAACAGCAATTCCTTACAATATGAAAAATTCCACCCTCCGGATCTCTGGGATGAGGGATCCATATATAGATATCTGTAATGGAGATGAGTCAGCTTATGATTTGATTAGTGTCTTCCCTCTGATATTTCTTGCTTCCACTTGGAGATTGATGATCTCTTACTCATCCTTGGTCGAATTTAGAGGGGCAAGTGTCACAGGAGAAGTTTCTGGAAGCTTCCATTGCCTCTCCACCTCGCGGAATGACACTGCCATTTGTCATTTCTCGCCCATCGCACCCTATAGAAGGGCTTTTTGAAATGAAACGCACCCACACAGTGTAATTAGGTGAGATGCAACACACTTGGCCAGTGGAGCAGCTGAAATGATCCTGTTTTGACCAATTCTGAGCAGTTTTTCATGGAGAACTTCTGGGAGAAGCTGTAATCTGTTGACCTTGTTCCTTTAGGGGTTAGAACAACACTTTTAGGGACTTAGGAGCCCTTGGTTTATGGAAATTTCATGCTTGGGGTTGTAGTGCTCAAAAATGTCCATAACAGTTGCCCCCTAAAGCATGAGGTCGTTAATCTTTTGATGTCGGGTGAAATGCTTTATTATGAGGATCCGAAGTTCTTTCAAGCTGGGAGGAGACCTGTAATAAGATACAATAAAATACATTATCTTCATAATATTTTCATGATCTAGCTGAGGCGGGCATTCCCATGCTCAGTTTTATAAATTCATTTTTATGTACATAGGACAGACAATCGTCTACGTGTAGACTGATGATTCTGATAGAGCCATCATCCCTTTGATTGGATGATTATCTGTGCAGCAATGATGTACATTTAATGTTTTTGTTTTCCTGAATGTATATCATAGCCCGGGTGGATGAAACTAGATCCAGGTTCTTCAATCTTGTTCGATATTCACTTGAAGTACAAGTCTATCCATGTGAGAAATGTTCTGAAGTCGAACATGGAAAGACATCGCTTGATTACCAGCCAATGATGTAAGCTGTTAACAAGCGCGAGAGGAATCACCGATAATGATAATGACCCTCAAGGTACTGCAGTACAATTCACGTGGTGTGAATAAAGGACTTGGCATCGAACACCACGCAAAATCTTTCGGTCGAAGGTCATTGATGTAAACCTGTCGCCGGAAGTGAGAAAATTGCCATTGAGGCATGCAAGCTTCAAAGTACTGAATGGGGTGTTCCTAGATCACCTTCTTGGATAATGATCTGATGTCGACAAGAAGTGATCCGTCATAGGAGGGCCTTAATGAATCCCACATCAATGATATGGAATTGAGCAAATGATTTTAATGGAGGTGAAAACGGTCTAGTGATATAAGGTTCAGGGTGGCAGTCATGAAGGAATGGAGTATAAATGTATTGTAGTGGGTGAGACACAGGTGAATTCTCTGAATGACTTCTCTTGAACATATCGGCGACACTGACGTGATGGATTGGTAGCATTACCCCAAATGTGGATGGTATGATGGGACCATGGTGATGTGACCGGTGAATGAAACAACCCAGCCCGACTTGGATGCGGAGTAAAAGTGTCATGTTCAAGAGCGACTTGCTACCAACAAAGTTTCTTCAAGTTTTCTTCCCAATTTTCCCCAGTCATTACTGACCAGTACCTCTTTATTTTTATCAAGCTTGAGGAGGATAACATATGCTTGTTCTATAATTTTCCCTTCGGGCAAACCCATCGCTATGTTTTAATGAGCCTAGCGATAGTGAAACTCCTTCTCGTTTATAGAAAAGTTTGTCGCTATTAAAATTTTAACGAGTTTAACGACAAAGATAACTCAGTCCTTTTCAATTTTAGAGAGTCTAAAAAGGAACGTAAAGGTAACTCCAAAATTCCTTTTTCGTCATCTAATCCCTTAAGTCCGAAAATGTATAAAACAATATAGAAGGGATGAATTTTAGATACTTTTAACGATCCGAACAAAACAAGCGCTTGATCTTTTTGTGTAATAATCCCTCAGGTCCAAAAAGATTAAAATTTAGAGGAGGGATAGCACTTCCGGTCCCTTTAACAAGCTGGAGAGGCCAATGGCTCGGCAATCTTTTCATATTTTATGAGTCAGTTGAAAAGAGCTTAAAGGAGACTCGTCTTTTGAGGAACGAGTGATAAAATGGATAGCAACTAATTCCAGGTAAGGTTTGGAATTTTCCAATCACGACAGTGTTACAAGGATGGCTAGTGAGATCACTCTTCGCAGCTGTTCCTCAAAATGGGTAAACAATCAAATGGAGGTGAATGATCGGCCAATGCAAAAGTGGAGGTGACGGTGCAAACACGACCAAGGCTTTAATGGCTGAAGTACTACATTCACGATGGTTATTTACCAGGGAATAGTTCATTTTTTAATGAGCTTAAACGCGGGGGGAAACATTTGCTCATGGCTTATGTTTATTTTTTAACGAGCTTGAACTATGCGCTAAAACTACTCGATTAAATGGTCTCTTTTTGACTTTACCATTAATAGCTTTGTTCTTTCAAATATTGTATTGTATTCTCACTTGCTTCATCAAACTAGTTAGAAATGAACAATATATGCTTGAAAAATGAGTTAGAACACTAACATTTTACTTTGAACTACGTAAAAAGTAATGAAAAAGTGCTTTTGCCTCTCATTTTACCATTTCATTTGAACTTTGGTTTTTTGGAGCTTTGGAGGTGCTTTCCCCCTTTGATTTTCATCAGCTGATTTCAGGAGATTCTGTGGATGATTCTCGGCGCCGTCTGAACCAGGTAGGAGCTAAACTTGAGCTCTTTCATTTCATGCTTTCCATTTTGCATTCTGAGCTTGATTCCTGTTTTTTCTGAGCCTCTAGGGTTTGAAAAACTCATTATGCCTTCAGCGCACCCTCTGTGTATTGAAAGGTGCATTGGATGTTGGCCTATCCAATGGCCATCTGACATGCAATGCACCCAGAGCACTACTGTAGGTGCGATGGGCGCAGAGAAGGAATTTTATGCACAGTTTTTGATGGAAATTTGGCCTGTTTCTTACCAAAATTAGGATCTAACTCTTCTCTTGTTTGTTTTTCAGAGATCTTTGGAGTAAGATGACTATTACATGGCGAGAACGTGAGCATGAAGAATATGACATGCTTTCCCTTCATGATCCGGTTACAGTAAACGCACTACCGAATTGTGGCTTGTTGAAGTTTTTCCGCATTTCTAGCATGAGACAACAGATCAATTTACTGCAGTATTTGCTCGATGCTTGGGATCCTACCAACCAGGTGTTCCAGATCAGGGGCAAATCTATCCCCTTGACTGTAGTAGACATCTATTTCTTGACTGGCTTGTCGAGGCGGGGTGCCCCCATCTCTTTATCAGGTTCGGCCCGAGGAGGTGAATCTGTGAGAGATTATGTTCGCCGGTATTGCATAGAGGGATCTCAGCCGAGTAAAGACGGCAAGATCATCATCCGTGATGTCACTGATAGGTCCCTCAGGACTATTCTGTTTACTTTTGGTAGGATGGCTGGTGGTGCGGCTCTTCATGTAGCCAACCAATCTTATATGTAGTATGCCTTGGAATGCCTCCAACCGAAGGTGTTCAACTGGTGCGACGCAGTACTTCTTGTGATGAAAGAACAGTTGACCAAGGTAAAGAGCGGGAGGTTGAAGAACTTTGGGTATGGTCCTATTTTGACCGCCTTTGTCTTGGAGAAGATACCACTGATGCAGTCGCAGTATATTGCACTCGATTTACCTTCACCTACTGAACCACGTATGCAGAGATGGGTTGACCATATGTCTAGGCATGCTGGTTAGTCTCAGATTTCATTTTCTGATACCTTCTTCAGGTGGTTTGATCGTCAGGAGATGGTTTATTTCGAGTATCCATATGCTGGCATGGACTTCCGGGGTGATCCAGATTTAGTACTGCCGGATGGCGAACAGTGGGGCGCCATTGGTAAATTCTTTGACCATATTCCTATTTATCGTTTTTCATTTATAATGTCCTTGTGCTTTATTCTATCAAGACTTTAATCAAACTCATGTGTTCATGCAGATGTTGGTCCTGTTCGGCCAGTAGCACGCCTAAGAGTGCTAGCTGCCGCCCCAGCAGGAGAGGCTGTTGGAAGGGCTATCCTTCGTGACCTCGATGTGGCCGAGACTCTCACAGCATTACAGGAGCAGGTTGAGGGCCTCACTCTTGGTATTCCAGATGTGAGGACTGACGAGCTGCCCTTGAGGTTGCAGTGACATACTACTAGTGTGCCAAGACGATGGACTCATCTCTTACACATGATAGCACAGGCTGTGACTTGCTATCACGAGCATCATTAGACTAGGGTGCCCCCTAGCATTTTGAGTTTTTGGTCACTTGACCAATTTCGTCTTGGTTACAGAACATTATGTGTAAACCATAAACATTTATATATATTTTCGATTTTTTTCGGAGTTTTATTTTGGTTAAGTTACATGATCCAAATGCAAACATTGATGGTATGCTTCTTTTTATAAATGTTGCAAATGTCTATCTAACACATAATTTGCCAATGAGTCAGTTAATGTGTTTAAGTTTCTGTAAATATGTTGATATTGAATAAAATCAAATTGTCTTTCCAAAATCTTAACCCTTAGGAACATGCGATAAATAGCTGGATTTCGGATAGAATAGATACCAGTGAGTTGTAGTATGACGAGTTGTGAGTCTAGCCTGACAATCAGTCGGCGTATACCATGTGTGATAGCATCAGAGAGAAGTTCTATCAACGCGCTATATTCAGCGATGTTATTTTTTGATCAACCAATACATACCCCTCTGAAACTTACTAACTCGTCGCTTGGATCAAAAATGGCCCAGGCCGCGGAAGATAGGTTCCGCGAACTACGACTCGCTCCATCGGCATATCCAACACATGACTCCAATAGGATTGACATCTGAAATAAATGTAAAAAGTGGATTACTTGACCAAAGTAAACACTTTAGTGAAAACAAAAACATAACAAAAGCATAAAGGTTACCATTAAGCATAGTAACGCTTGAGGTAAAACCCGTAACGAGGTTGCACCAGTGGAATTCTGTCATAATCCATTAACTCGTAGGCTCCTTTTGCTAACACTCGCTTAACAATATAGGGGCCCATCCATAAAGACTTAAATTTACCTGCTCCCAATTTATCAGATTCTTGGTCGTAAAGCAAGACCAAGTCACCTTCTGAGAAGACAAGGGGTTTGACATTTTTGTCGAACTGCGCTTTGACTCATTTCTTATGGGCTTCATTAGCCAAAGCGGCATCACAACAGGTTTCATCCAATTGGATTAGTTCCAAGAAACGAGCTTCTTCTTCTGAAGTTCCGGGGAGGAGATCAATTGCGAGTTTGAGAGACGAGATTTCGCACTGGATTGGTAAGACTGCTTCCAAGCCATATACCAGTTGGAAAGGTGTAAACCCGGTTGCATTCCTTATCGATGTTCAGTAAGCCCACAAAGCTGAGTATAGGATTAGGTGCCATCTTCTTTTGTGAACTCCAATCATTCTTTGTAGCATGCGTTTCAGGACCTTGTTGATTGCTTCAACTTGTCCGTTGGCTTGCGGATAATATGGAGTAGAGCTGTCGTGAGACAACCCTAGTTTAGCAGCTAATTCGACCATCATGTGATTGCGAAAATGCGATCCATGATCTGTGACTATAGCTTGTGGTATGCCGAATCTAGCGACTACATGATTGAAAAAGAAGAGGGCAGTTGTTTCACTAGTATTATCTAATGTAGGCATCGCCTCGACCCATTTGGTAAAATAGTCAACGGCGACTATGATATACCCATGCCCCCCGGTCGAGGTGGGGTTACATGTCATGAAATCGATGCCCCATTTGGTGAATGGCCTGACAGCAACTATTGGCTGCAGAGGTACGAGTGGTCTTCTGGTTTTGCTATCGAAAATTTGACAAGCATGGCAACTTCTGACTGCGTTTATGCAATTTTTAAACATTGTTGGCCAGAAGTATCCTGCTTGTAAGATTTTTTGCACTGTAGCATAACTGGATTGATGCCCCCCACACGTGCCTGAATGGTAATCATTCAGGACTTTTTCGGCCTCCTCATGCGTGAGGCACCTTCTCAGAACTGTATCAATACCGCGACGGTAAAGTGTATCACCGACGATCATGTAGTCTTTTGCTTGGTATCGAATACGTTTTTGTTCGGAGCGGGAGGTGTTTGGCCTATATTTTTGGGTTTGGAGATAAATTATTATATCTCCATACCACTCATTGCTTGAAGATATCAAAAATAAACTTTCATCCACGATTGTTTCTTCAGATGTTTCATCGTTGGAGGACGATGGGAGATCGCATAATAATTCTGCGAAAACCAGAGCTTTCTTTGACTTGGATTTTACAAATTCAAGATCAAACTCTTGTAGGATTGCTATCCATTTTGAATATTTTCCCCCCAGCAACTGTCGCGACGATATATAAGTCATGGGGTTGCAATCTGACAGAATGGTAGTTTTCGAAAGAGGACATAGTGTCGAAATTTCTGTATCGCTTGAACAACTGCGAGCGCTAGCTTTTCAACATAAGAATATTTGCTTTCAGTATCATTTAAGTTTTTACTTAAATAATATATAGGATGTTCGATACCGTCGTCTTCTTGAACTAAAACCATTGCGATGGTCGTATCTGCTACAGCCAGATACAGGTTAAAGTCTTTTTGATAATCAGGGGCGTACATTAATGATGCTTTCATTAGGGATTCTTTTAAAGCATCAAAGGAAGCTTGCGCAACCTGATCCCAGACAAAGGGTACTTCCTTTTTCAAAAGACGCGTATAACCTTTAGCAAGTTCGGCGTAATTTGGAATGAACCTCCTTAGAAAGTTTGCTTTCCCTTGGAGTTTCTGAATCTGAAGCAAATTCGAAGGTGGAGGCAAATTTATGATTGCCTGAACCTTACATTCGTCGAGACGACTCATCTTTTGAGACTACAAAGCCAAGAAAACGACCCGAACTGACGCAAAATACACATTTGTGTGGATTGAGTCGTATCTTGTAGTGTCGGCAACGTAGAAATATTGCTCTTAAATGCTGCAGGTGATCAGTCCGCTTTCGCGAATGAGCCGGAAGGTTGTCGAGGTATGGTTGAACGATGTTTTTGATGTCATGGAAGGCATAATTCATTGCCCTCTGAAACGTCGCCCCTGCGTTCTTTAAACCAAAGGGTAATTTTTGATATGCGAATGTGCCCCATGGACAAATAAATGCAGTCTTTGACTGCTTCTGTGGGCGGATATTTATTTTATTATACCCGGAGAATCCATCCATGAATGAAAAGATTTCGCATCCGACGCATTCATCAATTATCTGGTCGATGAAGGGTGTAGGGTAGTTGTCTTTTGGACAAGCTTGATTTACATCCCTATAATCAACGCACACTCTAATTTTTCTTTGTTTTTTCATAACAGGGACAATATTCGATACCCAATTGGTTAGAGGAACCAGGTAAATGAAACCAGCATGGAGAAGTTTCTCAACTTTTGCCTTAATGGTAGCGGCTTTCTTGGGGTGCACCTACCATAGCCGTTGTCGTACTGGTTTGACATCCGGATACATCTTAATTTCGTGTTCAACGATACTCGAGTCAATGCCTAGCATTTCACTATATGACCAAGCAAAGACATCTCTGAATTCGTGAAAAAGAGTGTCATATCTTTCCAGTTCTGAAGGAGAAAAACATTTGCCAAAATAAATATTCTCTACAACATCTGTTTTGGTCGAGATATTTATGGCGATAGTCTCTTCAATGTTGGACAAGTTTCGCTCGGAATCCACCGTGTTTACAGTATTTGATAGAAAATCAAAAAATGAAGGATGATAAAGGTCATCAGGTGTATCTTCTCCACAATCCGGAAGAAGGGAATGATGGTGGGAATCATTCCATGGTGCTCCTTCAATTACCATTGATTGAACAATTTCTTCGTTGGTGACATGCACTCGCGACCAAGGATCTGAAGGGGTACCATATTCCTCAGACCTATCTATCCAAATGCTTAATGAGCGTTGATTTGGGTTTGCTATCCAGGCTAGGAACATTGATTGCTACAATATTTTCGTCGGGCTTGGAGGAAAAACCATTGCATGATCCATATCGATATCGTTTTCTGAGATCTTTTTAGAAGATATCATATTGCAGGTTCCTACCGACGCTACTTCCGCCAGATGGGTTGGAGGTGGAAGGGTGAAAGTTCCCATTAATATAGGATCTTTTAATAGGCCTACTCTGATATTTTGAAGCGAATGGGGGCTTCCGTGGATCATAGGAATGCTTCCTGTAACTTGAGAACCATTGGGGAGGAAGTTTTGTTGATCGACAATTGTAATCCCTCCTTGGAAGGGGAATGCAATCTTCCTAAAATAGGTCGACACAACGGCAGCCATAGCATATATCCATGGTCTTCCTGGTAGGATGTTGTAATCGATATTTCCATCGATTACTTCGACATCTATTTCTACTGTTTTCCCTCCTAGTTCAACCTTCAAGTTACTTAGAATACCATATGGGGTATATGTCCTTCCGTCAAATGCTTTTAATGTCATCGAAGATCGCGACAAGGTTGGAGATCCTAAAGTTTTCGAGCAACTCATTGACATAATGCATGTAGATTCCCCCTCATCAATAATTGTTCGATGAACAGTTTTGTTGAGGGCTTTCACTTGAACAAGGAAAGCTAGTTGAGCTGGTAATTGAGGATCGTATCCTTTATGATCAAAGGATACAAGATTGGAATCCTTTGGGTCTATCCCACCAATGGCTGATAATAAAGCCTGCTTTTGAGATGGGCAATTTTGTAGTACTTCAAGAGTCGACATAGCGGATGGTGATTGGGCCAAATCTTCCACTATATTATAATGTTGTGCCGCTCTAGCGCGGGGATTAAACGTCGACTTGTGTACTACTCCCTTTGGCGGTTTTATTGTCAATTCAGGAATGATGGGCGGCACAACTTCTGTCGAAGTTGTTGTCAAACTACTAGGCTGATCTTTATCCTTGTTGTTCGACAGCTGTGGATTCCCATAATCTTTGTTCCTTGTCGATATCAAAGCATCATTTTGCTATTTTGAAACCGACAACATTAGCACTTGAGACGGGGAAGCATTTCCACTCTCAACCAGATTTGTTCCTGGATTTAGAAACGGATCAGTTAACACTACAGAGGTTTTTGAATTCTTGAAGAATTTTTTAAGCTCAACTCTGTGTGGACAATTTGAGGTCCAATGATCCTCATCGCATATAAAGCATGGACTTTTTGGTTTCCTATTTCTAGGAGGGTTTGCAGAAGATTTTTCAGGTGATGATTCTTCCTATTTCTTCTTTTTCCCTTTGCCTTTCTTCTTGCCCCCTAGTTGATTGGTTTCTGTGCCTTTATCTGTCGATACGACATTTACTTCCGAGGCAAGAAGTTCATATTTTGCATTTTGACCTAAAATCTTACGGGCCTTTTTGGATGTAGCCTTTGTCGATTTCGTGTCTGTTGCGCCAATCACGCCATCGCTGGCATGAGAGTCATTGTTTGATTTAGGAGGAGGAGGAACTGAGAATTCCGGCCTAGGGGCGTCAGGTATTTTATCGTAGAGCATGCCAGAATGAGTGTAAATCAAGTCCAAATATTGTGCACGAGCAATAACTTTCTCTTCTGTTACGACTCCCCCCTTTGCCACATCTTCCGTGATGGAAGGTAGTAATGACTTGATAAACCATTCAGCTAAGAGCTGAACGGGAACATACATTTTTACCATTCTATGACGACGTCACCACTCATGTATATGATTAGATATGTGGGTGGCTGTCTTCTGTTTGAAGTTGGTAAGGAGTTCCGTTCTCGTTTCGTACCTTATTGGTAATTGAAAATGGGTTAAAAAGGTTGTGGCTAAGGTACTGAAGTTGTCGAATGAAGCTCTAGGCAATTTGATGTACCATTTTGCCGCCGGACCAGTTAACGTCCTCTGAAAAGGCGAAGCCTTATCGAATCATCATTTAGGGTGTTTGATGAACACCACAGATGAAAGGTCATCACATGATTCGACGGATCTTCACCCGGATTTCCATTAAATTTAGGAATATCTGATGGAAGTTTATGCGGGATCGCTGGCCACCAAGGGGCGTAAGCGATTGGATCATTTGTTAACCGATTTAAATGAGGTAACTCTAAAGTTGCCACAAAGGGTAACTGTTGATTCACGTTAGGTGAAGCATACCTAGGATAAGATGGGATTGCCTGAGCAGTTGGTCTTTGCATACTGGCATAATGTATTTGATGCTGGTAACTTTGGTAAGGTTGGTGGGCATGACCATTGTAAAATGGTTGATTTTGACCGTTTTGAATATACGGCTGTCCACTATTTGCAAAGATTTGTTGCTCAGAACCTTGGTATACTTGTTGGAATTGCGGTTGTTGGTATTGTACTAGCCATGGTTGCGAAGCCATGTGTTGTTGTTCGATGCTAACAGTTTGACCAAGATGAGGGGTAATTGTACCCATCTGAACCTGTGTCATTCCACCAGTCGGCGATTATGGTTGAGCTGCAGGGTCAAGGGGTTGTTGCATTACAACCTGAGAAACCTGAGGTTGGCATACAACAGGCAGCGCTTGAACTTGCGACACCATCACAATAGCTGGCGTAGTTGGTACATTTGACATAGGTAAGCATTGTTGCATCGAATATACAACTCTTGGTTGTTGAGGTAGTATCGGTACCCAACCGCTTGAAGTAATTCCAGCATAACCCGAATTTTGTTGTGAACTCCCATATGGATGTCCTCCTGGAGGGGATAATGAAAGGGTATACTGCCCCCCATACAGTGGTAATCCAGAACTCAAGGGAATGGTTTGCCCTTGAGGGCCGGACTGCCCAAATTGACCTCCAAATGGATCAATTTGTTGAGACTCAACATAAGAGTTTTCGGATATTATTCTGGATGAACAAACAGGAACAGACCATACTGTCGAAATGGCCCCTGAGTGGGCTCCTTCTAGCGGTTGAGAGCTAGTTGGGACAGATGGTATACCGGTGAACATTGTTGGAGTGATAGCAGGGGGTTCTGCCGTCGCTGTGTCAGATGACACAGTCCTAGATGTTGACGGTTGTTCAGACATTTCTAGTCTATCCAAAAGATTACCTAGCGATTCTAAAGGAGCTTCTACTAGCGGTAGACTAACTTCTGATGAAGAAGGATACTGAGTGATCCTGACTCCAAATTGCGATGGAGTACTAGTTGGAGGATCTTCCACAATCTCTTCTATGGCAATCAGACCAGGTGGAAGGGGTAGACCGTTAGATCCGTAGAATATTTTGGTGCCGAAGAAGGTATGGAATCGGCAGCGACAGATGTTTGAGGAGCAAGACTCTCCGAACCGGTTGTAAACGGAACTGGTTCGGTAACACAAGTGTTTACCCTCAGACTAGGATCAGTACTACTATCCTTATGTGGCTGCTGAACTTCTTCTGTAGAGGCAGGGATTCCATAAATGTTTGGAGTAACCGGAGTCTCTGATGTTGTTGGAACATTTGTTCTAACTTTAACAGGATATTTGGAACCGGTTAAGCGAGTTCGCTGTCCGTACTAGCTTCGATTCTGGAGACAAAGACGGTTGACTCGTAAGCCTCCGCGAATGACGGGGTTTCAATTGACTTTCTTCCACGATTGCGGATTACTCGATCAACAAAAAATAAAGGGGATGTATGTTTCCAAATTAAATGAATTTTAGACGCTTTGACACAACTTGTTTTTTCAATTTTTAAGAGTCGAGAAAAAACAAAAGATGACTCTAGTCTCCTTTGATTTTTAATGAGCCTGAAGTGACAAGTGCTCAGATGGACCTTTTCTGTTAAAGAGTCTAAAAAGGAATGAAAGGGATTGCTCTGGAAATCTAGGTAGAGGGATTACCAAACCAATCGCAAAACTGTAGAATACTTTTTACGGTACGACAGTCAATCTTCCCGAATGCTGTGTTCAGTGCATTGCGATCGATAGGGCAGCAGACATGACTTCCTATGGATAAAGGATTAACCCTATTGGGGTCTCCCAAAATATACTCGACGGTATGTGGGAGCACAAGTCCGTACTGGCACTTATCGTCTCAAAGTGGAGGAATCACCCAACCATCAGTGAGAACAATAGTTACTAGGCTTTACGACGCCGAAATACGTCTCTAGCCTAGACTTCTAAATGTTGTGCGTTAAGTTCCAAAGCATTGTTAGATTCATTGAATTTATTTTATAGTTGATCTTGTTTATGAAGTTTTCCTTTCAGGTTCACTGCGAGATGTAGATGTAATTCCTAAAATGCAATCTAAGATGATAAACAATCTTTTTATCTTCTTTGCGCAATGAAAATCCTAGCTACTAAGGAAAGAAAGACAAAATCTTTTCACAAAGAGAAAAGAGCACAATCTAAATGTACTTTCCTAAATCAAACCAATCAGACTGTCTATATGCAAATGCACATGCATGTATTTGTTTTCGAATTTCTTAGTATATGAATGATAAAAAGGAATTTGATGCACAAATCTGAATTTCTTTTCAAGCGACAAATATCAACAAGTTTCTTTTCGAAATAAAAAATGGAGACGATCACAACACCTTACGACTTTTAAATGAATACTTGTTCTTGACACTAGAAAATTACAAATTCAGACCAAAAACAATAGTAACAGGATAATCGACCATCAACAGCAATCAAACTCTTTCCTATGATTGAAATCGACACTTGCGACAGTTTCAAATCAAAGGACGACAGTACGATTATGATACTTTTGAAAAGGAGAACTGAAAATGACTCAACAAACACACGAAAACATTTACAGTTCTTTTGTACAAAGGAGGCGGAATAACAGCAAGGAAAAGGGGTTTCAAACAGACATATATTGATCACAGGCAGCAAAATTCAGGAATAGAACTGGAAAGAATGAATCACAGAAACCAAAACTGCACAAAGCCTAGTCTGATCAGCGCACCTGTAACACAGGGAATTTGAAATGCAGCGCACCTTCTCCACTCGGGAAGTGTGCTGAAGTTCAGATTCTCTGAACAGTACCTGCGCTAGGCCAGAAACGAGACTCTGTTTGGGTTCCGGGTCACAGTTTGCAGTTTAGTTCATGGGTTTTGGCCGAGCAAAAGGTAATCAGTAATGCAACAATCAGGGGTAGATCTAAGGAGGATCTAAGAGCTATCACAAGGGAAATCAGAGAGTTTGTGAATCAGTTGTTTAAATCATAAACAGATCCCGTAGATGGACTGAAGTAGCATTTATCTACTTTGCATTTGCTATGGAAAATGCAGTTCGAATGCTACCTGTAAGTTTATGAAATAGACAACAAGGAAGATAAACAAACAAACTAATTCGTCCCCAGCAGAGTCACCATTTTTTTACAGGGAAAAGTGTCTATTCAGAACTGCTTAACCCACTAAGCTGTGACAGCTGCCTTAGAAACAAATAGAGTAAAGCTACTTTCGTTTTTCCTTTATGAATTATAGATAGAGAGGAACAAAAAGACCAACCTCTGTCTTGCGCTAATCTCCTGATGTGATTCCTCTCTTCCTTGATAGTCTCTCGCTACTTGTTCCCTTGCACGCCCAGCTTCACAAAGTACCTGTAAGATCATAGTAGCATAGAACTATACAAAGACGTGGATCTATAATCATAAACAATCTAGGATCAGATGTAAATTGACCATACAAATGAAGCAAACATGAATGACACAAAAGTATGGAGGAAAACTTGAATAGCTTTTATTGATAAACAAGAAAGAGCCAAGAGGAGTTACAACCGTGTTATAGACATTTTTGTGCCTTACAGCATTGAGCATGAAATGTCCATAATCTAAGGGATCCAAAGTCCCTAAACATGTTGTTCCTACCCCTAGAGGAACAAGGCTAACAAACCACAGCAATTCACAGAAGTTCTCCACCGGAAACTGCTCAAAAACAAGTCAATTCAGGATCATGTCAACTGCTCCATTGACCATCTGCGCTGAATGTCAGTGGCTCCACTGTCTACCTGCGGTGAATGTCAACTCCAACACTAGCTACCTGCGCTGAGCAAGTTTGGACATGTGGCAGACTCATTCCTCAAGGTGTCAATGCTCAGGAAGCTTCCAAAATGACACTTGCCTCAGGGAATTCGACTGGTGATGAGTAAGAGGTTCCAAATCTCCAAGTGGAAGCAAGAACCTCCAAGTGGACTCAAGAACTGAGAGAGGGAGAGGACACTAGTCAGATCTCAAGCTGACTCATCCTCTCTCGAAAATAACTATATATAGATCTCTCCTCCATGAGATCTAGAGGCTGGAATTTTGTTATTGCGAAGAATTGCTGCTGGTTTGAGATTGAAATCATTGGGTGCTTAATGCTTTGAAGGGAGGTGAAGATAGGAATTCCATTTTGCTGGGAAGGAGATGCTGGATTGGAGCCCTCTGGGTTGTATCTCTTCCTGAACCTTGTTATTTATCAATAAAGCTATCTTGGTTTTCTCCTATATACTGATGTGTCTTTGATGTATGATTGCATTAGTGTATTTGATTTATTTCTAATCCTGAATCATTTATGAATATGAATATCTGTCTTTGTGTTGTGTTCTTCTCTTGTCGCAAGTAGCTGTTCTCTTGTGATCTCGCAAGAATTAAGTAGCTGTTCTCTTGGGCGAGCGAGGAGGCAAGTAGCTGTGAACACCCAAAGAGAAGAGGATCTGGATCGAGGGACAAACGGAAGACACCGGTAAGTCCATTGATCTCTCCTCTTTCGCATTTCATAAAGGAAGAAACCAGAATAGTTGTCTCTGTTTGTTGCTAAGGTACTGTCACACCTTAGGTGGATAGGATCGTCCTGCATAGGCATTTTTCCCCACAACAAATTGGCGACTCCGCTGGGGAGATCTGTTTAATCATTTTATTTGTGTCTCTATCATTGTTTGTTTCATAGACTCAACAACAACAAACGAACTGCATCTTCCATTCTCAGATGCAAAGTAGACAGTTGCTGCTTTGATCCAATCACTGGATTTGTCTATGATCTGAACAATGGACTCACAAATGATTTGATGATCCTTTGTGATAGATCTTAGCCCTTCCTCAAAGCATCCCTTTGATTGTACCTTGCTTGTTGCTTTTATTTGGCCTGAAACAGTGAATTAAATAGCAATCTGTGACCCAGAACCTATGAGAAACGAGAGTTTCTCCTTCAGCGCAGACCTAGTGAAGGGATTCTGCATTTCAGCGCAGTTCCCGTGAAGGCTACCTGCGTTGAATGTCAAAACCCCTGTGTTGAGGTTGCGCTGAACCAGTTTTTCCTTGTGCAGCTGGGGTTCTCTGCTCTGCTTTGCCCTGTTTTGATCTCTGATTTTTGCAGCCTGTAACCAGCATAGGTACCAGTCTGATAACTCCTTTTCTCTGCTTAGATTCCGCCTCCTTTTGTACAAAAATACTGTGAGTGTTTTTATGTGTTTGTGGCGTCATTTGCAGTTTTCCTTTGCATGAGTGAAATAATCATCCTGTAGCCCTTGATTCAGATCTGTTGATTGTGATCTTAGGAGAGAGTTCATTGGCTGTTTACAGTTGATTATACATTTACTTTTGCTTATTGGTTTGAGTTTGTCTCTTTTAAGTGTCGAAACAAGTGTTCATTTCGAAATTCGTAAAGTGTTGTATTCTCTTCTACCCTTTCCGATTTCGAAAAAGTAAACTTGTTTGTATTTGTCATTTAAAAGAAAATTCAAAGTTGTACAAAAAGCTTTCTTTGTAGGCATCAATACTAAGAGAGCAGAAAACAAACACCTGCATTGTGCATTTACATCTTGATAGTTTGCATGCTTGATTTAGGAAAAGTGCATTTAGAGTGTGCTGATTTCTCTTTGAGAAAAGATGGTGTCTTTCTTTTCCCTTTGTAGCTAGGATTTTCATTGTTGAAAAGATATAAAAGCTTGCTTATCATCTTTAGACTGCATTTAGGAATTGTATCATACATCTCGTGGTGATCCAGAAAGGCAAACTTCTAAAAAGATCAACTTAAAATAAATTGAATGAACTTAACAACGCTTTGTAACTTAACGCACAACATAGAGGTCTAGGTTAGAGACGTGTTTCGGTGTCGTAAAGCCTGGTGACTGTCGATCTCGCTGATGGTGGGTGATTCCTCCTGAGGGACGATAGCGCCAGTACGGATTGTGCTCCCACGTACCGTCACGTATATATTGGGAGACCCCTATAGGCATAAAACCTTTATCCTTAGGAAGCCGTGTCGGCCGCCCTACTGATCGCAATGCAGTGAACACAGCATTCACGGAGATCGACCGCCCGTACCTTAAAAAGTATTCTGCGGTTTTGCGAAAAGTTTGGCACACCCTCTGCCTAGAACTCCAGAGCAGTTTCTTTTGGCCTTTTTCAGACTCTATAACAGAAAAAGTCCATCTGAGAATTTGTCACTTTGGGTTCGTTAAAACATCGAAGGAGACTAGAGTCATCTTTATCTTTTTCTCAACTCTTTAAAAGTGAAAAAGCAAGTTGTGTCTAAAAGCGTCTAAAAAATTCATTTAATTCGGAAACACACTTTCCCCTTTTGTATTTTGGTTGATCGAGTAATCCGCAATCGTGGAAGAAAGTCAATTGAAACCCCGTCGTTCGCGGAGGTTTACGAGTCAACCGTCTTTGTCTCTGGAATCGAAAACAGTACGGACAAAGCGAACTCGTTTAACCGGTTCGAAATCTCCTATCAAAGTTAGAACAAGTGTTCCGACAACATCTGAGATTCCGGTTACTCCAAACATTTCTGGAAACCCTGCCTCTATAGAAGAAGTTCAACAGCCACAGAGGGACAGTAACACTGATCCTAGTCTGGGGGCAAATACTTGTGCTACTGAACCGGTTCCATCTGTAACCGGTTCAGAGAGTCTTGCTCCTCAAACAACTGTCGCTGTCGATTCAACCACTTCTTCGGCACCAGAAATATTTTATGGACCTGACGGTCTTCCTCTTCCACTGGGTTTTATTGCGATAGAGGAAATTGCAGAGGATCCGCAAGCAAGTACTCCAACCCATTTTGGAGTTGGGGTCACTTTATTTCCTTCATCAGAAGTTAATCCACCACAAGTGGAAGTTCCTGTAGAATCGCTAGGCAATCTATTGGATAGACTCAAAATGTCTGAACAACCGTCGACATCCAGGACTGTGTCATCCGACGCAGCAGCGGCAGAGCCTCCTGCTGCTACTCCAACGATGTTCGCTGGTATACCATCTGTCCCGGAAAATTGTCAACAACAAGCTGGAGTCCAATCAGAGACTGTTTCGACGACATGGTTAGTTCCTATTTCTTCATCCGGATTATCATCTGGTATTTCTTATGTTGAAACTCAACAAATTGATCCAATGTGTCTTCAAAGGCCAATCTACCCTTTAAGTACTGGATTGCCACCATATGGAGGACAATATGCCTTTTCATTGTTCCCCCCCGGAGAACAACCATATGGGAGTTTACAACAAAGTTCAGGTCAAACTGGAATTACATCCAGCGGATGGGTACCAATACTGCCTCAGCAACCAAGGGTTGCATATTCAATGCAACCAGTCCATCCTGTGTCGAATGTTGCCACTATACCCGGTATGGTGATTGCGTCGCAAGTACAAGCGCTACCTGTTGTATGTCAACCCCAAGTTTCTCAGGTTGCCATACAACAGCCTCTTGTCTCGACAACTCAATCACAACCTCCGGTTAGTGCCTCCTTATCTGGAGCGACTCAGGCTCAAGCAAGTACTATGACTCCTCATCTTGGTCAATCATCCAGTATTGGACGACAGCAAATGGTCCAACAACCAGAGCTGGTTCAAACTCATCAACCCCCATTCCAGCAATCATATCGAGGACCTGAGCAACAAGTCTTTGTAAGTAATGGGAAATCGCATTTACAAAGCGGTTACCAACAACCATATTATAGTGGTTATCCCCATCAACCTTGTCAAAGTTGCCAGCATCAAATACATTATGATGGTATGCAAAGACCCACTGCTCAGGTGATTCCATCTTATCTTGGGTATGCTTCGCCTAACCTGAATCAACAGTTGCCCTTTGTAGCAACTCTAGAATTACCAGATCTAAATCGGCTGACGAATGATCCAATTGCTTATGCCCCTTGGTGGCCAGCGATTCCGCATAAACTTCCGTCAGATATTCCTAAATTTAATGGAAATCCGGGTGAAGATCCGTCGAATCATGTGATGACCTTTCATCTGTGGTGTTCATCAAACACCCTAAATGATGATTCGATTAGGCTTCGCCTTTTTCAGAGGACGTTAACTGGTCCAGAAGCAAAATGGTATATCGAATTTCCTAGAGCTTCATTCGACAACTTCAGTACCCTAGCCACGACTTTCTTAACCCATTTTCAATTACCCATAAGGTATGAAACGGGAACGGAACTCCTAACCAACTTCAAACAGACAAAGACCACTCACATATCTGATCATATACATGAGTGGTGACGTCGTCGTAGGATGGTAAAAACGTACGTTCCCGATCAGCTATTAGCTGAATGGTTTATCAAGTCATTACTTCCTGCCACCACGGAAGATGTGGCAAAGGGGGGAGTCGTAACGGAAGAGCAAGTCATCGCTCGTGCGCAATATCTGGACTTGGTTTACACTCAGTCCGGCACGCTCTACGACAAAATACCTGATGACCCTAGACCGGAATTCTCAATTCCTCCTCCTCCTAAATCAAACAATGACTCTCATGCCGGCGATGGCGTGATTGGCGCAACAGACATGAAATCGACAAAGGCTATATCTAAAAAGACCCATAAGATTTCTGGTCAAAATGAAAATGAGGAACTTCTTGCCTCGGAAGTAAGTGCCGTGTCAGACGACAAGGGCAAACAACTGAAGCAACCAGGGGGCAAGAAGAAAAAGAAAGGGAGAAAAAGGAAACCCCCTGCGGGGTGTCATATATGCGATGAGGATCATTGGACAACAAATTTTCCATACAAAGCTGAGCTTAAAAGATTCTTTAAGAGTTCGAAAACCTCAGCTGTGTTGACTGATCCGTTTCCAAGCCCGGGAACCGAACTGGTTGCTAATCAAAATGCTTCCCGATCCCAAGTGCTTATGTTGTCTGTATCAAAGCAACAAAATGATGCTTTGACAAGGAATAAAGATTATAGGAATCCGAAGCTGTCGAACAACAAGGCTAATGAACAACCTAGTAGTTTGACAACAACTTTGACCGAAGTTGTGCCACCCATCGTTCCTGAGCCAATGATAAAGTCGCAAAAGGGAGCAGTACACAAATCGACATTTAATCCTGGTGCGAAAATAGCACAGATAGAGGACCTGGCCCAATCGCCGTCCGCTATGTCGACACTTGAGGTACAACAAAATTGCTTCTCCCAAGAGCAAGCTTTATTATCAGCAATAGGTGGGATTGACCCAATGGATTCCAATCTTGTGGCCTTTGATCATAAAGGATATGACCCTCAGTTACCAGCTCAACTAGCTTTCCTTATTCAAGTGAAAACCATCAACAAAACTGTTCATCGAACAATTATTGAAGAGGGGGCATCTACATGCATTATGTCGATGAGTTGCTGGAAAACTTTAGGATCTCCAACCTTGTCGCAATCTTCGACGACATTAAAAGCATTCGACGGAAGGACATATACCCCATATGGTATCCTAAGTAACTTGAAAGTTGAACTAGGAGGGAAAACAGTAGAAATAGATGTTGAAGTCATCGATGGGAATCTTGATTACAACATCCTACTAGGAAGACCGTGGATCTATGCCATGGCCGCAGTTGTGTCGACCTACTTCAGGAAGATTGCATTTCCCTTCCAAGGAGGAATTACAATCGTCGACCAACAAACTTTTCTCCCCAACAGTTCACAAATTACGGGAAGCATTCCAATGATCCATGGAAGCAATCATTCGCTCCAAAATATCGGAGTAGGTCTCCTAAAAGACCCTGCTTTAATGGGTACTTTTTCCCTACCGCCTCCAAGTAATCTGGCGGAAGTGGCCACAGTGGAATATGAAACCTTCCACATCTAATGGATTTGGACTCCGAGGACGGTTCTTATCTCGTGTCAACCTCGTTAAAAAATGAAACAAGGAGTCGTGAGGATAGTTCTTTTACTGTGTCAACCTCATTAAAAAATGAAACAAATCCCCTCTTCAAATCTCAAAGGTAAACCTTCATTCCAACCACCGAGTTGAATGCAATGAAGCTTGGGGGGCATGCACCTCGATTTGCGTTATTATGCTGGGGGCATGCAAACTTATCATCGAGCAGTTTTGGCACACAGTTCATGCTCGTTAAAAAATAAACGCAAGATCCGAGCAGTTTTAGCGCATAGTTCATGCTCGTTAAAAAATAAACATAAGATTGAGCAGTGTTTTTCCGCGTTCAAGCTCATTAAAAAATGAACTATCTTTCGGTAAATAACCACTGCGAATGTAACATTATCAGCCATTAAAGCCTTGGTCGTGTTTGCACCGTCACCTTCACTTTTCATTTGGTCGATCGTTCACTTCCATATGATTGTTTACCCATTTTGAGGAACAGCTGCGAAGAGTGATTTCACCTAGCCATCCTTGTGACACTGCCGTGATTGGAAAATTCCAACCTGTACCTGGAATCAACTGCTAACCCTGTTTATCACTCGTTCCTCAAAAGACGAGTCTTCTTTAAGCTCTTTTCAACTGACTCGTAAAATATGAAAAGATTGCCGAGTCCTCGGCCTTCCAGCTTGTTAAAGGGACAGGAAGTGCTATCCCTCCTCTAGATTTTAATCTTTTTGGACCTGAGGGATTATTGCACAAAAAGATCGAGCGCTTGTTTTGTTCGGCTCGTTAAAACTATCGAAAACTCATCCCTTCTGTATTGTTTTATACTTTTTCAGACTTAAGGGATTAGATGACGAGAAAGGACTTTTGGAGTTAACTTTATGTACCTTTTCAGACTCTCTAAAAATGAAAATGACTGAGTTATCCTTGTCGTTAGACTCGTTAAAATCATTAAATAGCGACAAACTTGTCTTTAGACGAGAACGAGTTTCACTATCGCTAGGCTCGTTAAAACATAGCGATGGGCTTGCCCGAAGGGCAGGTTATAGAACAAGCATATGTTATCCTCCTCAAGCTTGACAAAAATAAAGAGGTACTGGTCAGCAATGACTGGGGAAAAATTGGGATAAACTCAAGAAAACTTTGATGGTAGCAAGTCGCTCTTGAACATGACACTTTTCCTCCGTACCGCAATCGGGTTGGGTTGTTTCATTCACCGGTCACATCACCATGGTCTCACCATACCATCCATATTTGGGGTAATGCTACCGATCCATCGCATCAGTGTCGCCGTATGTTCAAGAGAAGTCATTCAGAGAAGTCAACCGTGTCCCATCCACTGCCATACATTATCCTTCATCCTTTCATGACCGCCACCCTGAATCATATGTCACAAATCGTTTTCACCTCCATCAAAATCATTAGCTCCGTTCCGTGTCACTGATGTGGGATACATTAAGGCCCTCCTTTGACGGATCGCTTCTTGTCGACATCAGCTCATTATCCAAGAAGTTGATCTAGGAACAACCCCTTCAGTACTTTGAAGCTTGCATGCCTCAATGGCAAGTTTCTCACTTCCGGCGACAGGTATACATCAATGACCTTCGACCGAAAGATTTTGCGTGGTGTTCGACGCCAAGTCCTTTATTCACACCACGTGAATTGTACTGCAGTACCTTGAGGGTCATTATCATTATCGGTGATTCCTCTCACGCTTGTTAACGGTTTACCTCATTGACCGGTAATCAAGCGATGTCTTTCCATGTTCGACTTCAGAACATTTCTCACATCGATCGACTTGTACTTAGAGTGAAGATCGAATGAGTTTGAAGACCCCGGATCTAGTTTCATCCATCCGGGCTGCGATATATATTCAGGAAAGATAAAGACATTTGACATGTACATCATTGCAGTAGATGATCATCCTACCCAAAGGATGATAATTTCATCAAAATTATCAGTCTACCATCAGACGATTGTCTATTCTATGTACAGAAAAATGAATTTATAAAGCTGAGCATGGGAATGCCCGCCTCAGCTAGATCATGAAAGCAGTATGAAAAATAATGTATTGTATTGTATCTTATTACAGGTCTCCTCCCTACAATTGGATGAACTTCGGACCCTCCTGGATAAAGCATTTCACCCGATAAACGGCCTCATACTTTAGGGGGCAACTGTTATAGACATTTTTGTGCCTTACAACATTGAGCATGAAATGTCCATAATCTAAGGGATCCAAAGTCCCTGAACATGTTGTTCCTACCCCTAGAGGAACAAGGCTAACAAACCACAGCAATTCACAGAAGTTCTCCACCGGAAACTGCTCAAAAACAAGTCAATTTAGGATCATGTCAACTGCTCCATTGACCATCTGCGCTGAATGTCAGTGGCTCCACTGTCTACCTGCGCTGAATGTCAATTCCAACACTAGCTACCTGCGCTGAGCGAGTTTGGACATGTGGCAGACTCATTCCTCAAGGTGTCAATGCTCAGGAAGCTTCCAAAATGACACTTGCCTCAGGGAATTCGACTGGTGATGAGTAAGAGGTTCCAAATCTCCAAGTGGACTCAAGAACTGAGAGAGGGAGAGGACACTAGTCAGATCTCAAGCTGACTCATCCTCTCTCCAAAATAACTATATATAGATCTCTCCTCCATGAGATCTAGAGGCTGGAATTTTGTTATTGCAAAGAACTGCTGCTGGTTTGAGATTGAAATCATTGGGTGCTTAATGCTTTGAAGGGAGGTGAAGATAGGAATTCCATTTTGCTGGGAAGGAGATGCTGGATTGGAGCCCTTTGGGTTGTATCTCTTCCTGAACCTTGTTATTTATCAATAAAGCTATCTTGGTTTTCTCCTATATACTGATGTGTCTTTGATGTATGATTGCATTAGTGTATTTGATTTATTTCTAATCCTGAATCATTTTTGAATATGAATATCTGTCTTTGTGTTGTGTTCTTCTCTTGTCGCAAGTAGCTGTTCTCTTGTGATCTCGCAGGAATTAAGTAGCTGTTCTCTTGGGCGAGCGAGGAGGCAAGTAGCTGTGAACACCCAAAGAGAAGAGGATCTGGATCGAGGGACAAACGGAAGACACCGGTAAGTCCATTGATCTCTCCTCTTTCGCATTTCATAAAGGAAGAAACCAGAATAGCTGTCTCTGTTTGTTGCTAAGGCACTGTCACACCTTAGGTGGATAGGATCGTCCTGCATAGGCATTTTTCCCCACAACAAACCGGTTGTTCTGACCCATCATCAACCTCTCAGCAGGGAAGCCCCTCTTCACCTCATACAAAGCTTAGATCACCCAACAATATGATGTTTGTCTCAAGAAACCAACAACAATTCCTTACAATATGCAAAATTCCAGCCTCCGGATCTCTGGGATGAGGGATCCATATATAGATATCTGTAATGAAGATGAGTCAGCTTATGATTTGATTAGTGTATTCCCTCTGATAGTTCTTGCTTCCACTTGGAGATTGATGATCTCTTACTCATCCTTGGTCGAATTCAGAGAGGCAAGTGTCATAGGAGAAGTTTCTGGAAGCTTCCATTGCCTCTCCACCTCACGGAATGACACTGCCATTTGTCATTTCTCGCCCATCGCACCCTATAGAAGGGCTTTTTGAAATGCAATGCACCCACACAGTGTACCTAGGTGAGATGCAACGCACTTGGCCAGTGGAGCAGCTGAAATGATCCTGTTTTGACCAATTCTGAGCAGTTTTTCATGGAGAACTTTTGGGAGAAGCTGTAATCTGTTGACCTTGTTCCTTTAGGGGTTAGAACAACACTTTCAGGGACTTAGGAGCCCTTGGTTTATGGACATTTCATGCTTGGGGTTGTAGTTCCCAAAAATGTCTATAACAGACGGACAACTTTATCGTACTGAGTTTTAACCCTTTTCTTACAAGCCTCATTGATTGTGGTGGCATCTCGACGGTACTCATCGAGTGCTGGGTCACTATAATACTAGTGATTACCCCATTACTATTGTAGTTATACCCCTTATTAATATTTTTGTGCCCCTATTTCCCCCACATTTTTATTACTGTGCCCCATAGAATCCCTCTATTGTTATTTTTGGGGCTTTATATTATTATTGTTAGGTCGGCTGGATTATATTGTGACTCCTTAGACTCCTATATATAGAAAGGAGGTTTTGTCATTTGAATCATCCAAGAATTTTTCATTTATGTAATGTAAAGGAGGTTGCCCCCTCGAAAAGGCTGAATTCTAATGCGTTGATCTATCTTTTCTATCTTTTCTTGAGCTGGTTTTATAAAATTTGGTATCAGAGCTTTGATTCTAGGGTGTCGCTGCTCCAAACAGGTCATCGTGGCATTTTCGCTATAAATTTTGTTCTGTGATGTTTCAGAAGTCGCAAAAAAAACCCATTTGAGAAGAAATCACGTTGAACCTTGGGTCGAAATTGTAGAGCTTTTTGCGTGATATTTGGGGAGATATGATCTGAGGAAATTGGCCTTTTTCCAGACTCCTGAATTACATTCAAAACAGGTGACCTAGGGAAAATCGTCATAACTTTCTCTCTGGGGATCAGATTGAAATTTCATAAGAAGGTACAGAAAGAGGATGGACTATAGTTTCTTGTATGCATGTTTCAGATCCAAAGGTCAAAACAGTAACTCGTGGCATGTCGTACAATTTCGCTCTACTGAACTAGTCTATAAGCAAGTCACTGTGGGAGATTTCACATAACTCTTCCTTGGAGAATCCAATTTGGGTCAGACTTGTGGCATTGGAAAGAGGACATAGAGTGATACTGCAGCTCACAAATTTAGAACTAGATGATTGGAAAGTACAGAGATACATCAGAGGCAATATCGAGCTCCTACAAAGTGAAAAAAGGTGTGTAGATTTTCTTAAATTTTTGCTTAAGCTTGGTTTGAAAATTTATTTTGAAGGAATTCAAAGGGCATAGTAGAGCATTATTATTGGTAATTTATGCCCCGAGGAAAGAAAATGAAAACACCTAGTAAGGAAACTGAAAGCTCTAGCATGACTCATGAAGAAGAGGAAGAAATGCAACATGATATATCAAAATTACAAGACCAAGTGCAACAACTGTCCCTTGCACAAAAAGGAACAGAATCTAAGATGGATGGTTTAATGAAAGATGTAGAAGCTAAGACGGATGGTTTAAAGAAATGTGTAGAATCTAAGATGGACTGTTTAAAGAAAGGCGTAGAAGCTAAGATGATTGACGTGGAAGCTAAGATGGATGATTTGAAGATAGATTTGAAGACAGACATGGACGAATTGAAGATAAATATGAATAAGTTGCTACAAGAAATGGTCCCTAAGGGTGAAAGGGTACTAAAGGAAACTCATGATGAGAACAAAAGAAATGTTAACCATGATTCCATAGATGCTAATGTTGGATCGAAGACTCACCATATTCCAAAAATCGATATGAGGAAGTTTGATGGCAAGGATCCTGCCACATGGATATTACAGATGGAGCAATTCTTCGATCTCAATAATGTGCAAAACACACAAAAGGTACGTATGGAAACTTTATATTTGGAACCAAATCAGTTTGTATGGTATCAATGGCTTTGCTCTCGTAAACCATTTATCACTTGGGCAATTTTTACGGAAGAATTGATAGCACATTATGAGGATACAAAAAGCAACACTTTTTTTAGCCAATTGATAAGTCTCAAACAAAAGGGTTCAATAATGGAGCACATTGAGGAGTTCCAAAAATTGAACATAAGGGTAAGAGATATTCCAGAGGAGCATAGGATTGATGTGCTCATAGGGTCTTTAAAGGATAATATCCAACATGATGTTCGCCTTTGGGAACCTAATTCATTAGAGAAGGCATTCAGGTTAGCAAGAAAAATGGATAGCAAAATTATGGCAACTAGGAAGCATACCACTCACAACTATAAAGACGGAAGTGTTGTTGCCCCTAGTCATCCACAACCTATAAGGTTGACACCACAACAATTGGAAGAAAAAAGAGCAAAAGGGCTTTGTTAGAGTTGTGATAGCAAATACACTAAAGGTCATAAGTGTGCTAAGAAGAAATTATTCTACATAGATTGTGAAGAGGAAGAAGAAAAGGAGCAAGAAAGGTCAAAAGAAGAGGATATACTCCAGGAACAAAGCCTAGATGAAGAACAAATAAATCTGACCATATCTTGTAATGCATTGGTGGGAATTACCACTCCTCAAACCATCAAGATAGAAGGACAAATCAAGAAGAAAAAGGTAATAGTGTTGATTGATTCAAGAAGCACCCACAATTTTATTCATTGTAAGGTAGCAAAAGAATTGAATTGCTTCCTATATCTAGCACCAGAGTGTCAAGTGATGATTGCAAATGGAGGAACAATAAATTGCTCTGGAAAGTGCCATAATATCAAGCTATCCATGGGAGAATATGTATTGACTAGCACAATGCTTTCCATTCCAATGGGAGGTGCTGATGTTGTACTAGGAGTCCAATGGCTACAATCCCTGGGTACAATAGCTTTTAATTTTCAAGAACCTTTCATCAAATTTTCTACGGAAGGAAAGGAAGTTGAATTAAGGGGTATTGCAGGGAAACCAGGAAAGATAATCAGCTCTAATAGTATGACAAAGCTTCTAAAAAAGGAGCAAAGAGGTGTAATTGCATAATTATGCTCGCTAGATGTTTTCACATCGGAATCATCTATTTCTCCAGATCTCCAAAAAGTCCTGGACAATCATTCCAAGGTATTTGAGACTCCCAAAGGTCTCCCACCTATGCGTGATCATGATCATGCTATTCATCTAATTCCAGGAAGTGTTCCTCCAAACATCAGGCCGTACAGATATCCCTATGTCCAAAAGAGTGAAATTGAACATATGGTTGCAGAAATGCTAGAGGCTGGTATAATTCAACCGAGTCAAATTTCTTTCTCTGCTCCAGTAGTATTGGTGCACAAGAAGGATGGATCATGGCACATGTGTCCGGATTATAGGGAGCTCAACAAGCTCACTATTAAAGATAAGTTCCCCATTCCTGTCATTGATGAATTACTGGATGAATTGCATGGATCAATTTACTTCACCAAGTTGGATCTTTGTTCAGGATATCATCAAATCAGAATGAAGACTAAAGACATACCGAAAATAGCATTTAGAACTCATGAGGGTCGTTATGAATTTTTGGTCATGCCTTTTGGCCTTACCAATGCACCTTCAACATTTCAAGGTTTGATGAATTCAATTTTCAAACCATTCCTTAGAAAATTTGTGTTAGTATTTTTTGATGATATACTAATCTACAACAAGTCTTGGAAGGATCATGTTGAACATGTTGACAAGGTGCTACAACTATTGAAGGAGAAACAATTATATGCAAAAAGATCCAAATGTTTCTTTGGAGTCCAGGAGGTGGAATATTTGGGTCATATTGTATCTCATGGAGTTAAGGTAGACCCTAGCAACATTAAAGCCATTAAGGAATGGAAAATCCCCACATCCATAAAGCATCTGTGAGGATTTCTCGGGTTCACAGAGTATTATCGCAAGTTTGTTAAGAATTATGGGAGAATAGCATCACCTCTAACAACATTATTGAAGAAAGATGCATTTTCATGGACTCCGGAAGCAACAAAGGCCTTTGAACATCTTAAAGAGGCAATGTGCCAAGAACCAGTCTTAGCTACACCAGACTTCACAAAAACCTTTATTGTGGAATGTGATGCTTTAGGAAATGGAATTGGTGCTATTCTAATGCAAGATGAAAGACCCATTGCTTTTGAAAGTCATCCAATCAAGGGAAAGTTTTTAAGCAAAGCTATTTATGAGAAGGAAATGTTGGCAATACTCCATGCACTTAAGAAATGGCGACCCTACCTAATGGGTAGACACTTCAAGGTAAAAACGGATCATGATAGCCTTAAATATTTTTTACAACAAAGATTATCCTCTGAAGAGCAACAAAAGTGGGTCACAAAGATGTTGGGTTATGACTTTGAAATCATCTATAAAAAAGGGAAGCAAAATGTGGTGGCAGATGCACTCTCAAGAAAGGATGAGGATGTGGAAGCATTGTTGTGCGCCATTTCTATTATCCAACTAGATTGGATAAACGAAGCAAGGGAGGAATGGAAGAATGACGAAGAAGTGTGGGCACTTATTCGAAAGTTACAACAAGATTCTAGTACATCTGGTACATTTAGCTGGCAAAATGATTCATTATGGTACAATGATCGCTTATACCTCTGTAAGAATTCCCAGCTAAAACAAAAGATTATTATGGAATTGCACACTTCTTCCTTAGGAGGGCACTCAAGATTTTTAAAAACTTACCACAGGATTAAGAAGGAATTTTTTTGGGATGGCCTTAAATCAGATATTCAAAAGTTTGTGGCTGAAAGTTTGGTTTGCCAACAAAATAAAGTTGAAACAATTAAGACATCGGGTCTATTACAACCTTTATCCATTCCAAGCCAACGTTGGGAGGAGGTTTCAAAGGATTTTATCACAGGTTTACCCAAGTCTGAGGGAAAGAGTGTCATGATGGTGGTAATTGACAGACTTACCAAGTATGCGCACTTTTGTGCATTATCACATCCATTTAAAGCTTGTACAGTTTCTACTGCATTTATGGAAACAATTCAAAAGCTACATGGAAACCCAAAGATTATTGTAAGTGACAGAGATCCCATTTTCACGGGAAATTTTTGGACAGAATTATTTTCTTATCTTGGTACTCAGTTAGCTCATAGCTCATCTTATCATCCTCAATCTGATGGGAAAACTAAGATAGTAAACAAATGTTTGGGAGGATATCTTCGTTGCTTTGTATCTGAAAAATAGACACAATGGGTCAAATGGTTGCCTCTGGCTGAATGGTGGTATAACACTTCCTTCCATACAACAACAAAAATGACCCCATTTATGGCACTTTATGGGTATCAACCACCATCCATCACATCATATTTAAGAGAAAATTCTAAGGTTCAGGCAGTGGAACATCACATCGAACGTCAACAACAAGTCCTACAACTCTTAAAGGATAACCTCGTGTTGGCACAGAATAGAATGAAACAACAGGTAGATCAACATCGCAGTGAAAGAAGTTTTGATGTAGGTGATTGGGTATTCCTACGACTACAACCATATAAGCAAATGTCCCTCAAGCAAGCTAAGAAGGATAATAAATTATCACCAAAGTATTATGGTCCGTACAAGGTGTTGCAAAAGATTGGTACTATGGCATACAATTTTGAGCTTCCTGCAGCTTCTCGATTGCACCCAGTTTTCCATGTTTCATGTTTAAAGAAGGTTATAGGCGACAAGCTCCCAGTTCAAACAATATTGCCAGAACTTGACAAGGAAGGAAAAATTATATTGGAACCAAAAGCAGTCACAGAAATAAGAACTCGACATCTATGAAATCGTTCAATTTCAGAGTATCTTATCAAGTGGAAGAACTTATCCACTAAAGATTCCACATGGGAGGATGAGAATTTTATGCAGAAGTATCTAGAACTACTCAAGTGTTGAGGACAACACTTTTTTGAAGGAGAGGGGCATGTTGGGTCCCTATAATACTAGTGATTACCCCATTACTATTGTAGTTATACCCCTTATTAATATTGTTGTGCCCCTATTGCCCCCATATTGTTATTACTGTGCCCCATAGAATCCCTCTATTGTTATTTTTGTGGCTTTATATTATTATTGTTAGGTCGGCTGGATTATATTGTGACTCCTTAGACTCCTATATATAGAAAGGAGGTTTTGTCATTTGAATCATCCAAGAATTGTTCATTTAGGTAACGTAAAGGAGGTTTCCCCCTCGAAGAGGCTGAATTCTAAGGCATTGATCTATCTTTTCTATATTTTCTTGAGATGGTTTCATAACAAATGAAGGAGGCGCTCTTCAAGACTAGAGGTCTCTGGAAGAAGCTCAATAGCTAACTTAAGAGAGGGAATTTCACATTCAATAGGAAAGATAGATTCCATCCCATAAACTAACTGAAAAGGTGTAAAACCTGTAGCAGTCTTTAGGGAGGTTTGGTATGCCCAAAGAGCCGGATAGAACATAAGATGCCAATTGGACCGATTTTTGTCGATCGTCCTTTGCAGGATCATGTTAAGGGTTTTTTTCACTGCCTTGACCTATCCATTGGCCTGAGGATAGTATGGAGACGAGTGTTCCTGCGGAAAACTCAACTTAAGAGCCAATTCAGACATTAGTTGGTTTTGGAAATGACTGCCATGATTAGTGACAATCTCTCTCGGGATACCAAACCTTGAGATAATATGATTGAAAAGGAACAATGACGTTGTTTCACTATCATTTCTATAAGTGGGCATGGCTTCAGCCCACTTCGTGAAGTAGTCTACGGCCATGATAATGTACTTGTGATTCACTGCTGAAGATGGATTACAAGTTGTAAAATCAATACCCCACTTAGTAAAAGGACCAACAGTGACAAAGGGAAAAAGAGGTGCTTGATGTGCGTGCATCTTCCGAGTATAAACTTGACAGGGGTGATAGCTTTTGACCTCTTCAACACAATCTTTGAAGAGCAAAGGCCAAAAATAGCTGGCATGCAAGATACACTGGGCTGTAGCAAGCCCTGAAAGATGACCACCACAAGCTCCACCGTGGCAATCATTGAGCATTGACTTTGCTTCCTCTAGGGTTAAACAACGCCAAAGGATTGAATCGACCCCTCGATGATATAATGTATCACCAATGATGACATAGTTTTGTTGCAAAAAATATTGTCACCTTAACATTCTGCAATCTGTGTGAGTCCATTACCACTCATATTTTCCTCCTTTGCAAGTCTTAAGCCTCAATTCTTCATATCAAGCCTTGAAAATAAGAGAAAGCCCTCAAAAGTCTCTAAAACTTTGGTTCCACACTTTCTCTTAGCATTATCTGCGGTCCCTCACCTAAAGGTCATGTTCCCTGCGCACCTAACCACTCTGTCTCTGTGTTGTGGGCGTGGACTCCTGTAAAAGTAAAAAATGTGCAAGTATATTCTTAAAATCTCACTTTGAGTCATTTCTAGAAGCTTCTAGAAGGAATCTTGAGGTGGCAAGTTCACTCCATAAAGGTTCATGCATCCCATACCTTGAGGAGCTAACCCCTTGATGTGAGGAGCTTATCCCTTTGAAGGAGGACTCTATCCCTTCATAGGTGGACCTGTAACCTCTTTCCTTTGAACTATAAAATGAAGCATTGGGCTGGTTACTAGGGAGGTTGAAAGCTGAATATTTTTGAGGTGAAATGTTGTTGGAACTTAGTCTTCCTAATTGAGCTTTTGTGAGGAGAGATTACATACCTCTTTGATCTCATTTGGAAGAGTGTGAGGCTTGTCAAAGTAAAGGAGATTCCTGTTTCGGACCCTGGGAAGAGCTTGTACAACATCAAGGCACCAAAGGTTGTAAAGTTCTTCTATTTCAAAGTTAATACAAATAAGTTTATTTTTCTCAATAAGCTATGTTTGATGGTTTATTTTATGGATTCCTTGATCACCATAATGAACATGATTTATGATATCAACTATGCAAGTTTTATTTGATGTGTGCTTGTTTGTGATTGTAGGTTCTCAAAAGGAAACTCTTTCGAACGGTTGAAGGATGGTTGCTACAAAGTAGCGTTGGACTTAAGGTAGGGTCTAAACACCTCTATAGTTTTTATTAATGAATCGCCATATGTTTAGAGAAAAGTAGATTTTCTTGTCTTTCTTGTTGCTAGATATCTTTTGATACTAGGGAGATCAGCCTTGTCCGTAAGATCGATCTATCTGGCCAACAAATTGGTGACTCCACTGGGGAACTGAATTTGATTTTTGGTTTTCCTTTTTCTTTGACTTGAGAAACTTGTTCTTGTTTCTGGTTTTTACCTGATGTGTGTGGGATTGGGTAGTTTTTAGGATCTGGATTGTTTTTTGTTTTTTTTGAAGTTTTCAAAGGATTGCATTTTCTTTTTACAGACAGTGTAGGCATCTTTGAAATTTTCCATTAGTACATAGAGCAGTACCGCTCCTGTTTCTTCTGGAAGCCTGCGGACCCTGTTAAATTTTTGAAAAACCTAAAATGGTTTCTCCCAATTAAGTTTAGGTTTTATTTATGGCTTTTGGTATCTACCCAGATCTGCATGTGTTCTATCAAAAATCTCTTGCAAGTAAGTTCCGTTGGTATTTTTGTTTTAGATGATTTTCTAGAAGTTTTTCATGCTTGGAATGGTTTTCACTTGGTCTCTGTAGTGACTCAAAGATTAGAAGCTTGAGAAACCATAGATTAACCTGGTGTCTTTTTGTCTTCTTGATGAGTCTGACTTGTTTGTGAAATCTATCCTTTGTGAGAAATAGGTTTATTTTTCTCTTTGCAAATCTTTGAACAAACTTGGCTATATGTTTTAAATTTCATTTTTATAAAAGAAAACATATTTGGACATTTTTTGATTAATTTGTTTTCTGAATGAATTAATCCTTAGTTTACTGAACAACTAAGTAAAACATCCTCAAAAAGAATTGAAGCTTTTATTCAATTAGATTTTTTTTCAAATTTTTAGATCTCAAAATTAGTTTTTCTAGTTTTGAGTGTTTTCTAGAACTTGTAGATCTCTTTTGAAGAAAATTGTTTATTGTAGTTTCAAGTGTTGAAAAAGAAAAGGGATTTTTTGTGAGCTATAATTAGTAGTCTCTTTTTGAGTTCTCATTGAAAAAGACAAAAGGATTTTCTTTTTATTTCTATGTTGAAAGAAGGATTTGTTTCTTAAAGGATTGTATTTTCCAACTCTTTCTTTTAGCTAGAATTTCATTGAAAGAAAAACATATTGCTTATCATTTTAGATGCATTTTTTAGTGTTTTGGAGTTGAGTCTTCACACCATCAAAGTTTCATTTCCATACATATTGACTTAAAGAACAACTTATAAAAGTAACTCTTAATTAAATTTGATCTAGTAATCTTTTTATTTCTAGGGATCTTATCACCAATATAGCTTAGGCTAGTATCTTGGAGTAGGGAGTAATTAACTCTCCAATATAGTTAAAACAAACAAGTAGCTATATCTTGTGGTAGGAAATAAATCCAATTGTAATTGATATAATCTGGGAAGCTCCTCTTAAAGGAGTCAATCACGAGATCATGTTCGAACCTTTGAGACAATCAAGTCTGTCTCATTGGGAAAGATAGAAGATTTGCACATATTATAAACGGTGAACCTTGGATTAACCATTGTCAAGGAGCCTGGAGTCACTTGTTGGTAAACCTAGGATTCATCATGTCAAGGAGCCTTCAAGGGGATTGAGCTTTGTTACTCTGCCCTTGCGCGGTAGATCGGATCGTAGACTGTTCCCCCGGTTGTATTTGTTGCTATTGGTAACCTTAGTGGCCATAAACTTAAGATTATTTCTTAAGGTGATGGTGAAGGATGGGTCTCACTGTACCTAGAGTAGACATTGACTAGACTCACTTGGACTCTCTCGGGGGTTCTCTTCACTCGAGATCGTTTTGTGAAGAAACTTGTGCCAATCTATTTCATTAAGCAAGTTGTTGGGGTAACTGTTCCAACTGCCCTTTCTGTATTGAATTCTACGACATTGGATTTCATCACTAACTAGTGTTTTTAGTACGGGAAGTTACTGTTTGTGTGTGGTTTGAACTCTTAGATTTTTTAGTCGTGTGATTCAGTTGTTTGTTCTTTAGAGACTTTAGGTGTTTTTATTGAAATTTTCTTTGTTTGCGTGTGATTATTTTCATCCTACACCCAGAGATTATTATCCTTGAACAATCATGTCAAGACATTCATCCATGTTTTCCCAAAAACTAGAAACATTTTTATATGGCGGTCCTACTGTTCCTTTGGAGTACCAGTCACTTTCTGGTACTTTTTCAGGAGAAGCTTCTCGACTAACTGAACATCAGTTATCACCTGGTAATAATGGAACTAAAACATTGAACGTAGAATAGATCTTTATGATGTCTGGTAGTATTCCAAATCCTCAACCTCAAGGTAGTCAGTTACCGCCTAGGGGGCAAGGTAGTCAGTTACCACCTGGGGGGCAAGGTAGTCAGTTACTGCCTGGGAGGCAACCTCAAGGTAGTCAGTTATCACCTGGGGGGCAACCCCAAGGTAGTCAGTTTCCACTTGGAGGGCTACCTCAAGGTTTTCAACCTTCAAGATAGTACATACCCCAAGGTCAACCCCATATTCCTTAGGATGCTTATCAACCCTAGAATCAGTACGTGCCTCAGGGTTATCAACCTCAAGGTCAATACCCAACTCAAGGTTTCCAACCGCCTTCTGGTCAGTCATTTTTACAAGGAGCTGGAAATATACCTCCTAATTATCATCCCTACGTTCAACCAGGTTATGGTCCTCCATATGTACAACCTTTTATGGGTCCCGAAATGAATATGGTGTGGGATCCATCTCAAACTCAACAGAATTTGCAACCTAATGTGCAGTTATCTAATCAAACTGGACAACCTTTGGTTTTTGGTCCAACCTAGCAACCTGTCCAACCTACAGTTCAAACCTCTGCACCTGGTTTATTTCAGCAGCCTGGGTCTAGCTTACCTCAGACTCCGCCTCGAACTGCTGCTGCAACTGCTGCATTTTCTATTCAATCTACCATACTTGTTTCTGGAGTATCTGTAGCTCTGGTTTCTACTATCCCTGCATTAGTGAAAACTCCTCAAGTCTTTGTGCCCCAGTCAGGACCTGCGGTTCAGACTTCAGTCCAGATGCCTGCAGGACAGGCTGGTCCAAGTACAATTACTACGAGTCAACCATACCAGGGACAGTATCAAGCCGGTCCTACTGTACAAGACCTAGTTTATCAGTATCAACCATACCCTGGCTATACTTATCAACAGCCTCAACAACTCCAGTTTGGTCTGGTTAATCCTGGTTTCCCAGGAGGTTATAACATTACTAATGCAAATCCGATTCCAGGTTATCCTGGATATCCTCCTCCTGGAGGTAGTCTCATTGCACAAGGTTTTTGTGAACCTAACCATTAGTTACCATTTATTGCAACTTTGGATTTACTTGATTTGTTGTGCCTTACGAACGATCTGATTTATTATATTCCGTACTAGCCGCCAATGCCTAATAAGTTGCTTCGCGATATCCCGAAATTCGAGGGTAAGTCCGGTGAGGATCTGTCAAATCATGTTATGACTTATCACCTCTGGTGTGCATCTAATTCCATCGTTGATGATTCAATTCGATTGCGTCTTTTCAAAGAACTCTTATTGGTCTTGCCGCTAAATGATACATTGAGTTACCATGAGGCTCTTTTTATAATTTCAGTCAGTTAGCCACTTCTTTCTTAACTCATTTTCAGTTGCCTATCATATACGACAATGGCACAAAACTGTTAACTTCATTAAAACAATCCACGTCCACATATATTTCTGACCATATTCATGAATGGCGATGTAGAAGGTGTTTAGTGAAAGTTTTCATTCTGGATCAAATTTTAGCCGAATGGTTCGTTAAATCATTGTTACCTAAAATCACTGAAGATGTAGCTAAGGTAGGAGTTGTCACTGAAGAGCAAGTCATTGCTCAGGCTCAGTATCTTGACCTTCTCTATACGTAGTCATGTACTTTACACGAAAAAATCCCTAATATTCCGAAAACTACAGCTCCTTCAAGGTCTCATGCCGCTGATGCTATCATTGGTTTAGTTAGTATTAAAAGCAAGAAGAAATCTTCAAAGAATTCTTCTCCTACACTAACTTTACCTGATTCCCTGAAAGGAGATTCTTCCGCTGAAGTTTCTGTCGACGTCCATGTCATAGATTCATCTACGACAAAATCCAATGGTAAAGAGAAGGGGAAGAATAAAAACAATCAAAAGAAAAAGAAAAAACAAATAAAAATGAATCTATTGACGAAAAACGAAAACCTTGCTATCCTTGTTTCGTCTGCGAAGAGGATCATTTTACTAAATAATGCCCATATAGAGCAGAGTTTTCAAAATTCGTTAAAGGTTCTCAAATGCCTACTATCTTGAAGGATCCTTCTCCTATTCAAGATAGTAAAGCGGTTGCTTCTTCCTCGAATACCTTGGAAGAACCCATTATGATGATGTCTCATTAGGATTGCGACATGATCACAAGATTATGGTAGTAACAATCCTATTGATGGTAAAGAAGCAGAATATTCTAATTCAAGCCCATCAACTACACCTCCCCCTGGGTTTGCTCCACTACAGATTGAGAAACCCAACCTAGACTTAGTAACCAAACCCCCTGCTAAAGGTATATTTCAGAAATCAGCTTTCAATCCATATGCGAAAGCTGCTCAGAATTATAACATTGTTGAAGACTTAGTTGTTTCCCCTTCAGAAATGTCGACTTTGGAAGTGCTGCAATCATGCCCAGCACAGCGCAAATTACTATTGTTTGCTATAGGAGCTATTGATCTTCAGGATTCGAACCTAATAATCTTCGATTTAGAGAATAGTACACCCCACCTTCCTCATCAGATGGCTTTCCAGATTCTAGTGTTAGTCAAAAGCAGGCCTTGCTTTTGGACTGTGATTGATGAGGGAGCTTCTACATGTATTATGTCGATCCAGTGTTGGAAATCGCTTGGTTCTCCTACACTCAATCAGTATCTGACAATTCTAAACGATTTTGATGTCCGAGGGTTCCATCCTTTTGGTATTTTGGAAGATTTACCTATAGAGTTCGAAGGAAAAATTGTAAATCTAGATGTGGAAGTGGTTGATGCCCCTCTAGATTACAACCTTCTCCTGGGTTGCAGTTGGTCTTATGCTATGACTGCTATTGTTTCATCGGTCTTTATGCTTGTTAAGTTTCCTCATAATGGGAAGATCGTTATGATAGACTAGCTGAGGTATTTCTCATCTGACCCAACCTCTACAGATAGTGTTCAACACGTCGGTAAAATGACAATCCCTTACAAGGATGTTGGGGTAGGTTTGATTAAATATTCTTGCTTACTGGGAAATTTTTCCTTCCCTCCTCCTAATGTATTACCTTCTATTGCATCTATTCATATGATTTCATCGAACACTATTACTTTTGATGATCCTTGGATCGTACCTTCCGATTCTGAGGTGGATTCATTTGCTGGCACAATGCTTTTGAATCCCTTTGAAATTGCATATCAGGCGATACAATTGTTTTCTGATTCCTGACCTATCACGAGGATAGTTTCTTCCTGTCTCAACCTCATTAAAAAATGAAACATGATGTTGTGAGGATAGTTTGTTCCCATGTCAACCTCGTTAGAAAATGAAATCGGATGTTGCGAGGATAGTTGTTGGAAATATGATTCAGGTTTGGCGCTATGGCACAGGTGTTGTACTTGATGGCAACTCACTCAAGAGGCAGATCTCTGTTCAGGCACTCAAAATCATAGAAAATGAGATACCCGCAGGTGAGCCTAAGAAAAGCTGCGGAACCGCTGTTGGCTAGTTGAATTATTTATTGATTGAACATTCAAGTACCACATTAATTGTCAACCTGGGAAAGTCTTTTTATTCCAAAGGCTACCGCGTACTGTATGTACTTTAATTCTAAAAGCATTAAAAAGCTGTAGTATACGTAATCCTTACGTTAAGTTATCACAGTACTGATAAGATGACAATAATTAATTAAGATTACAAATCTGAAAAGCGAAATGATGGATGCTCTGTTGGCAGAGGATCAGGACCCTATCCTCCAGGTGAGGACGTTCAACACCTGCCTCTGTAACCAGATTGCTAACACACACTGCACTCTAATTCACCGGTGACATATCCTTGCACACGTCAAGCAATTAATGAAACAGAGTACTAGCAAAGCGGAAATACCAGAGGTAATGCTACAGAATCCAAGCAGAGTACTAGCGGAAAGAAACTATCACACACTTACACACTTTAGCAGAAAAGTAAATGGGTGAATCTTGTGAGGAAGGTGGGCCCAGTCCCTCTCACAAGATTCCCCAGAACACAAAGGCTAGATTAAGTGCTCAGAATAATCTTCTATTTATCTGCCAAAAGATTCAAGTACAATAAAGTTCAGACTTACTGATGTCTCTCCAAATCTCACTTACAGATTACACATTTACCCCTTTCTAATGTAGATGTCTCCTCTTTATAGAGGAGACATCTATTACAATAGAATATTACAGTTCATTCAGTTAACCCATTTTATCAAAAATAAGAATTACAGACCGCTGTTACAATAGTATAACAACATATTCTTTCTTAGGTTCTGGCTGTTACACAACTGGTAACTGTCTTCGACCGTCTTCTCGGGATCTTCGCATTCCTTTGCCGTTTCCCCATGCTGTTCCTGTTTTAGGCAATGATGACTGTATTCTTCCTGCTTTAGACATCTTCTTGATTATGCCGCGTCAGAGTTCTTTAGATAGTTGCCATCTGTCATTCGCGGCTGTTGCAAAATAGCTTGCTTTAGATGATTGTTGTTGCTGACTGTAGCAACTGCGGAGTTGCTACTTCTGGTGTTGCAGCAACTGCGTAGTTGCCGTTTCTGGTGTTGCAGCAACTGCGTAGTTGCTGTTTCTGGTGTTACAGCAACTATACATTATAATTCCTGCAAGCTTAAGACAATTACTTTAACAATTTAGTCAGCTTTTCCAAGGATAAATATAAAGATATTCACGAATATGCAATGAACAATTAAACATAGATATGCGGGAAGTTACTTCGTACCTTGGGGTAATTAAGTCATTATAAAATCAAAAGCTTTCAACCTATGACTGCAAAAGGATAATAATATGGCAAAAAGATAAGGTCAAAATAGGTCAATTCTGAGTCCCAACATCCCCCCCAACTGAACAGATTGCATGTCCCCATGCAATGGCTACTCTGAGTCTGAGTCGGAGAACTGGGACGAACAATGTAGATTACTAAGACAATAGCTATAGGGAGTGGCATCAAACTTCTCCCTGAACCCACAAACAGTCTGTATATGCTTCCATGCTGCTGCTTCTTCCCTGTTGGATAGTCCAAACTGGCCCTTATATTGTTCACCAGATAACCATAAAAGTGGAAATTTAAATTTGTAACCCATCCAATTTTCAGCACAATATTGCATGCATTTAACATACTGAGGTACCCTTGAGAGTGCTACTTGCAGGTTTGATGGATTATACGGGTGATATTCCTGCCTTTCTGTGGGGCAGTTTTCCCAAAACAGTTTATTTGCTTTGACAGCCAAGGATGCTTTAGTCTTCACATAACGCTGACAGTCTGTTAGGACCTCTGTTTGCAGTTGCGTGATATGATCCTTCATATCGGGATCACTTACCATTTTTAGGTGTTGTGCAATGAAAGTGGCAGCGTTCTGCGGTTCAGCTCTAATCCACAGAAGACAATTCTGTTCATTATGGTGAGCTGAGACAAAGGCATTCTACCAGGTAAGTTGATTAGCCAAAAAGGAGATAAAGGCTCTCAGCTGTATGTCGCCAACTACAGGTATCATATTCATGTTCCTTTCTTCGGACATGGCTTCATTATGGAGGTACAATTCACATATCAGGTTTTGATCGTTTTTAGGTGCCTCTGCAAAGGTCTGCATAAACTGCTCTGATGTGACCACCTGATGAGGCCTTCCCTCTTTGACAACCTTTATCTGTAGAAATGCGAGTCTTTCCCTCAAAAATGTGGCATAATTAAAAGAGGGTTTCCTTGTGGCAAGCATTCTTTGAAATAACTCAAACATTTGGGACAGTCTGGCTTTCAGTTCCTTGATTTCTTTATACTGGGCTCTACACTGCTCCAGTGCTTCCCAGTTCTTATAAGCATGATCGAACCAGGTCCCCTTTTGCTGTTCGAATGCTTTGCCTTGAGACTGCTGATATTCTCTCCACCACTTTCCTTTTAATGCCTGAAAACTCTCTGTTTCTGTGCATACATCACTAACAGAGGGAAGCTCTGTTTGTATACAGGCATCAACCCGGATAATCTGCTCTGTTGGAGTGGGCTGGGATGATCCAACATCTTTCTCTTCATTTCTACCTAGGGTCTCTTCTTCCTGTTGTACTAATTCGTTTTGCTCCATGGTGATTTGGGTGGGCCAGGGTGAGTCTGTTCCTTTTTCCTCATTTCCTTCTTCTTCTTCTTGCTCCTTGGCAATTTGAATAGGGCTGGATGAGTCCAGTTCCTCTTCATTTTCTCCTGAAACTATTTCTTCTTCCTTCATAATGGTTTGGGTAGGCCGTGGTGAGTCTGTACCTTTTTCCTTACTTTCTTCCATTTCTTCCTCTTGTTCCATGACACTTTGAGTGGGCCACGATGATTCTGTGTTTCCTTCTTCATTTCCTGATTCTTGTGTAACTTCTTTTTCCATAGCAAATTGGGTAGGCCGGGGTGAATCCATATTCTCCTCTTTCTTTTCTTCCTGCATAGTGTCAGCAAGCTCCTCTGTTTGTTCCTGTGGAGTCTCTGGAGAACTTGCTGGTTCTTGTGTGTCAGCAAGCTCTTGATCTTGTGCAGTTTGTGGTGAACTTACTGGTTCTTGTGTGTCAGTAATTTCTTGTGCAGTTTCTGGTGAACTTACTGGTTCTTGTGTGTCAGTAAGCTCTTGTGCAGTTTCTGGTGAACTTACTGGTTCTTGTGTGTCAGTAAGCTCTTCAGTTTGGTCCTGCATCTTCTCTAGAGAGCCTGTTGGTTCTTGTGTAGCAACAGGTCTTTCTGTCTGCACTTCTTCTAGAGATCCTGTTGGTTCTTGTGTAACAACAGGTCTTTCTGTCTGCACTTCTTCTGGAGATCCTGTTGGTTCTTGTGTGTCAACAGGTTTTTCTACTTCAGCAGAGGATTGTGGGATTTCCATCTGTGTATCGGCAGGCTCTTTTGTTTCATCTGCAGCAACGGAGGCTTCCTTCATTGGTTCTGCCACTACCTTATATCCTGCCTGAGTATATATTTCACCACAATTTGTACACATATATTCATTATCTTTACTTTTCTCTGCTGCAGACGCTACTCGTGCTAAAACATGCAGGCTGAATTCTTTCTGATATGCTTCCTTGACCCTTATTATCTCTTCCTGATAGTCCTGAATCTGAGATTTCAGAAACTCAATTTCTTCCTGTAGGGCAGGTATGGTAGGCTGATCCTGTGGAATGGTAGATTCCAGTGGAGGCAGAGGTTGTGTTTCGTCAGTTTGATCAGTATTCCCCACAGGTGGTTCTTGTGTGTCACCTGGGGTAGTGGCTGTTTCTTGTGTTGCAGCCACTTGGTCACTATCACTTTGGGTGTCGGCAGCTGGTTCTTGTGTGTCAGCTGTCTTAAGATATGATGTCACGAAGCTATGAACACTCTGCATCTCAGCTTCCGTGGGTGAGGGAGAGGGGTTTTGAGGACTGGCGGGAGTGCGGATTCTTGTAGCGATGGGCGGTGAACTGGAGGAATTAGGAGATTCAACTGCTACCGATTTTCGTTTTGGTAGAGAAGCAGGGAATTCAGGCGTTTTTCTCTTCCTGCTAGCTTTCTTTAAGATAGGGACAGTAGTCGGAGTAGCAGGTGCTTTAGTTGAAACCCTAGTTCTTCTTCTTTTTGCTGGGGTTTTCTTTCCCTGCTGCATTTTTCGTTTAAGCAGAGTAATTGGGATATTATCATCGGAATCATCAGTAGAAATACTAAGTATGGGAACGGAAGGATTGGTTCTTTTGGGAGATGTGGTTATTTCTGCTGCTGCTTGTTCATTCTCAGCAACGTGCAGGGGTGTTTGCTGGGGTTGTTCAGGAATATGCTCTGCTTGCTGAGGGTTTTCCAAAGGGATTTGTTCTGGCATGTCGTTCGTTTGCTGAGGAATTTCTTCGTCTTGCTGAGGTGTGTCCTCACCTTGACGAAGAATTTCCTCTTCTTGATGAGGAATTTCATGCTCCGGCTGTGGAATTTCTTCCTCCGGATGGGGATTAATGGGGAGTGGAGGGTTGTTTAGAGCGAGGGCTCTATTAATCAGCAATTGGGCTAAGCGATGGTGTTTTAAGGAGAGAACTGGATGCTTCGCTTTCATAGCATATCGTGACATATTTTTGAGACAACCCAATAGATAATATGGCATGTTTAATAACTGACCATTTCTCAAATGATTTAACAGGACGAAATCGTGTTGGTAAATTACCTGGTAGCGGCCTTCGCACGTCAGATATTGCTTGACAAATTCAACGAATTTCGGCCATGGTTGAGGTAACGACCGAAGTGCTACGCCTCTGCCCTTGGTCTCTACTTGCTCACCTGGTCGGAGAAAATCCTGCTGCGCATTCAGAATCAGGTGCTTTCTGCTGAACCACCGTGTGTCGTTGGCTGGTAGTCCAGTAACTTCGGCTATGATTTCCTCTGTGACTGGAATTTGAACTCCCTGGACGACAGAGAATCCTTCTGTTAAGTTGCATGCGAATTCCAGGACTTGCTGCTCGTCAAAGTCTGGAAGTCTCCTGAAGTACTCTATCCATCCTGCTTGCAAGAAGATTTGATAAATTTCCGGAAAGAGTTCCAGGACTGCTGTCGTGCCAGGTTCATGTGTAATGAGGGTTCCTCCCATGGCTGTTGTTTCAGTGAATTTCAGAGTTCAGAGCCGAGCTTCCGATTTCAACTCAGAGTAAAACATCGCAAATGGTAACATGCCGTGATAGGGTGGCTATTACATATTACCGGGAGAGTTAAGGGTGGCGGCAGTTGGCGTAGTATGTCATTATGAGAGTTGCTTTGGTAATCCCCCCCCCTCCTACGTGTAAATGATATGATTGGAAATGCAATCATTTGATGGTCCTATCAACTTCTCCGCATTATCTATTATTTAATGCTCATACATAAACGTGCGTACCTTCGTATTTTACCTTTTTGATTGCTGCGTCAAAAAGTCTTATCTTGTCTTCTGCTGGATCATAATAATTACCACGGATCTGAAAGCATGGGAATATGGGCGATTTGTAATGATAATGACGGGAAGTGATAGTAGGGTGCTGTAATCATCACAAGAAGTGGTATATTTTATCAAGATTCGTTCCTTTGGGGCTGAAGTGGTAAGACTGGCGTTTTCGTACGTGAGGGAATTTTGCTGGGAAGGATATTTCGTGATCGGGAAGCGATGTTGTGGCACCGGGATTGGTGTTGCAGCAACGGAAAATTGCCGTTGTGGCAACAGGGACTGGTGTTCTATCATCGGGAAAAAGACGTTTGTGAAAACGGGAAATGTGCTGGAGTAATGGAACTGGTGTTGCAGCAACAGAAATGGAGTTGGAGCAACAGGAAATGGTGTTGCAGCAACAGGAGTGGTGTTGCAGCAACGGGGAGTGGTGTTGCAGCAACGGGGAATGGTGTTGCAGCAACGGGAAATGGTGTTGCAGCAACAGGAGATGGTGTTGCAGCAACAGGAATTCCGAGTCCGCACAGTAATTCCTTTGAAACTTTTGTTCTCAGCTACTTCCCAGGCTAAAATCTGCAAAATACTGAAATATAATATCGCAATCCTTGGCAGGATTTATTAGTTTCTAAAAAAAACAAGAATATCTAACCTAAGAAAATTACATAAATAATAAAAATTCAAGTGCTTTGAGGGACAGCAAGTTCCCCTGGAAAAGAATACTGTTTTATTGCCATGCAAGTGGCTTTAAAATCTTCTTTGGAAACCGGCCGCTGATATAACCGAAGTCGGTAGCCATTCACTAACAGTGGTGTTCTGTCCCCATCAATTGTTAAAAGTCTGACTGTTCCATTTGGAAAAACAGCATCCACTTCATACGGCCCCAACCACCTTGTTCTTAGCTTCCCTTGAAAATTCTCGAAATGGGAATCATAAAGTAAAGCCCAGTTACCTTTCTGGAACTGCTTTTGCTTGATGGTTCTGTCATGCCCTCTGCTTCTTTGTTGCTGTACTATAGTTGTTTGATGGACGGCATCCAGTATTTTCTCATCCAATTCCTGAAGCTGCTGCAACCTGGCTGTCTGTGCATCAGTTAAATCAAGGTTAATAGCTAAGGCAGTTCTTAAGGTTTTAATCTCAAACTCTACAGGGAAAATAGCATTCTTTCCATAAACTAATTCATAGGGTGAAAAGCCTGTTGTATTCCTCCAAGTGGTTCGATAGGCCCATAGAGGCTCGGGCAACCTCTGAAACCAATCCCTTCTATTCTCCTTTACCGTTTTTGTTAAAATGGCTTCTATGACCTTGTTGGTACTTTCCACCTGCCCATTTGCTTGGGGGTGGTATGGTGTGGTCATTTTATGCTTGATATGATATTTTTGGAGCGTATCTTTGAAGCCATGAGAATTGAAAGGAGGTCCTCCATCTGTGACTAATTCTCTGGGTAGTCCAAATCTAACAAAGATTTCTTCAAATAAGAATGTTAGTACCGCTTCTTCATTAGCTTTAATGAGTGCTTTGGCCTCTACCCATTTAGTCATGTAATCCGTGCATACTAAGATATAGACTCTTTGATTAGATGGAGGATTAATGGGACCTATGAAATCTAATGCCCATTTCTCAAAAGGTTCAAGAGTTACGTGGGGGTTCAGTGGCATTTCATCTCTATGATTAGGCTGACCCATTCTTTGACAGTTGTCGCAAGCCTTCACATATTTTCTAGCATCTTTAAAAAGTGATGGCCAATAATAACCCATTCTAAGTACCTTGTGTGCTGTTCTTTTATCTGCAAAATGTCCTCCATAAGGGCCATCGTGACAAGCTTTTAGTACATCATAAATTTCATCTTCCCCATTGCATCTCCGGATTTCTTGATCTACCCCTGTATGAAACAGATACCCGCTTATCCAGCTGTACCTAGCACTTTGCTGGATGATCTTTCTTCTTTCCCTGTGTGATAGGTGTGATGGTAATTTTCCTGCAACTAGATAATTGGCAATGTCTGCATACCAAGGTGAGTGAGCAGATACTGCAAATAAATACTCATCAGGAAAAGAATCATCTACTGGAGCATTTTCATCAGTTTTTAAACGAGAAAGGAAATCAGCAACTACATTTTCTTTTCCTGGCCTATCTACAATTGTGATATCAAATTCTTGTAATAGTAATAACCACCTGGTGACTCGGGCATTTGTAATTGATTTATTCATTAAATACTTAATGGCCGAGTGATCAGTATGCACAAAAGTAGTATAGCCAGTAATATAATGCCAAAATTTATTAATAGCATAAATAACTGCTAGAAATTCCTTCTCAGTGACTGTGTAATTTAGCTCAGCTGGTGTCATGTTTTTGCTGATAAAATAGATGGCACAGGGGAGACTGTTTTCTTCCTAACCCAGGACAGCTCCAATTGCCGTGTCTGAGGCATCAGAGGAGATATGAAAGGGTAATGCCCAATCAGGTCCTCTCAAAATTGGGGCTGCGGACAACTGATGTTTAAGTTTATTGAACGCATTTTCACAATCATCAGTCCACTTAAATTCAACATTTTTCATTAACAACACAAATAGAGGAGAAGCTATTTTGGAAAAATCCTTAATGAATCTTCTATAATATCCGGCATGTCCTAGAAAGCTTCGTACATCATTTTGTGTTTTGGGGATAGGGAGGTTCTGAATTACCTGTATTTTAGCTGGATCGACTTGAATTCCTAAAAATGAAACAAAGTGACCCAGTACAATACCTTGATTCATCATCATATGGCACTTTTCAGTGCTTAAAGCAAGGTGTGCTTCTATACACCACTTAAGTACTTTTTCAAGATTTTGCAGTGCATCATCAAAGGTCACTCCATAGGGAGTGAAGTCATCCATAAATATTTCTAATGAATCATTTAACATATCAGAAAAGATCCCTATCACCGCTCTCTGAAATGTTGCTGGAGCGTTACATAGCCCAAATGGAAGTACTCTGTAAGCAAAGGTCCCCCATGGGCTACTAAATGTGGTCTTGTCCTGGTCCTGGGGTGCAATCTTAATCTGATTATATCCACTAAACCCATCCAGGAATGAAAAGAATTTCTTACCTGCTAAATTATCCAATACCTGATCAATAAATGGTAAAGGGAAATGATCTTTTTGGGTGGCTTTATTCAATGCTCTGTAATCCACACATACTCTCCATTTCCCATTTTTCTTGGGTACAATTACAAGTGGGGAGACCCACTCACTATCAGATATGGGGTATATAAATCCTGCATTCAAGAGTTTTTGAAGTTCCTCCTTGACAATTTTTCTAAGGTTGGGGTTCATTCTTCGCTGGGGTTGAAAGACTGGCCGGGATCCCTCCTTAATATAGATACGATGAGTGCATAGTTCAGGGGAGATCCCTTTCATGTCTGTATAGTCCCATGCAAATGCCTCTTTATTTTCTTGGAGTAACTTTATTAATTTCTGTTTTTCATTATCAGTCAAATCAGGATTTATATTTAATGTTTTGCCAGGTTCAATTTCAATTGTTGTACTTTTGGAAGGGCTGCCTACTGCTGTCTGAAATAAGTTTTCATTTTTCATGTTCTGCTGGGATTCAGATTCTAAGATTGTAGTGAAGTGATTATATGTTTCAGGGCTGACTGAAGAGGGTTCAGAAATAAAGCTGTTGATTAATTCATCTTCGGTGGAGTCCTTAAAAGTCAAATCTTGTCCAACAGTTAATATAGGTTGGGTCTCTTCATCCTCATAGTCTACCCATACAGAATTGTCATTATTAATCATGGGTATAGCATGAGGATAGAGGGTAAGCTGTTTGGTTTCCTGTCCATTAGAGATGGTCATTGATCCAGATCTATAGCTGATGAAAGCATCTGCTGTAGCCAGCCAAGGTCTCCCTAGAATCAACGGATGACCCCCCAACTTTGTTTTAGTTTGTAACACCACAAAGTCAACCGGGTAATTCCAGGATTCTACAGAGATTATAAGAGCTTCAATGACCCCTTCGGGTTTAATTGTAGAACGGTCAGCCAACTCTAAGATAGTTGGAGTTTCCCTGATAAGGTTTTTTAACTGGAGCAATTGTGCTGTTTCGAGTGTCATAATGTTTATTGCAGCTCTTAAATCTACTAAGACTTTAGAGATGAAGGTTTTTCCGACCTGGACTGTTAGTGTAGGGTGACCAGGATCACCATACTTCACAGGATAATCTTTTTCGGTCATTAAAGCAGTTAATTCTCCCATCACATGAACTGTGAGGGGATCCTTAGCCTTCCTTCCAGGCTTTTTTATACAAATGTCTCTAATAGTTCTAGCATAAATAGGAACATCCCTTAATGCTTGCAATACTGGGATTTTAACATACAAGTTCTGTAGCTCCCCTAAAAGGTTAAAGGTAGGTTGCTCAGGTGTTTTAGTGAGAGCCAGCCGTTCAGGGAATGGCGGATCTATTGTTTGATCATTATTATTAGGTGCTGATTCTGCTGTTTCAGCATTATTGTTAGCTGGTTTCTCTTTTCTAGCTTCTTCTTTGTCAGAGTCAGTAATATCATCTATAATGGGTTCAACAATTCTCCCTGAGCGAAGATGAATATCATTACATTGCAGGGGAGAAACAGGCTGATTTTGAATGTCAATAAATTGCAGGGCTTTATTATTATTTGGATTGGGGTTAGGTTGCATAGGCAGCTGTGGTCTCATTGCCTGGTTATTTGGAGGAGTATTGGATGGTAAGGAAAGAGACTGTTGTTGTTGAGGAAATGGTATCTATTGGGCTGCCCAGTTTGGATTCCATTGATTAAAATATGGTTGCTGGGGAGCCCAAGGATTCCATATAGTAGGATCAGGAAAAGGAAGATTTGGTTGCTGCATAAGTGGAAAACTCATTGTATTAAAGGGTGGGTTCTGCATTTGGTTCATGGGTGGGTAATTTGTTTGAAAAGGAGAGTTATTATTCCAACGATTGAATGTTGTGTTAGAGCTCATACCTTGTCTTTGTGGCCATTGCCTCCTCTGTGTCATCAGGTACACTGCTTCAGCCTCTTCTTCGGTTGACTGCAGTGCTGCTTTGATTCCAGGCAAAGAGGGGCATTGCTGTGTTTCATGGTCCTTCTCACAGATTGTGCAGATAGGTATCTTATCCAGTGGGCATTCTCTGAGTGGGTGTTTTTCTCTGCATTTGGAACAGAAAATAGCTAGAGCAGCTTCTGCTTCCGCCTGTTTCTTCTTAACCTGCAGAGCATCAATTTGTGAAGCAAAAGAACTTAGCATCTCAGTTTTAAATTCTTCCAATAAGTTACCTATTTCAGCTCTTGTTGCTCCTCCACTGGCTGACTTCTGAACTCTTGAATACACATTATCTCTGCTTTTTGATCTGCCTGCTGCTCCCCTTGAACATCTCATGCAGAGATTAATAATTTCATCAAAGGGTTCTTTGGAAATGTCCCCTTTTCCAAGCATGTTCAACATGTCCAGGCAGTCATCTCTTACCCCTTTCAGCAATATGGTTTTCAAAATATCTTTACTCATATTAGGATGATCAGACCGCTGCAGATTATACTGTAATCTTTCCACAAAATCTTCCAAATTCTCGTCCTCTTTCTGAACCATTTTAAACAATTCTTCCTTCCTTTCTCTTGTCCGACAGTAGTCTTGATACTTGGCTAGAAATCCCTCTTTCATCTGGTCCCAGGTGGTGATTGCCTGAGCTCCTAAGCTCATAAACCACCTCAACGCATTCCCTTTTAGTGTTGCTGGAAACAGTTTTAGCTTCTGATTAGGACTTATATAATCATAACTTCTACATAGTATGTCGAATTCAAAGAGGAATTCATCCGGGTCTTCAGAGGATAACCCATGGAAGTTGGGTAATGCTGAGAGTGGAATGTTCTTCATAGGGGTCATTCCTCTCGGGAGATCCCCAATTGGGAACTCCAGGGTAGAAAGTGAGTTCTCCCCCCTTCCTTCTGTTCTGTTATCCTCCATTGGTCTTTTTCCTGAATCGCTTACTTTATCTTCTGTGTCTTCTGTTTCTTCAGGTTCTTCTACCGGTTCCTCAGTGTATTCTGGTACTTCCAGCTTCCTTTCAGGTCCTATTACTTCCTCCGTCTATCGATCCGTTTGTGAGGAGTATTGGATCTGAGGTCTCCGGGAACTCATCCTCTGTGATGTTTCGGCCTTTGAGATGATTTCGTCGATATAAGTCTTTCTTCCTCCCTTGCCGCCTGTGAAATTAGGTTTCTTGCGTCCTCTCATGCACCTGTTATTTTCACAAAGAAATCATTAATGCTTTCAGAAATCTTTAGTTTCCTTCCCCGGCAACGGCGCCAAAATGTTGGCTAGTTGAATTGTTTATTGATTAAACATTCAAGTACCACATTAATTGTCAACCTGGGAAAGTCTTTTTATTCCAAAGGCTACCGCGTACTGTATGTACTTTAATTCTAAAAGCATTAAAAAGCTATAGTATACGTAATCCTTACGTTAAGTTATCACAGTACTGATAAGATGACAGTAATTAATTAAGATTACAAATCTGAAAAGCGAAATGATGGATGCTCTGTTGGCAGAGGATCAGGACCCTATCCTCCAGGTTAGGACGTTCAGCACCTGCCTCTGTAACCAGATTGCTAACACACACTACACTCTAATTCACCGGTGACATATCCTTGCGCACTTCAAGCAATTAATGAAACAGAGTACTAGCAAAGCGGAAATACCAGAGGTAATGCTACAGAATCCAAGCAGAGTACTAGCGGAAAGAAACTATCACACACTTTAGCAGAAAAGTAAATGGGTGAATCTTGTGAGGAAGGTGGGCCCAGTCCCTCTCACAAGATTCCCCAGAACACAAAGGCTAGATTAAGTGCTCAGAATAATCTTCTATTCATCTGCCAAAAGATTCAAGTACAATAAAGTTCAGACTTACTGATTGTTGGAGAGGTAAATCCCCTCTACGGATAGAGGCGATCCCTACTAGCCCAGCAGGGGTCTAGCAACAATCACACAATGCTGCTACGCATGTTCCTAATTACAATTAAACAAGAGGTAAAGAGCACCTACTTGGATTCCTGCGCTGTCGTTTGACGAAGAGATGTTGCCTTCGCTCCTCCGCTTCGGCTGGTCACAATCCTCCGCGATCTCCGCGAATAGATACCTGCACACACGAAGGGGAAACAAACACAAGCGTGAAATCTAGTAAAAGCAACCATACATCAGTCAGAAAAGATGTAATTCACATTTAACCATTGCATAGACAAATGAGAATGGAACAATAATAGCAGTCATCTATTATTAATCAGAATAGAGAAGAGTACAACCAAATGTTCTGACGTCGGTAACCTTCTCAGGAGGGGCCAGTCAGCATGTATCTCAAGCATTCACCTTTGAGGATGATTCTCCCAAGACAAACAACTCTCTCTCACACACAAATAGCACAAAACAACCTTCCCTAAGAAATCAATCACTTCCACACCTAGCACACCAAACCTATAGCAGCAATCTGAGCACTACAAGCTCTGTACAATCCAAGCTATTCCAAGCTAAGTCTAACTAGCTGCTCATGGTAATGGTGAAAGTATATGTAGGAGAAGGAGCCTCCTAAAAGGGTGGAAGGATGAGCTTATCTTCAAGGGAAGTGGTTGCAAAGGGTCGAACAGACATGCCAAAGAAGGGAGTCGACATTCACAAAGCTAACAACCAAGCCTGGAGTTATCTGGAAGGCTGGTTGTTTGAACAAATTCGCCCAAACTGGATCAGCACGGATTATGAGGAAACTGACGCGATGTCGCCGTGTCCACATAACTAGGATAGTCATGTCAGCGCGGAAGAACACGGGAAAGGCGCGCTGGCGACCAGCGTGGAAAAGTGATGTCCTTCCGAGCTGGCAGCGCGCGGGATACACTATGGAGCGCCAGTCATCGCGGGTATTTTTCAAAAAGACGCGCTGGTGAATAAAACTCTAGGAAAATGGGTTTTTTGGGCCAGTTCAGAAGGCATGAAGCTTAGTGATTGGCACAGCAGGGTGACTGACAGGAAGGCAGTGACAAATTACTGTGTAACAGATGCCCCCTAAAGCATGAAGACCGAGAGAGTGGGAGGGGTGAAATGCTTTACAATACACGCCGAACTGGAACATCACCAGGAAGGACCGAAATATCTCTGATAATCAAGTACATGCAGTCGAGGCATGGGTGCAGCCATCCAAAAGACATGCGAAAAAGGTCTGTGGAATGGACGCAGCCACCCAGCTAAAGAGACCATAATAATGATAAGGTATGGTCGCAGCCATCCATGAAGACTCAGGTATGGGCGCAGCCATCCATCAATGAGTCATGTAATGATCATCCACAAAATCGCAACCTGGACCATAAACAGACAGGGATCCAGGGTGTTGCGTTCCGTCCCGATCCGAACAAAGTACAAGTTCAAGCATGTGAATACATGGGTTGAAGTCGAACATGCATGAACATCGTCTGATTACCAGTCAATGATGAAAACTGTTAATAGACGCGAGAGGTACCACCAATAATGACAATGGCCCTCAAGGTACTATAGGTACAATCCGCGGCATGTGAATCAATGAGCTGGTGTCGAACACCCACGGAATCATTCGATCGGAGGCCAATGATGTAAACCTCGCGTCGAACACGAAGAACCTGCCATTAGGGCATGCAGGCTCTAAGGCACCTGAAGGGAGTCTCTAAGTCACCTTCCCGGATAATGAGCTGAAGTCGACAGGAAGTGACCTTGATCGAAGGTGGGCCATAATGATTCCCACATCATCGACACGAGACAGAGAAAAAATGATTTGTGTGAGATAGCAGATGAGGTTGTATTATTGCAGAGGTCAACTTCTCTTGAACATATCGGCGGCACTGTAGCGGGTTTGGCAGTATTTGACATCAAATGAGCAGAGGGTATAGTAATAATGGCAATGGGCAGATGAGAGGTCGAATAAGATAACCCAAACCCACGGAGGCCAGTGAAAAACAAGATGAGATGGTCCCACCCAGACACGAAGCAGAAGAGTGCCATGTTCAAGAGCGACATACTGCCGACACGACTATGATTACAGTTCCATTTTCCCCACCATTTCTGGCAGGTACCCCGGTTATTTTTGGATGACAAGCTTGACGGGGATAGCATATGCTCGAAGAGTGTCATTTCGACAATAACCGATGTCATCAAGTGTTTAACGAGCATGACAAAGGAAAAACTCAGCGTCTTTTCTTGTTTAGAGAGCCTGAAAAGACAGCAGAAAAGAAGACTCCAGGGGGGTCCTTTTTCGTACAGTTGTGTCTCTCGAGCCCGAAAAAGTATAAAACAATGCTCGAAAGAACCGCCCGACCATTACGATCGAGGAGTACTTTTCGTAAATAGTGCTTTTGACCCGAAAAAGTAAAAAAGCGGTCGAAAACACGTCGTTTTAGGGCCCATAATGAGTGCGAAACGACAAACACCCGGCAATCTTTTTAAGTTACACGGTCCGAAAAAGAGATTAAAATGACCGCCTCTCGTTCCCTTTAACGAGCTGAAAGGAGGCTCGGCCATCTTTTCTTGTTTTATGTCGGAAAAGAGCTCATTGTTGGGACCAAGTGATTTCAGGACCATGATGATTTTCACCTTTTATTCGAACCTGCACAAGAGCACTACCCGCATAAATCCATTCGATATGTGTAAAAAAACATATTAAAACATGCATTTAACAAATTCAGGGCTAAATTCATGGTTAAAAATGGCAAAAACCCAAAAAATATGACAATTCATGAGTTTTTACTATAAATAGGGGGAGTAATAAGTCATTTTTACCATTTTACTATTTTGGGACGTGAAGGACGTGGAGAAGCCAGAAAGTTGACGGAGTGATTTCCAGCCCGTACGGACACCATTTCTCGAACCGCTTCTTCCAGGTAGGTTCTCGTTCCCTTGCCCTGCATTTTGGTTGTTTTCGGTAGAATTTTAGCGGTTGAATTTTCCCAATCGGGCGAATTCTTGGTGCATGGATGCGCTCTCGGTCAGCGCGGATATCCCACGCGGGTCCGCGCTGGCCGAATTGGGACAAAACGTGACCAACTTCGGGTCAGCGCGGAAAACCCGTGTTCTTCCGCGCTGACCTCGAAAAATAACGAAGGGCTGCCATGACCAGCGCGGCTGTTTTTAAAACAGCCGCGCTGGCGCGGAAAGAATTTTTTGTTTCAATTTGAACGTGAAAAATCCTATGCCAGCACTTCTAATTTCTTTTCATGGTTTGTGCAGGACGTAATGGCTTTCCAATGGCAGGAAAGAGTGCACGATGTCGAAGATATTGCTGCTTGGGCCAATGTGGGCTGCTGCAACGCCATGCGGGCTTGCGGTTTTATGAAAATTTTCCTCACACCTCGCCTAAGAGCTCAGCATGATCTTCTCGAGCTACTGATCAGGGCATGGAACCCGGTGGATATGAAATTCACTATCCGGGGCCAGGATATCGAATTTGACCACATGGATATCTTCTTTTTGACTGGGTTGTCACGCCGGGGTGCGAGGCCCATCATAGAGGGACAGCGACCTGGCGGCGGTCCTCTAGATGATCTCATGGCTCGAGTATGCCCGGAGGCTGAGAAGACGAGGAGTGGGAAAGTAGCAATCCCCACAGTGGGAAACATAGTCCTTCGCACCATCCTGTTCATGGTGACCTGGGCAGCGGGAAGCATGGCCAACCACGAGGCTTCAAAGACCCACCTCATGCTAGCTCTTGATTGCCTTGAGCCTACAGTGTTTGATTGGTGCACAGCAGTGACCAACAACATGAAAAGGCAGTTGAGCAACTATCGTCGTGGGGAGACGAAACAGTTCGGCTACGGGTCTATCCTGGTCCCGCTCATCCTAGAGCGAGTGCCAGCCATGCGGCTGTAGACGATGGCCGTGTATGCTCCTAGGGATCCTCGGGAGACGAGGGCCACACGATGGGCTCGCATCATGCCACGCGGAGGTGGCGGCCGGCCACATGCCTGGGGGACATTCTTCCGGGACTGGCTAGATCAGCAGGTTGTCTTCGTGGAGGACTGGCCATACGCGGGTATGGATTTCCGCAATGACCCTGATATGGTGCTGCCCCCAGGTGAACAGTGGGATGATGCAGGTATAACACTTGACTTTCTGAGTTTTGTAATGTTTTGGAATTTTTTATGTACATGTCCTAATAAATGTCATGGTATGCAGATGTGGGGCCCACTAGACCGATTGGCCTGGCTGCCATGGCACGGAGAGAAGGACAGGGGGCCGGGGCTTTGGCCTTAGTCCCTCCAGGGGTTGACACATCAGAGACTGTGGCTCGCAACCTTGAGGGGTTGCTGGAGGGAGTGCCTGACTACCAGGGGGTCGAAGAGGTCCCCTTACAGCATCAGATCCATACAGTGGGGGTGGAACCCAGGGTGCACCGTCTTCTGAGGCGGGTAGCACGAGCAGCTGTGTACTACAGAGAGCATCATCCAGCCGAATAGTCGCCTAGGCTTTATTTCCACTGTTATTTTGAGACACATGACTCAGACGTACTGATATTTTGGACATGCACACTTATTTTTGAGCGTCTCAGTGCGCCACACGATATATATATATATACATACCGGTTTTTGGATGGATCATTGTTACATGTGATGATGTTTTGTTTATGTTATGCAATTGTTCAGTACAACTGTGATCTTATGTATGAATTTGCACGACACATGACCCATGAATTTTATATTTTTTAATGCAAGCTTAAAAGCACACACAGCACGCATGCAAACTATGCTTGAGAAACTTAACGTATGCTTATTCTTAGATGGATCTTTTACATATGATGATGTGTTTTATATGCCATGCGACTGTTCGACACACATGTGATCTGATGTATCTATTTGCATGACAAGCGACCCATCGCGAAATATGCACATGCATTTTATTTTTATGAAAGCTTAACAACACACAGGATAATCACGTATGCAAACTATGCTTTGAACAATGGATTTTATTTTTGATGCAAGCTTAAAGGCACGTATATACATGCAAACTATGCTTGATGGGAAAGGAAGCAGGCATGCCCCCAGCATCGTGTCTCAATTCGAGGTACATGCCCCCTAAGCTTCAAGCCATTGAAAATGGGTTGAAGGTTGACAAAACAGTTATTGCGCTCGAATTGCACGAGCTCATGTTTCATTGTTTTAACGAGGTTGACACAGGTAAAAGAACTATCCTCGGGACGCCTTGTTTCATTGTTTAGCGAGCTTGACACAAGACAAGGAACTGTGCTCCATCCAGACTTCGTCATAATGAATGGGAAGTGGAGGCCCCCAAGGAAGTGGCTCCGGAGGGAAGGCCAACATCTTGGAAATCAGGACCTAATGCCCCCAGGACACTATGCACGATGGTGTCATCACTGGGTATGGGCACGGGGTGGGTGGCCACGTAGTTGATTTGCGGCGAGGCAGATGCAACTTGTGGATGAAAGCAAGGAGGGAAAGACGAATGTGCGGGAGGGGCTTGTGGACGAACGAACGATAATTGATCGAACGTCATGATTCTTCCGTCGTGTGGGAAGCAGACCACACGGAAAAGCGAAGAAACAAGGGCTCCCATGGCATACACATAATCACGACCAAGGAGAAGACTGAAGTCTAAAGAACCTTGGGTAACTGAGATGTCTATATAGACAGTCTTGCCCCCCAAAGTAATAGGAAACTTTGGAAGGATCCCTAATGGCTGACTCGTTCCTCCGTCAAACGCGGTGAGATGCGGTGCGACAGGTACAAGCGATGGGGAACCCAAAGCTCGCCAAGTAGTAACGGGCATAAGACTAACCGATGCTCCTTCGTCTAACACAGTGCCAGGCAGCGCCTTATTGCAAGCATAGGCGGTGACCCAGAAAGGCACATGGGACGGAAGGGGAGGGGCAGTCAAACGACTCCAATCAAAGGAGATGACCGAACTACTTGGTGGGGGAACCATATGGTTGCCCCCCTGCTCGGAAAGAACCGAATCTAAATTCTCCGGAGAGGTTTCAGGAGAACCTTTATCAAGCTCAGGAGAATCCGAGGAGACGAGAAGAACATGAGAATTTTTCTCTTCCGAAACAAAGTGGTTGAGAGGAGGTGAACTCGAATCAACACCCTTTCCGACCAACGGCGGGTCTGGAACAGGCTGGGAACAACCAGGTTCGGGAAGAGAGGCCTGGACAAAAGGGGAATCTGAAGCGATTTCTTTGTGAACAGGGGCGCGATCTACAGCTGTAGAAAGACGTTGATAACCAGCGGGAAATGGGTTCGGAGGAGCAGCAAGACTTTCCAACACAGCAGAGGCTTTATCCATGAGTGGACAAAGGTGAAGGGGATGTTTGCCTTCACAAAGTCGACAGGGGATTCGAAGCTTCCCTTTCTCCTTACCATTCCCAACTGATGAGGTAGCATCGCCATGATCATCAGTGGATGATGGAGGGCGGGCCGGATCGTGAGACCAAACTTCTAATACCCTGGGGATGCCAGGACAATCACGAAGCAGATGGTCCTCCCTGCATAATCGACAAGGAAACTTAACCTTCCATGGAGGAGGAGAAGGTGACCCGATTTCAGGTATACTGGAGTGGATGGCTGGACTTGAAGGGGGGACTGTGTGTGTAAGCTCTCCCTTAGGAGACTTCTTCTTCTTGGTCTTCCTCTTCTTCTTCTTAGCCACCTGGTTACTCACATCAAGAATTTCACCAGGCGAAGTACAAGAGGAGGACATAGAAGTAGGCGTTGAAGGGGAGAGATCCACCTTAGGATCAACATGATGTTGTTCAGGTGGAGGGACTGATGGACTAACAGCCGATACGGTAGGGACCAAAGAGGTTGAAAACAACCACACAGGCAACCCGACAGTTAACCCTGGTAGGGACAACGTCGCCATATACGGAGCACCAACATTCCCAAGAGGAGGGAATTGTCCTGGATTCCCATCAGATGGGGAACCTGGGTTAGTGAATCCCGGAAAAGTTGCCATAGCAAACGAAAACGAAACCTACTCAAGCTAACGCACACGAGATCTAATCAGGTGATGTTATCGTGGCCGAATAAATTTTAAGACACAAGAACCAAACTTGACCTTTTCATGTTTCAGGAGTCGAGAAAAGGACGAAAAGATGACTCCAGTCTCCTTCGAATGTTTAATGAGCACGAAGTGACAAGACGCTCACAGGCACCTTTTCATTTAGGGAGTCCGAAAAGGATCAAAAGTGACTACTCTGGAGATTCTAGGTAAAAAGGTATGCCAGACTTTTCGCAAAACCACAGAATACTTTTTAGGGTACGGGTGGTCAATCTTCGTGAATGCTGTGTTCACTGCATTGCGAATCGTAAGGCGGCAGACTCGGCTTCCTATGGATAAAGGATAAAAGCCTAGTGGGGTCTCCCTATATACGCGACGGTACGTGGGAGCGCAGTCCGTGTTAGACCACTATCGAGTCACAGAAGGAGGAATCACCCAACCTAATGTGAAACAACAGTGACTATGTTTAAAGACGCCGGAACACGTGTCTAACCTAGACCTCTAGATGTTTGCGTTTAGTTCCAATGCGTTTTTAGATTCATTCGGTTCATTTTATAGTTGATCTTGAGTTTAAGTTTCGATTTCAGGTCCTATCGTATGTTTGCTCACAATTACCTAGATGCAATCTATATGCCAAAGAATTCCGTTTTGTTCGATGAATTCTAGCTACGAGAGGGCAAGGAATTTTTAACCAAACAAAACAAGTACAAGCAAACAAGCAACTTAATGCAACTAAAGCGAAGAAAGGAAATTTTTCTTTTGAAGATGCAAACCAACAAAATGTTCTTTTCCTTTTCAATTTTTTAAAGCAAAGCTACTAGTTTGATTTCTTTTCAATGACACAAAGCACCTAAATGAATTTGGAGGAACCGGAACACCAAGTAAACTACTTAATGAAAGCACACAAAGTTCCCAAAACACTCAACCAAAGCTTCCAAATCAAAGGAAAACAAAATTCCGCACGAGCTATGTGATCTAAGCTCTTGCAAGACAAGCAAGGACTGCAAGCAAGGCGGAAGCGAAAAGAAACCACTCGGAAACACAATCCAAAACACTCCAACAATCACTGAACGAGTGCGAAAACAAATCTGAAATCAGCTGGTCAAACAAGCAAACAAGATTCCTACGGCAGGCTTGACACACACACGGCCTCTAGATGTCCTAGGGCTAGAGTGCGAAATCAATAGAGAAAAGCGAACACCCGAAGGACGAGAGCCACAACCAGTCAATTAGAGACTCAACACAATCCGGCAATTGCAAAAGTAATGATGGAAACACGAACCAAGCAGCGAAAGCAAAAGGGAAGGTATTTGCAAACTTAAAAACTGAGCAAAAACGAAACCCTATGGAACCAAGCTCCGCAATCAAGCAGTTCAGAGTTCAGACAGTGAAAAACAAGTCATCAGACAGGTGGAGAGAAGAAGGGAAAGTCACAGCAAGAGGTTCAGGAGGCCAATTTGGTCAAGAATGAGTTTTACAGGATCAGCGCGGGTAGCCTTCAGCAACTCGGCGCTGACAGGGGGAGGCTTGTAGCAACTTTGCGACGTCAGCGCGAAAGAACAGGGATAAAGCGTGCTATCTTAGAAAAACGAGGTCAGCGCAGAAATAAAACACACAGACGCGATGACAAAAACCACAAAGAAGCGGGGGCGCGATGCCAGCGCGGAAGGACACGAATAAAGCGCGCTGCCTTTGAAAACGAGGTCAGCGCGACTGTTAGACGTACAGGTGCGATGGAAAGAAAACCAAAGAACAGGGTCGCGATGTCAGCGCGACTGTTCGGAATTAAAACGCGCTGAGAGCAAAAAACAAGGAAGGCCAAAATAAAAACTTCCCAAACCAAAGGCAAGAGCCTTTTAACAATAAAGATGCTCCCCAGAAACACCCAGAAAGTTCATAAGGAAAAGAGACAATCCCAAAAACTTGAAAAGAGATCAATCAAAGCCAAACACAAAAGTGGACTCAAGAGACAAAAAGGCTGGTCCCCAGCGGAGTCGCCAAATTGTTGGAGAGGTAAATCCCCTCTATGGATAGAGGCGATCCCTACTAGCCCAGCAGGGGTCTAGCAACAATCACACAATGCTGCTACGCATGTTCCTAATTACAATTAAACAAGAGGTAAAGAGCACCTACTTGGATTCCTGCGCTGTCGTTTGACGAAGAGATGTTGCCTTCGCTCCTCCGCTTCGGCTGGTCACAATCCTCCGCGATCTCCGCGAATAGATACCTGCACACACGAAGGGGAAACAAACACAAGCGTGAAATCTAGTAAAAGCAACCATACATCAGTCAGAAAAGATGTAATTCACATTTAACCATTGCATAGACAAATGAGAATGGAACAATAATAGTAGTCATCTATTATTAATCAGAATAGAGAAGAGTACAACCAAATGTTCTGACGTCGGTAACCTTCTCAGGAGGGGCCAGTCAGCATGTATCTCAAGCATTCACCTTTGAGGATGATTCTCCCAAGACAAACAACTCTCTCTCTCACACAAATAGCACAAAACAACCTTCCCTAAGCAATCAATCACTTCCACACCTAGCACACCAAACCTATAGCAGCAATCTGAGCACTACAAGCTCTGTACAATCCAAGCTATTCCAAGCTAAGTCTAACTAGCTGCTCATGGTAATGGTGAAAGTATATGTAGGAGAAGGAGCCTCCTAAAAGGGTGGAAGGATGAGCTTATCTTCAAGGGAAGTGGTTGCAAAGGGTCGAACAGACATGCCAGAGAAGGGAGTCGACATTCACAAAGCTAACAACCAAGCCTGGAGTTATCTGGAAGGCTGGTTGTTTGAACAAATTCGCCCAAACTGGATCAGCGCGGATTATGAGGAAACTGACGCGATGTCGCCGCGTCCACATAACTAGGACAGTCATGTCAGCGCGGAAGAACACGGGAAAGGCGCGCTGGCGACCAGCGCGGAAAAGTGATGTCCTTCCGAGCTGGCAGCGCGCGGGATACACTATGGAGCGCCAGTCATCGCGGGTATTTTTCAAAAAGATGCGCTGGTGAATAAAACTCTAGGAAAATGGGTTTTTTGGGCCAGTTCAGAAGGCATGAAGCTTAGTGATTGGCACAGCAGGGTGACTGACAGGAAGGCAGTGACAAATTACTGTGTAACACTGATGTCTCTCCAAATCTCACTTACAGATTACACATTTACCCCTTTCTAATGTAGATGTCTCCTCTTTATAGAGGAGACATCTATTACAATAGAATATTACAGTTCATTCAGTTAACCCATTTTATCAAAAATAAGAATTACAGACCGCTGTTACAATAGTATAACAACATATTCTTTCTTAGGTTCTGGCTGTTACACAGCTGGTAACTGTCTTCGACCGTCTTCTCAGGATCTTCGCATTCCTTTGCCGTTTCCCCATGCTGTTCATGTTTTAGGCAATGATGACTGTATTCTTCCTGCTTTAGACATCTGCTTGATTATGCCGCGTCAGATTTCTTTAGATAGTTGCCATCTGTCATTCGCGGCTGTTGCAAAATAGCTTGCTTTAGATGATTGCTGTTGCTGACTGTAGCAACTGCGGAGTTGCTGCTTCTGGTGTTGCAGCAACTGCGTAGTTGCCGTTTCTGGTGTTGCAGCAACTGCGTAGTTGCTGTTTCTGGTGTTACAGCAACTATACATTATAATTCCTGCAAGCTTAAGACAATTACTTTGACAATTTAGTCAGCTTTTCCAAGGATAAATATAAAGATATTCACGAATATGCAATGAACAATTAAACATAGATATGCGGGAAGTTACTTTGTACCTTGGGGTAATTAAGTCATTATAAAATCAAAAACTTTCAACCTATGACTGCAAAAGGATAATAATATGGCAAAAAGATAAGGTCAAAATAGGTCAATTCTGAGTCCCAACACCTGCATGTACCCCGACCAAGAAGTGCGGACATACCCGCAGGTACTCTGTTGAAAAGGTGCGGACCTCAATTTTACTCACTTCAATGTAGAGAAGCGTGCGCACGTGGGAATTCTTATGAATGGTCCATGGTATTTAGTCCGACGTATATGATCCTATGGTTTTGGTCCGTGGTATAGCATCTAAATTATTGAATCCCAGTTTTGGGTCCCTTGTATCGGTTCTCTATGGTTTTGACCCTTGGTTTGACTATGGGCTTGTCTATAAAAAGGAAAGGAGATCATTTGGCTAGACACTTTTGAATATTGAATATCTTAAGATCTGAAATTTTGGGTGATCAGTTTGATAACACTAGATCTAAATCGAGGTGAATACTGTAAATTGTAAGGCGGATCTATCGTGATCTCATTGGTGCATGATCAGATCTGTGGATCTGATAGTCTGTGGAACATTGGAGGACTGATAAATTGGCTCTATTCGGAGGTCCAAAGGTGATCCACAACGCAGGTGCAGAGGTACGCAACTTAGCAGAAGGTGAAGGTGCGGAGGTATGCAGCGCAGCAGAAGGCACTGGTGCGGAGGTACGCAGCACAGCAGAAGGCATAGTGCGGAGCTACGCAGAGGAACAGAAGGACTAGGTGCGGAGGTACGCTGTCAGGCAGACAGTGCAGGCACGGATCTGCACAGAGGTACGCAGTGCAGCAGAAGGAGTAGGTGCGGAGGTATGCAGAGCAGAAGAAGGATCAGGTGTGGATTTGCGTAGTTTAGACATAGAAGAGCTGCAGATATTTGCAAGTTTCTATTGGTGAAGTTGCGAACTTTTCTTGAAATATTTGTTGGATGCATTTTATCTATTGCTACAGAGTTCTGGGTTTAGATTACTGGTATTTCTTTTCTGGTTACTGCATTCTGAGAAGTTATTGGTTGACTCATTGTGTGATTGTAAAAGGAGATTGGTTGATTCACATGTACTTGATGATTATTTGATGTTCATGGATCCAGTCTGAAAATTAATGAAACAAGGTCCTTGGAAGAAAAGAAGTAGGTCAGCACCTATGTACTAGTAGATTAGCTAGTACAAGAGCTAAGGGGATTGTAGCTCCCTTCCAGGAGAGACTGGAAAACGAGAGAGGGTTGTAGTTCTCAGCAGGTTGCAGCCTGCGTACTGGTAAAGGACTGCACGAATACAAAATAATTGTAAAAGAAGTTTCTAATTGAAAGAAGATAGAGACATATTGCAGCAGGTGGTTTTCACCCACATTGGGTTTCCACCTTATATTTGGTGTTCTTTGGTGTGACTATCTGTCTTTTCTTGTTCTTGCTCATTATTATATGGTTCTGACATACAAATTAATGATCAATATCTGAAGAATAAATTAAAGTATAAATATGGAAGATATATTGAAAAGAATTTAATAATACTGATTCACCCCCCCTCTCAGTATTATTTCCAACAATTGGTTTCAGAGCAGGTCCTTCTAAAGAAGCTTGATTGCTTGAAGGAAGATCCATCATCATGAGCAACTATGAGAGAGAAGCATCTATCAGGCCACCAATTTTTGACAAGGCAAACTTCATATACTGGAAGGTAAGAGTTACTGCCTATCTTCAATCTCTTGGTACAGAAGTCTGGGATATCATAGATACATGGTACACTTTTCCATCAGCAACTCCTATAGATCCAGCTGAGAAGAAGAAATATGAAACAAATGAAAAGGCTGTCAATACTCTATTAGGATGTCTATCTCAATCAGAATTCGTGAAGGTTATGCAATATAAATCCGCAAAAGAAATATGGGACAAGATTGTTCTGAGCTATGAAGGATATGATCAAGTAAAACGAGCAAAACTTCAAACCCTCAGAATTCAGTATGAAAATCTCAGAATGCACAGCGATGAAAGTGTGGCTAACTATTTCCTTCATGTAGATGAGATTGTTAATTGTATGAAAAATTTGGGTGAAGAAATAAAAGAGGCTGTTGTGGTTGGAAAGGTTCTAAGATCTTTGTCCCCTAGGTTTGAATCTAAAGTTTCTGCAATAGAAGAAAAGGAGAATCTACGAAACCTTACCATGTCACAGCTGCACAGAATTCTGACTGCTTATGAAATGAGGAAAGGAGGACCATCAGACAAGAGAGAAGCTACCTTCAAGGCTTCAGGCAAAGGAGATTACTATGAGTCAGGACACGTGTGAGAAGAAGAAGAAGAATCAAATTTTGTCAAAAACCTTCAACGGGGTGCTGGACGATTCCGAGGTAAGTTACCTTTCAAATGCCTTGCTTGTGGAAGAGTCGGTCACTATGCTGCCAAATTTCCTCATAAGGATAATATTGATAAGGGGAAGGAACCTATTAGATGGAACAAGAAACAGATTACAAATAAGAAAAGCTATTACACTCATGAAGAGAGTGATGGACTTTCAAATAGTGACGAAGATGAACGAGGTAATAATTATAAACTTTTAATGGCTTTTGAAGATGATGATTACATGGATGCTATAGATGAAGAAGGTCTTTATGAAGATATTTCTAATCTCAAAATTTGTTTAGAAGAGAAAAATGTGATTATTGATTCTCTGCAATGTCAACTGGATGAAAGGGAAAAACATCCCAAAAAAATGGAATGTGAAATTGTTAGTCTTAGAAAAGAGATTGAGAAAACAAAACTCTTAATCTTAAATTTGTTAAAGGATCTAAAACTCTGGATGAGATTATCAATGTGCAGCGTTCTCCACTAATCAAGATAGGTCCGGGATATAATGGAGAAGCATCTCAAGTATCTACCTCCAAAACTTATCTTGATGCAGCAAGGAGGAGCGAGCAAAGGCCTAATAGAAATCATCAGGTAAATCAGGGACAATTTACCTCAAGAACAAACAAAGACTATCAAGAAAATCGGGGGCAATCTACCTTAAGGACAAACAGAAGCTACAACCAGCCTCAGGTAAAATCTTCCCAATTTGCCTCAAGAATGGATCGGTTGGTTGATAGATTTGATAATTGCAGGAGTTTCTTCAATGGCCAATGTTTCTCTTGCCATAACTTTGGTCACAAAGCAGCTCAATGTGTTGCCTATAAGACAATCATGACTAGAGAAGCTAAAAAACAAAGAAGTATGACTGGAATCACGAAAAGGACCTATAACAACTTTTCCGCCCTTGAAAGTGAAATTGATTGTTCTATTTGTAATAACTTCGGTCATGAAGAGTCTGAATGCAGGAGAAAGTTTCTTAGGAGGAACAAACCTCAAATGCCAGAACATGGAGAATGAAGGAACCGCAACGAGAAAGATGTGGGATAGCTTTATATGCAGAAGGACGGGAAAATCAATGGTACATTGATAGTGGATGTTCGAAGCATATGACAGGTGATAAAGAAAAACTTCAATCATATAGTGCTTTAGAAAAAGGAAAGAAAGTTTCTTTTGGAAATGATACCCCTGTAGTCATAAAAGGAAAAGGCACAGTTTAGTTGAAAGAGAAAGTCAAGGCTGGAAATGTTTTGTATGTTGATGGCTTGAAGCATAATCTACTGAGTGTCAGCCAGATGTGCGATCAAGGAACTGAGGTAATATTTCGATCAAATGGATGTAGTGTTTGTGATCTTGATACAGGAAAAACAGTGATCAAAGGCATAAGAACTCCAAATAATTTATACATATTTGAAGAAGGACAACAACAATGCTATTTGAGCAAGAATGATGAACATTGGTTATGGCACCGGAGGTTGGGGCATCTAAGCTTTTCACAGATAAGGAAAGCATGCAAATACCAGGCAGTTCGTGGTCTTCCAGACATTAGAATTCTAGACAATACAATATGAAAATCATGTCAGTTTGGTAAGCAAACCAGAACTAACTTCCTTAAGAAGGAAGGATCAGCTAGCAGGCCTCTTGAACTAGTCCATACAGATGTATGTGGTCCATCTAGGAAAAGGTCACCTCGAGGAGAAGAATACTTTATATTATTCATTGATGACTTCTCCAGGATGGTTTGGAAAGGACTTATGAAGCACAAAGACGAAGCCTTCGAAAAATTCAAATCTTTCAAAGCCTTGGTTGAAAACGAATCAGATCAAAAAATTAAGTGCCTCAGGTCTGATAGAGGTGGGGAGTTTACCTCAAATGAATTTTTCGATTTTTTTGAAGAACATGGAATAAGAAGGGAACTCTCTACAGCTAGGACTCCTCAGCAAAATGGAGTAGTGGAAAGAATGAACAGAACGGTTCAACAAATGGCTCGTGCTATGCTTGATGAATCTGGAACTCCCGCAACCTTCTGGGGTGAAGTTGCATTTGCTGCGGTCGTTATTCTCAACAAAACAAATGTCTGGGTGAACAGCACTCAAAATCCTCATGAGCTCTGGTATGGTGAGACTCCTTCGGTAAAACATTTCAAAATCTTTGGAAGCAAATGTTATATTAAGAATAATGATGAACATCTTGGCAAGTTTGAACCTAGAGCAGATGAAGGGATTCTCCTTGGTTATTCTCCTCACAGCGAAGCATATAAGTGTTACAACAAAAGACTTGGAAGAATAGTTGACGACATTGATGTAGTGGTTGATGAAGAAGGAAACATTCCTAGGCAAGTAAATTATGAAAATATCGAAGAGGATGAAGATCATCCTTCAAATCAGATTGATGATGAAGAAGAACCTCAAGAGGCACCAGAGGAACAGATAAGGATAGAAGAGAAGACTCCATCCAGGTATTTTCAAAAGAATCATCCAGAATCTCAAATCTTGGGGGAAAAGGAGGCAGGCGTACAAACAAGAAGAACAATTGCAGAAGCTCCAAGCTATTTGGCATGACTCTCCTCCACTGAACCACAAAATGTAAGACAGGCATGCAAAGATGAATGCTGGGTCAAGGCAATGGATGAAGAACTTGAGAAAATCTAAAATAACAACACTTGGGAGTTGGTTCCTAGACCAAAAGATAAGAATGTCATAGGGACAAAATGGATCTTCAAAAATATGTTGAATGAAAATGGGGAAGTAATTAGAAACAAGGCCAGACTTGTTTGTAAATCGTATGCTCAACAAGAAGGAATAGACTTTGAAGAAACTTTTGCTCCCATTGCTAGACTTGAGGCCATCCGAATTTTCCTTGCTCTCTCAAGCTTTCAGAAGTTCAAAGTATTTCAAATGGACGTGAAATCAGCCTTTCTGAATGGAGACTTAGAAGAAGAGGTGTACATTGAGCAACCAAATGGTTTCATTCTTGGGAATGATCCAAATCTTGTATGCAGACTAAAAAAGGATCTTTATGGTCTTAAACAGGCTCCAAGGACTTGGTACTATCATTTGGACAAATATATTCATCAACAAGGCTTTTCAAAGGGATCAACAGATAGCAATCTTTATATAAAAATTGAAAATGACAAATTGCTAATACTTGTTGTGTATGTAGATGATATTATCTTTGGCAGCAATGAAGAAACTATGAGTCAAAACTTTGCCTTGGTGATGCAGAAAGAATTCGAAATGTCATTACTTGGAGAGTTGACATATTTTCTTGGTCTACAAATCCAACAAAATGAAGGCGGTATCTTTTTGTCTCAAACCAAGTACCTCAAGCAGATTTTGAAGAAGTATGGCATGGAAGATTCAAAACCAGTATGTACCCCTATGGTTACAGGATGCAGCCTCAGTGCAAATGATGAATCAGCAGTAGTGCATCAACCAACCTATAGATCCATGATTGGAAGTCTACTTTATTTGACAGGTACCTGACCAGACATCATGCATGCAATGGGAATAGTTGGAAGATTTCAAGCAAATCCCAAGGAAACTCATCTTCAGGCAGTTAAGAGAATCTTCAAGTACCTTCAAGGAACTCAAAACTATGGCTTATGGTATCCTAGAGATACAGACCTCACACTTCATGCTTATACAGATGCAGATTGGGCCAGAAGCATGGATGACAGGAAGAGCACAAGTGGTGGTGCATTCTTTATGGGTTCCAGATTAGTATCTTGGTTCAACAAGAAACAGAGTTCGATTGCTTTATCTATAGCTGAAGCGGAATATGTGGCTGCTGCATCTTGCTGCACTCAACTCCTTTGGATGATGCAGACCTTGCAGGATTTTCAAATCACTTGTACACCACCTATCTCCATCTTATGTGATAATACAAGTGAAATCAGCATTTCAAAGAACCCAGTCATGCATTCAAAGACCAAGCACATACTGATCAAGTATCACTTTCTACGGGGACAAGTGTTGGAACAAAAGGTCAAATTGGAGTATGTTCCTTCTAAGGAACAAGTTGTTGATATTCTCACCAAACCATTGCCCAGGGAAACTTTTGAATACCTCAGGAAAAAGTTGGGGGTAGTTGATGCATCATCTTGTTGTTGAATCTTATCTTTTTCAAAGATTGTTGGTTGTACGTGAGTTTCATATGGGGTATACGCGTGCATTCACTGGTTTATGGATTGGTCAAAGACCATCTGGCATAGGTTCAGGGGGAGCATATATTCTTCTAATAATGCATTGTTGGCATTATGGTAGAAGATTTTGGAGGAGAAAGTACAAAAGGAGAACATGGATGCTGATCTGAGTATTGCTGCTAATATGTCTCTATCTCTTTTTTCAAGATCATTTATGGTGTATGGTGGATTATGGTTCTTCTTGAAGAATTTTTCTTTTGTAGATCTAGTCTATAGTCAATGGGAGCATGATCAGCAAAGCAGAGACTTCAGCATGTTTTCAAGGGGAGCATAACCCTTTGCGCTTGATGTCAAAGGGGGAGAATGACCTTGAGGATCTTGGGGTTGCCATCAAGTCCAAAGGGGGAGATTGTTGGCATTATGATTCAGGTTTGGCGCTATGGCACAGGTGTTGTACTTGATGGCAACTCACTCAAGAGGCAGATCTCTATTCAGGCTCTCAAAATCATAGAAAATGAGATACCCACAGGTGAGCCTAAGAAAAGCTGCGGACCCGCAGGTACCCCGACCAAGAAGTGCAGACATACCCGCAGGTACTCTGTTCAAAAGGTGCGGACCTCAATTTCACTCACTTCAATGCAGAGAAGTGCGCGCACGTGGGAATTCTTATGAATGGTCCATGGTATTTAGTTCGATGTATATGATCCTATGGTTTTGGTCCATGGTATAGCATCTAAATTATTGAACCCCGGTTTTGGGTCCCTTGTATCGGTTCTCTATGGTTTTGACCCTTGGTTTGAGTATGGGCTTGCCTATAAAAAGGAAAGGAGATCATTTGGCTAGACACTTTTGAATATTGAATATCTTAAGATCTGAAATTTTGGGTGATCGGTTTGATAACACTAGATCTAAATCAAGGTGAATACTGTAAATTGTAAGGCGGATCTATCGTGATCTCATTGGCGCATGATCAAATCTGTGGATCTGACAGTCTATGGCACATTGGAGGACTGATAAATTGGCTCTATTCGGAGGTCCACAGGTGATCCACAGCGCAGGTGCGGAGGTACGCAGCTCAGCAGAAGGTGAAGGTGCGGAGGTACGTAGCGCAGCAGAAGGCATTGGTGCGGAGGTAAGCAGCGCAATAGAAGGCACAGTGCGGAGCTATGTAGAGGAACAAAAGGACCAGGTGCGGAGGTACGCTGTCAGGCAGACAGTGCAGGTGCAGATCTACATAGAGGTACGCAGTGCAGCAGAAGGAGTAGGTGCGGAGGTACGTAGAGCAGAAGAAGGATCAGGTGCGGATCTGTGCAGTTCAGACACAGAAGAGTTGCAGATATTCGCAAGTTTCTATTCATGAAGTTGCGGACTTTTCTTGAAATATTTGTTGGCTGCCTTTTATCTATTGCTGCAAAGTTTTGGGTTTAGATTACTGGTATTGCTTTTCTGGTTACTGCATTTTGAGAAGTTATTGGTTGACTCATTGTGTGATTGTAAAAGGAGATTGGTTGATTCACATGTACTTGATGATTATTTGATGTTCATGGATCCAGTCTGAAAATTAATGAAATGAGGTCCTTGGAAGAAAAGAAGTAGGTCAGCACCTACGTACTAGTAGATCAGCTAGTACAAGAGCTAAGGGGGTTGTAGCTCCCTTCCAGGAGAGACTGGAAAACGAGAGAGGGTTGTAGCTCTCAGCAGGTTGTAGCCTGTGTACTGGTAAAGGACTGCACCAGTACAAAATCATCATAAAAGAAGTTTCTAATTGAAAGAAGATAGAGACATATTGCAGTAGGTGGTTTTCACCCACATTGGTTTCCACCTTAAATCTAGAAGATATATTGAAAAGAATTTAATAATACTGATTCACCCCCCTCTCAGTATTATTTCCAACAATAGTTTTTTTCCTGTCTCAACCTCGTTAAAAAATGAAACAAGGAGTGGCGAGGATAGTTTCTTCTTGTCTGAACCTCGTTACAAAATGAAACCGAATGTTGCGAGGATAGTTTGTTCCTGTCTCAACCTCATTAAAAAATGAAATTGGATGTCTCGAGCATAGTTCCTTGTCTTGTGTCAAGCTCGTTAAAAAATGAAACAAGGGGTCATGAGCATAGCTCCTTGTCTTGTGTCAAGCTCATTAAAAAATGAAACAAGGGTTTTGAGGATAGTTCTTTTCTTGTGTCAACCTCATTAAAAAATGAAAAAAATCCCTTTCCAAGTTGAGTCTTTACAAGATCTCGAAAGTGAACCTTCATGCCATCCACCTGGTTGAATGCAATGAAGCTTGGGGGGCATGTACCTCGATTTCAATTATTATGTTGGGGGCATGCGAACTTATAACAAGCATAGTTTTTCGTTTCAAGCTTGTGTAAACATGAAACTGAATCCAAGCATAGTTATTTCTGGTTCAAGCTTGTGTAAAAATGATCCCATACCCAATTTACATCTTGTGATTGTCGTCTCTATCCGCTAAATTCTGTTATATGAGCCTTGGTTGTTTTCATTCCATCGCCACCATCTCTTTGGTTGATCATATGCTTTCACTTGCTTGTTTTCCTTTCTCAAGGGACCACAACGATGAGTGGTTTTATTAGCCAACCTCTTAACCATTACATGTTTTGAGCAGTTCCACCATTACCGGAGCCAGTTGCTACCCTTTATACCACTCATTCCTCTAGGATGAGTCCTCTTTAAGCTCTTTTCTGACTCATAAAATATGAAAAGATTGCCGAGTTTTTTCCTTTTTAACTCGTTAAACCAAATTAAAAAGGTGGTCCACTTACATCTCTTTTCGGACCGTATAAACATGAAAATATCATCGGACTTTTGTCATTTCAAGTTCGATATTGGTTATAAAACGACATGTCTTTGATCGCTTTTTTACTTTTTCAAATCAAAACCACTAATTATGAAAAGTACTCCTTGATCATAATGGTCAAGCGGTTCTCTCAAGTATTATTTTATACTTTTTTGGGCTTAAGGGACACAAATTTACAAAAAAGGACACCCATGGAGTTTTCTTAAGTTTTTCTTCTGACTCCCTAAAATTGAAAAACATCGATTTTTTCCTATACTAGACTCTTTAAAATTTAACAATAAAGGACCTGTTCAATTTTAAACAGAAACGAACCACTCCTTCTTAGTGTTCAAATTTTAAACTAAGTTGGACTCATCCGAAGGATGAGCTTATAAATGAGCAAATGTTATCCTCCTCAAGCTTGTAAAAAATAAAGAGGTACTTGCTAGAAATGGTGGGGGAAAAGAGAGAAAAATGACCATGTTTGTTACACTTTTTGTTTTAGAAAAGTAGTTAACCACTCTTGAACATGACACTTTTTGTCCACCTGGGTTGGGAAATCCTTTGCCTAACAGTTAGTCAAACCATATTGAAAGTCTTCCGTTGGTTTTTGGGTATTAGCTTTGGGTCAATTGTCACCAAACCATCTGCAATGTCGTTATGTGTTCAAGAGGTCAGTTCAAATAAACCATTCATTTGCAAAATATCTGTCATCCATTTTGACCATCCCTAAGTTAGTCCTTGCCAAATATATTTCTTCAAAACTTGATCTATGATTTCATGTTGTGGGCTTGCCTACGACAGATCGCTTTCTATTGACTTCAGCTCATTATCTAGAAAGATGATCTAGAAATCGTCAGTACCTTGGAATATGCATGCCCTAATGGCAGGTTTCTCACCTTCAACGATAGGTTGCATCATTGACCTTCGATCAAAGGATTCTATGACATGTTCGACATCAACTCATTTATTCACATTTCATGGATTGTACTGAGTACTTTGAGAGCCGTTGACATTATTGGTGGTTTCTCTCACACTTGTTAACAGTTCACATCATTGATTGGTAATCAAGTGGTTTCTACCATGTTTGACTTCAACACATTCATTCACATGGATAGAATCGTACTAGTTTAGGAAGCAGAAATCAAGACCCTGGATCTAGTTTCCACCATCTAGGCTGCAAGGAATTTTGTTATTCATTATATAGTGGACTATTCATAAACAGATGGTTGCGCCCTTACTGTGTCTATATATGTCTATACTTGTGATGTATTACAAAATCATTCCTGTATCAGAGCAGTTTAGTTAGTTTTCTAGTCAGTTTTGATCTGAGTATGGGAATTCCTACCTCAGCGATGATATGTTCACACACACACACACACACACACACACACACATATATATATATATATTGCATTGAATGTTTTTACAAGTTCCGACTGGGGTGTCCATAGGATGATCCTTGAAATGATAAAGTAGTTCACTCTTCTTAGATGACAAATTCCATCTTCATCTATTATAGACTTCACACTTTAGGGGGGCAATCTGTTGAAAAAAATATTATCACCTTGACATTTTGCAATCTGTGTGAGTCCATTACCACTCATACTTTCCTCCTTTGCAAGTCTTGAGCCTTAGTTCTTCATATCAAGCCTTGAAAATCAGAGAAAGCCCTCAAAAGTCTCTAAAACTCTGGTTCCACACTTTCTCTTAGCATTACCTGCGGTCCCACACCTAAAGGTCATGTTCCCTGCGCACCTAACTGCTTTGTCTCTGTGTTATGGTTGTGGACCCCTGTAAAAGTCAAAAAGGTGCAAGTATATTCTTAAAAACTCACTTTGAGTCATTTCTAGAAGCTTCTGGAAGGAATCTTGAGGTGGCAAGTTTGCTCCTTTAAGGTTCATGCATCCCATACCTTGAGGAGCTAACCCCTTGATGTGAGGAGCTTATCCCTTTGAAGGAGGACTCTATCCCTTCATAGGTGGACCTGTAACCTCCTTCCTTTGCACTATAAAATGAAGCATTGGGCGAGTTACTGGGGATGTTGAAAGCTAAATATTTTTGAGGTGAAATGCCAATGGAAATTAGTCTTCCTAATTGATCTTTTTTGAGGAGAGATTACATACCTCTTTGATCTCATTTGGAAGAGTGTGAGGCTTGTCAAAGTAAAGGAGATTCCTATTTCGGACCCCGGGAAGAGCTTGTACAACATCAAGGCACCAAAGGTTGTAAAGTTCTTCTATTTCAAAGTTCACACAAATAAGTTTATTTTTCTCAATAAGCTGTGTTTGATGGTTTATTTTATGGATTCCTTGATCACAGACATGATTTATGATATCAGCTATGCAGGTGTTATTTGATGTGTGCTTGTTTGTGATTGCAAGTTCTCAAAAGGAAACTCTTTCAGATGGTTGAAGGATGGCTGCTACAAACTAGCGTTGGACTTAAGGTAGGGTCTAAACACCTCTATAGTTTTTATTAATGAATCGAAATATGTTTATAGAAAAGTAGATTTGATTGTCTTGCTTGTTGCTAGATATCTTTTGATACTAGGGAGATCGGCCTTGTCCGTAAGATCGATTTATCCGGCCAACAAGTTCTTAGCCAGGTGACGTAACTTTCGATGTTCATCCTTAGAGAAAGTAGAGGGAAACTTCAAAGTCTGGAGATAGACAATGATATCTCCATACCAAGGGTCGAGTGAAGAGATGAGGAATAAATGTTCGTCGGGAAAACTTTCCTCATAAACAATATCATTTCCACAAGGAAGCTTAGAAATTAACTCCACAAAAAAATATATTTCTTAGACTTGGTGGACAAGAACTTGAGATCAAATTCATGTAAAATAACTATCCAGCAATTATATTTTCCCCCAATCACTCGCCTACTGAGGAAAAATTGGAATGGATTGACCGCCGCTAAGACAAAAGTTTTGCGTAGCAAGATATAATGATGGAGGCGCTAGACAACATGGACAACTACCAAAGCCAACTTATCAATAGGAGAATAGCAGAGTTTAGGACCTATCAAGCCTTTTCTCAAATAATAAATAACATGCTCCATGAGAGCATCGTCTTCCTAAATGAGAACCATACCTATGGTTGATTCTACTGCAGTGAGATATAAAAGGAAATCCCTACCATAATCCGGTGGACTCAAAAGCGGGGCAGAGACTAATGCCCTTTTTACGGCATCAAACGATCATTGTGAAAAGTTGTCCCATACATATGGAACTCCTTTCCTTAGCAAATACATAAAACCTTTAGTGATCTTGGCATAATTCGCTATAAACCTTCTTAATAAATTAGCCTTCCCTTGATGACTTTGAAGTTGTCGAATTGAGGACGGGAGAGGCAACTGAATTATTGCCTCTACCTTGAAGGGATCAACTTGAATCCCTTCAGTTGGCACAATGAACCCTAACAACCAACTAGATGTAACCATGAAAATGCACTTATTATGATTCAACTGGATCCTATAAAAATGACATCGCTCAAAAGCCAAACGCTGGTGACTTGGATGATCAGTTCTCTTTCGAGAACGAGTAGCTAAATCATCGAAGTATGCTTCGATGATATGTTTAATGTAGTGGAAAGCATATGACATGGCCCGCTGGAAGGTAGCTTGTTATGGGGAAATCTAGTGTCCAGAGCTGCTAGTCCCACTAAGACTGGTAGCTATCTTAGAAATAAACAAACTAAAACTACTTTCGTTTTCCTTTATGAGAAGTAGATAAGAGGGGAATGAGGGACACCAACCTCAGTCTTGCGCTTGGTCCCTTGCTCGGTTCCTCTCCCTTCTGACAGATCCTTGCTGCTTGTCCTTTGTCTACCCAGCTCCAAAGAGCACCTGTGGAATCAAAGCAGCATAATACTATTGAAGAACATAGATCTACAATCATAAACAATATAGGACCAGATATATATTGACCACGCAAATGCATATATCATCAAACATACAAGAATGTGGAGGAAAACTTGAATATATTTATTAATATCAAGAATCACAAAGAGGATTACAACTAATTGTTCTGACCCAGCATCATCCTCCAGCATGAAATCCCTTCTTTCACCTCATGAAAAGCTTAGATCACCAAACACTATGATATTCCACCAAGAAACCAATAGCACTTCCTTACAAGATACAAAATTCCATCCTCTGGATCTCTGGGATGAGGGATCCATATATAGATGATTACAGGGGGTGAGTCAACTTCTGGGAGTTTGATTAGTGTCCTCTCTTTGATAGTTCTTGATTCCACTCGGAGATTGATGATCTCTTACTCATCCTTGGGCGAATTCAGAGAGGCAAGTGTCACAGGAGAAGTTTCTAGAAGATTCCATGACGATCCACCTTGCAAACTGTCTCTGCCATTTGTCTACTCTCATCCATCGCACCCTACAGAAGTGATTTTTAGTATGCATCGCACCCTTTTTCACTGAGCAAGTGGGATGCATTGCACCCTCTGCACTGGGCAGTCTGTATGGTCTAGCTTTGACCAGTTCTGAGCAGTTTTCTGTGGAGAACTTCTGGGAGATGATGTAATCAGTTGACCTTGTTCCTTTAGGGTATGAAACAACACTTTTAGGGACTTAGGAGCCCTTGGTTTATAGACATGTATGATTGGGGTTGTAGTGCCCAAAAATGTTTATAACAGTTGCCCCCTAAAGCATGAGGTTGTTAATCTTTTGATGTCGGGTGAAATGTTTTATCATGAGGATCCGAAGTTTTTTCGAGTTGGAAGGCGAACTGTAATAAGATACAATACAATACATTATCTTCATAATATTTTTCATGATCTAGCTGAGGCGGGCATTCCCATGCTCAACTTTATAAATTCATTTTCATGTACATGAGACAGACAACCGTCTGTGTGGCAGACTGATGATTCTGATAGAGTCATCATCCTTTGATTCGGATGATCATCTGTGCAGCAACAATGTACATTTGATGTCTTTATTTTCCTGAATATATCGCAGCCCGGATGGATGAAACTAGATCTGGGGTATTCAAACTCATCCAATCTTCACTCGGAGTACAATTCGATCCATGTGAAAGATGTTCTAGAGTCGAACATGGAAAGACATCGCCTGATTACCAGCCAATGATGTAAGTTGTTAACAGGCATGAGAGGAATCACTGATAATGATGATGACCCTCAAGGTACTACAATACAATTGGCGTGGTGTGAAAAGCGACTTGGTTTCGAACACCACGCAAAATCTTTTGGTCGAAGGCCATTGATGTAAACCTGTCACCGAAAGTGAGAAACTTGCCATTGAGGCATGCAAGCTTCAAAGTACTGAAAGGGTTGTTCCTAAGTCGACTTCTTGGATAATAAGCTGATGTCGACAAGAAGTGACCTGTCGTAGGAAGGCCTTAAGGAATCCCACATATATGACACAGAATGGAGTAAATGATTTTTGGAGGTGAAAACGATCTGATGATACAGGGTTTAGGGTGGCGGTCATGAAAGAATGGAGCGTGAATGTATTGTAGTGGATGAGACACAGGTGAATTCTCTGAGCGGCTTCTCTTGAACATACCGGTGACACTGACATGGATTGGTAGTGTTAACCCCAAATATGGATGGTGTGATGGACCAATGGTGATATAACAAGTGAACGGAATAACCCAACCTGACTCAGATGCGGAGTGAAAGTGTCATGTTCAAGAGCGACTTGCTACCAATAAAGTTTCTTCAAGTTTTCTTCCCAATTTTTCCCTAGTCATTGCTGACCAGTACCTATTTATTTTTGTCAAGCTTGAGGAGGATAACATATGCTTCTTATATAATTTACCCTTCGGGCAAACCCGTCGCTATGTTTTAACGAGCCTAGTGACAGTGAAACTCGTTCTTTTCTATATGGACAAGTTTGTCGCTATTCGGTTTTAACGAGTTTAACGACAAAGATAACTCTGTCCTTTGTAATTTTAGAGAGTCTGAAAGGGATGTAAAGGAAACTCTAATAATCCATTTTCGTCATATAATCCCTTAAATCCAAAAAAGTATAAAATAATACGAAAGGGATGGATTTCCGGTAATTTTAACGAGTTGAACAAAACAAGCGCTCGATCTTTTTGTGTAATATCCCTCGGGTCCAAAAAGATTAAAATCTAGAGGAGGGATAGCACTTCCGGTCACTTTAACGAGTTGGAGAGGCCAATCGCTTGGTAATATTTTCATATTTTACGAGTCATATGAAAAGAGCTTAAAGGAGACTCGTCTTTTGAGGAACGAGTGATAATTTCAGGTAGCAACTGATTCCAGGTAAGGTTTGGAATTTTCCATTCATGGCAGTGTCACAAGGATGGCTAACAGGATCACTCTTCGCAACTATTCCTGAAAATGGGTAAAGAACCAAATGGAGGTGAATGATCGGCTAAAATAGAGTGGAGGTGATGGTAAGAACACGACCAGGGCTCAAAAAGCTGATGATAATGCATTCACAATGGTTATTTACCGGAAATTGGTTCATTTTTTAATGAGCTTAAAATCTTGGGGAACATTTGCTCATTGCTAAGGTTTAATTTTTAATGAGCTTGAACTTCACATAAAAACTGCTCGTGCCAGTCGTATAATAAGGATGTCTCATCGATAGGTTCAATTTTTAAGGAGTTTGCACCATTCAAAACTTTACTCTGAATCCTTTCATTATGCAAGCTAGGAACGACCAATCCTACAAGTTTAAAGGGTTGAGAAACTACAAACTAAGAAAATAAATGGTCACTCTTTACTTTCAGGTAGAAAGGTTTGCATGCCCCCAGGTATAGTGAAGTAAAGTTCCCAGGTTACCATTTAGAAGTTCTTGTATTCGCAAGATAGTTTCCATCTGCATAACAGACATAAACACTTCCTCAGCTTAGTCCATCTAGACAAAGGATCCAATCACCTAACCTTGACGAAAAATCTCATCTTGGTATAACTCCCTCTTCCTACACGGATGGGTGTTGGACCAGTCTTAAATATTTCGTGGAAATTTACACTATACCCAAGGTTTTCCTGCCGAAACAGACCAGGGTGCATGCCCCTTAGGTTTCAGTCATGTCCTCCCGAATCACTCGTGCTCTTCAGGTGGACGAACTAGAGATTGATGAGACATTCCTTGCGTTAAAAGACCATTTAGGGATGGCATTTGACTATTAGCTATGTGTGAGCAGAGGAACGAAAGCTGGTATACAAGCTTGACCACTCTGCCTTCATGCGGAAAACACATTACTCTAAAGAGTGAGGAGACAATGGCTCCCATGCTATAAATATAGTCGCACCCAAGGAGCAGATTATAATCTAGAGGTCCTTGGACTACCATTACATTCATGTAAACGGTTTTCCGTCTCAACGTTATGGGCACATTCGGAAGGATCCCTAATGGTCGACTGGTTCCTTTGTTGAAGCTTGTCATATTTCTCATCTCAGGTGGAAGCGATGGCGAACCAAGCACTTCCCAAGCAGTTGAGGAAATGATACTCATAGAAGCCCCTTCATCTATGATGGTACTGAACATGATCATTTTGTAAGCTTGTACAATGATTCAGAATGGTACATTAGTCGATACACGGGGTCTGCCTAGAATATTCCAATCGAAGGAAATGACTAGGTTGCTTGGAGGTGGGAATGAATAGATGGCCGGATATGACTCTAACGAACTTCCTTCCTGCGGTAAAGGAACGGGTAGATTGCCCCCATGTTCATCGGAGTCTTCGAAGACCCTTCGAAGACAAGACCGGATCGACTGCCACCTCAACCTTTTGACTTTCGTCTGGTATGGATTCAGTGGGTTTATCTTCAATCGCAGATGCTTCGACCTTCCACAATGGCGTGTCAGTCAGATTTTCAACTAGTGGCGGACTCGGCAAGAGTTTCTTATATCCAGGAGGAAGCTGTTGCAGTGAAGCCTGATGGTTATCCAAAACTCTTTCAGCTTCATCTAGGAAAGGACAACGGTGGACAACGTGATCGCCTTCACACAGTTTACAAGGAAATTTATATTTCCTTTTTTGTCCAAATGCTTTGCTTTCACTAGTTGATGGTGTACTTTCAACATGATCTTCAGAGGTTGATGACACCAGATTGTGCAAATGAGGAGACTAGTCCCTTAAGATCCGAGGGATGCAAGGAAAATCTCGATGATAGTGGTCTCCTTTGCAAATGACACATGGAGATTTAGGCTTGGACAATGCAGCGTGTGGATTTTCACTAGATGATGCCTGGTCACCCCTTTTTGCCTTTAGCTCCTTCTTCTTCTTCTCTTTCTTCTCCTTCCCCTTCTTCTCCTTCTTAGTTACTTGAATTTTGGCTTTACCAGCTTTATCAAGCGAAGAGGAAGGAGGAGAGGGAGAATCAGATGAAGTAGAAGGTTGGGGGGTAACTTTAGTATCATCCAGTTGCTGACTCGATTGTTCAGGAATCATAGTGTTCTAAACGATGGAGGTCGAGAAGAGCCATATTGGCAAACCAATTTTCAATCTTGGAAGTGACAATGTGGTCATATGAGGTGCACCAACATCTCCTTAAGAGGAGAAAGGACTAGGATTTCCTCCAAGGAGAAATCCTTGGTTGGTGGATTCCATTTTTCTCAACCTAAGACCAACGTGGGAATGGTGATATTATTCTGATTAAAATAAATTTTATACGCTTTGACAAAACTTGTTTTTTCAATTTTTAAGAGCCGAGAAAAAACAAAAGATGACTCTAGTCGCCTTCGATTTTAACGAGCCTGAAGTGAAAAGTGCTCAGATGGACCTTTTCCTTTAAGGAGTCTAAAAAGGAATGAAAGAGACTACTCTAGAAATCTAGACAGAGGGACTACCAAACCAATCGCAAAACTGCAGAATAATTTTTACGGTACGGTAGTAAATCTTTCTGAATGCTATGTTCAGTGCATTGTGATCGATAGGGCGGCAGACACAGCTTCCTATGGATAAAGGATATAGCCTGTTGTGGTCTCCCAATATCTACTCGATTGTAGGTGGGAGAACAAGTCCGTACTGGCACTTGTCGTCTCAAAGAGGAGTAATCACCAAACCAACAGTGAAAGCGACAGTTACCAGGCTTTACGATGCCAGAATACGTCTCTAGCCTGGACTTCTAGATGTTGTGCGTTAGGTTCCAAAGCGTTTTTATGTTCATTGAATTTATTTTACAGTTGATCTTTCTTAAGAAATTTTCCTTTCAGGTTCACTGCGTGATGTAGATATACAATTCCTAAAATGAAATCTAAGATGATAAACAATCGTTTACTCTTCTTTTTGCAATGAAAATCCTAGCTACTAAAGAAAGAGAGACGATATTCTTTCAACATAGAGCAGAGAGCACACACTAGATGCACTGTCCTAAATCAAACCAACAAGCAGTCTAAATGAAAATGCACATGCATGTATTTGTTTTCAGCTTTCTTAATGTGTGAATGAAAAGAAGAATGCTATGTACAAATCTGAATTATCTTTTCAAAGCGACAGTACTAACAAATTTCTCTTCAAAAATGAAAGGAAGATAATAACGACACTTTGCTATTTTGAATTGAAAACTGCTTTCGACACTTGAAAAACTACTAATTCAAATCAAATACAAGAGTAACTCTATAATCGATTATCAAGAACAATAGAATTCTTTTCTTTGACTGAAAACGACACTTGCGACACTTTCAAATCAAAAGACAACAGTTTGATTATGATACTTCTTTGTAAAAGAGAACTGAAGATGGCGCACAATACATAAAAACGTTCACAATTATTTGCACAATGGAGGCAGAATGATGGAAAGGAAAGGAGTTTCCACAGTGGTATACTGATCACAGATAGAAAAACTTCTGAATAAAGCTAAAGAGAGTGAAAATAGAAACCAAAATCTGAGAGCAGAAGAGGTCTTGTCTGATCAGCGCACCTGCAACACAGGGAAAGTGATAAGGTACGATGGTCCAGGGACGAGACTTCAACTGGGTTTCGGGTCACAGTTTGCAACTCAGTTCAGGGATTTAGGGCGAGCAAGTGATGTTCAGTAAATATAAATCACAGGGGTTGATCTAATGAGGTTACTAGAGCCAATACTAGGGAAATTAGAAGGTTTTGAAATCGATTGTTCAGTCTATAAACAAAACTCGGAGATAGAATGAAGCAGCATTGATCTATTTTGCACTTGCATAGAAAATGTAGTTTGAAGGCTAGCTGGCTTATCTTCAGGCACTGTCTGTAAGTTTATAAAACAAACAAATATAGTCAAGAAAATAATCTATTCGCTCCCCAGCGGAGTCGCTATTTTTTTATCAGGAAATCTAGTGTCCACTCGGAGCTACTAGTCCCACTAAGACTGGTAGCTATCTTAGAAACAAACAAACTAAAACTACTTTCGTTTTCCTTTATGAGAAGTAGATAAGAGGGGAATGAAGGACACCAACCTCAGTCTTGCGCTTGGTCCCTTGCACAGTTCCTCTCCCTTCTAACAGATCCTTCCCACTTCTGCTTTGTCTACCCAGCTCCAAAGAGCACCTGTGGAATCAAAGCAGCATAATAATATCGAAGAACAGAGATCTACAAACATAAACAATATAGGGCCAGATATATATTGACCACGCAAATGCATATATCATCAAACATACAAGAATGTGGAGGAAAAATTGAATATCTTTATTAATATCAAATATAGCAAAGAGGATTACAATCAATTGTTCTAACCCAGTGTCATCCTCCAGAATGAAAGCCCTTCTTTCACCTCATGAAAAGCTTAGATCACCAAACACTATGATATTCCACCAAGAAACCAATAGCACTTCCTTAGAAGATACAAAATTCCAGCCTCTGGATCTCTGGGATGAGGGATCCATATATAAATGATTGCACGGGGGTGAGTCAGCTTCTGGGATTTTGATTAGTGTCCTCTCTCTGATAGTTCTTGATTCCACTTGGAGATTGATGATCTCTTACTCATCCCTGGGTGAATTCAGAGAGGCAAGTGTCACAGGAGAAGTTTCTGGAAGATTCCATGATGATACACCTTGCAAACTATCTCTGCCATTTGTCTACTCTCGTCCATCACACCCTACAGAAGGGATTTTTAGTATGCATCGTCCCCTTTTTCACTGAGCAGGTGGGATGCATCGTGCCCTCTACGCTGGGCAGTCTGTATGGTCCAGCCTTGACTAGTTCTGAGCAGTTTTCTATGGAGAACTTCTGGGAGATGATGTAATTAGCTGACCTTGTTCCTTTAGGGTATGAAACAACACTTTTAGGGACTTATGAGCCCTTGGTTTATGGACATGTATGATTGGGGTTGCAGTGCCCAAAAATGTCTATAACATAGCTCCAGCATTTTTAAGACCGAAAGGCATCTTTCTGTATGCAAAGGTACCCCAGGGACATATAAAAGTTGTATTATGCTAATCTTTAGGACGGATAGAGATCTGATTATAACCGGAAAAATTTTCCATGAAGGAGAAAATGTCATTAACCGCGCACTCATCAATAATATAATCAATAAATGGCGTGGGGTAATTATCTTTGGGACAAGCTTTGTTTAGGTCTCTAAAGTCAATGCATACTCAGATTGTTCCTTGATTTTTATCTATAGGGACTGGATTAGAAACCCAATCCGTAAGAGGAACAGGGTATATAAAACCTACCTTCAGCAGCTTCTCTACTTCAGCTTTAATGGCTATTGCTTTCCTAGGATTAACTGACCGAAGCTTCTGACGAATTGGTTAAGCATTTTCGTACGTCTTGATCTCATGTTGAACTATGGATGGATCAAGCCAGGAATTTCTTCATAAGACCAAGTGAATACATCTCAAAACTCCTTAAAAAGGTCGGTGTAAATTTGAATTTATTCAGGGGAACATTCAGCTTTGATGAAGAGATTCTCGATCACGTTAGGGTTCCTAGAGATGTTTATAGATATCATTTTTGAAATCACCGACATATTACCTTCAACAAGAAAGTATTCTAGAGCCAAAGATTTGATACCGTACAAATATCACTAGTAAATAGCTTGGAGAACCTAGATTCTACTTCCGACAATGGAGGAAGAAAATATGAATGATGGTGTAAGTCTTCCCAAGGTCGATCTACACCCATCATTACTTCTAGGATTGCTTCCTTTGATGGTAAGACCTTGTCTAAGCAGTTCATAGCAGAGGTAGAATCAAGGGTCCAAGCTGGGGCCACATTACCATCTAGCTCCTCCACAAAGAAAGGAGTAGAATGGTTGTCTGCAGAGTTGACGATAGACTGATATCTAAGCTCTGCTGCAGACATAGGAAATGCCATTTTGCCAACTTGTCCTTTAGCTAATGTGGTCGTAGGTGAAGGCAAGGTCCAAGGGTCTGAAAAATAATGAGTTCGAAAGAACTCTTCCCGTGAAGACTCCTTGGATGATGAAATGACATTGATTCTAGCGATAGGAGAGGGGAAATCAAATGTACCCATCAATGAAGAATACATCCCAACTCCTAGATTCTCAGTAGGTGGATGAGGGTTATCCACTAGAGGAATAGTAGAATCCGAAGTTACTCGAGGATCAACTGGAGAATAATCCAATTGTTAAACCTTGATGATTTTCCCCTCATGAGGAAAGCAAATGACACAAAATAGAGTCGAAACAATGGCATCCATTTCATATACCTAGTTCCTTCCTAAGAGGAGATTGCAATCTAGGTTAGCATTAATGACTTCTACTTCGATATGGATGACCTTTCCCCCAACACATATGGGAAAGGTTGGGATAATCCCATGTGGCTTATGAGAATGCCCATCCAATGCAGTCAGGACGGTAGGTGAAGGAACAACCGAAGGCGATCCGATGGCCTTCCAGCATGACATTGACATGATGCACGTGGAAGCTCCTTCATTAATAATGGTACGAAAAATGTTAATTTTCTGGTCTGTAGACATTATTTGAAAATCCATGTGATGCGGGAGTTTCTTTTTGACATTAAGCATGTCAAAAGTGAGCACTAAAGAGTTATTTGGATCAACTACTCCTATTGCCGAAAGCAAAGCACTTCGTTGAGACGGACATGACTAGAGAACCTCTAAAGTGGACATCACACATGGACTCTAAGCCAGATCCTAAACAATGGAGTAATTCTAGGTGGCCCTAGCATTAGGATTAATAGTCACGCATGTAGCAGAACCTTTCGGTATCCATGGTATAGTCTCGACAGGGGGTCGCTCAATATGAATGTCGGTATTTCTGGGAGTAGTTTTGTCCTTGGATATTTCAGATTCACTGTAATCACGCGACCGAGTGGCAACTTGGACATTAGCACTCATCATGAAAACATTTGATGATTTCTCCCCTTCCTGGTTGCCCCCTGTAGAGGTACCAGGATTTGAACTCACGCCAGAAAGCATGTGCTACCCTTGGGGAAAATGGTTGTTTAACACAGCTTGAGAGCTAGAAGTCCCTTGCTACCCTAACAAGTGTTGAGTGTCTTGAATCTTTGGGCAGAGATTAGTTAAATGGTATCCACTACTTAGCTTGCATGGAAACTTGACTTTCTTTCTAGACTCATTTCCACCACCACCAACATTATTGTCAGGTTTATTTACGTTAGTCTTCCCATCTTGACTCTTTTTCTTACCTCATCCTTTCTTTTTCCCATTGGAATTTTGATTTCCTTTGGGGTTGGAAGATTGGACGACATTAACAGAAGAGGGTTGAGAAGATGAAGGGTTAGACGATGTGACCTGATTGTTAGGAGCAGTTTGTAGAGACAACTGCTGCAATTGGCTCAATAGGTTCACCGTATTTGCATCCAACGATACCATCCAATGATACCATCTGCATGGGGACCTAGCTTTGACTTGGATATATCAAACTTAGTCCCAGGAGCATCAGGTAGGATTTTTTTTAGAATCCCAGACTGAGAGTAAATCAATTCTGACTGCTAGGCTCTAAAAATGGCTTGCTCTTCAGAATAGACTCCAGACAGAGAGACCTCCTTAGAGATTTCAGGTTGTAAGGATTTCAAAAACCATTCGAGATGGTATTCCGGAGGAATTTCGGCTTTAATGAGCCTCTTTCTCCATCTCCATTCCTGAATATGATCAGAAATGTGAGTTGTCATATCTTGACGAAAATTGGCTAGAAGTTCAGTTCTGGCATCATAACGAATGGGCAATTGGAAATGATTTAGGAAAATATTAACCAAATCGGTGAAAAATGTAAAGCTACCCCCTGGCAACTCTATATACCACTTGGCTACATTACTAGTTAAGGTGCATTGAAAAAGTCTTAACCTAACTGAGTCATCGATAAGGGAGTTAGATGAGCACCACAAATGGAATGTGGTTACATGGTCACCCAAGTCTTCACCACCCTTCCCCTCGAACTTTGGAATGTCTGAAGGGAGTTTGGTTGGGACCGAAGGCTAGGCCGGATTGTATTTGATTGGATTATTTGTTAATTTCATGAGATCTGGCAAGTTTAACATTGCTAGAAAAGGAAGCCTAGGAGGACCTTGGGGATTCCACCCAGGCTGGGTGGAGCTCCCAAAGTTCTGAAAGGATTGGCCTAGACTTTGGAAGGCACTAGACTGCTCGAAGTAACCAGTAGAACCAGCTGGACCAAAAGGCGAACCTTGTGATCCAGCAAAACTCAGAGTTTGACCAACTCTGGCCGAAAAACCTCCATAACCAGTGAAGCTCCCTCCTAAAGGATTATAAGGAGTTGATAACCCCTAATAAGGATTCCAAGCAGAAGCTAAGGGAGGAATACTTTGAAATGAACTAACTGTGGAGTACGGCCTATTCCCTTGTTGGCCGAAAAATGGATTCCCAGTTCCTATGCCACTAACCGCAGGGTTAGTCCAACCTTGAAAGGGATTGTTGCCTTTTCCTGTAGAAGAAAAGGGCATAGATCCTTTTGTCAAGTTGGAATGTGGTATATGACCACTTCTAAAAAGAAAACCCTGAAATGAGGCTGACCCACCCATCATGGATGTGGAGGCACTAAATGGAACTGATGGAATATCCTGTGAATGGGTGCCAAATGGGAAGAATCCAGAACTAGATGCATTGGCTTAGGAATTTCCACTCGTAGAAGGAAAGGAGGTAGACCCAACTAACGATGTGCTAGAAAAAGACCCAAATAAAGATGCAGAGGGGATGGAAATAGTTCCTCCCCCTTGTATAGATGTTGGAGTCTGCATGGTTGTAGCACTTGTGGTAGAAGCCATGCTTCCAGTGGTGGTCATCGAAGGTAAGTGCATAATATGACCTGGACTTGACGGTCTATGCGTCAGAGTCCTAACGTATTGTAATACGTCTGGATGGTTAGAAGATAGAGGAGAATTCAGAGCCACAAACGACTCTGGGAGTTCTTCTACCTCTATGTTATCTTCCGATTGAAAGAGAACTTGAGAAAGAACTGGAGTATTCCTCTCTAGTTTTGCGGAAGTACTAGGCCTATCCTGAACATTAATGCCCCCGAGGGTAGGATCAATCCCCGATGTGTCACTGCTAAGGGATGAAGGCCACCGGCAGTATTACCTTTGTGCCTTCTAGGAGAAGGATCTAAACTTGGTGGTGAAAGACCACGAAGTCTTCGAGAACGTCTAGGCGATCAGTCAACCACTTTAATTTTTTATTAAGATCTAATTAAATACTTAAGAAAAAATGAAATCTATGCCAACTAAGAGCACACACTAAAAAGTCCCTAAGAGATGTCAGCCAGTCAAACAACTTTCAAGTATTTCCGCTCCAAGTGATGAGGACTGGACACCAAAATACAAGAAAGTGAAATAAGTGGCATTCCGAAGATAGTCTGGGATAATGACGGCCTAGTCCTACCAGCGAAGGTAACAGAGGAAGTTACGCTGACCTCCTAACAGTAGCCTACACCAATGCAAGCCCCCAAGATTCGCAAGGGTGCCCTCTAGTAGTACTGTTGAGAGTGATACAACGTTGACCTCAGGTGCCACGAGATTCCCCTTCGTAGCCACCTATGTAGATCCCTAGGAGAAGAAACTAAGGTTACCAACTCGTGTCAGAAGCCAAGTAGAATAGTCTTGAGGTAAGATCCGACAAGTAGGAGAGGGGGTATCTCTCTTCCTTATCTTCGAAAACCCTCATGCTTAACTCCCAGATCCAGAGCTTTCTTGATCTTCCTAACACTATTGGATTTGCACTCACTATTCAAACTCCTATGTTTGACAGTTTAAATGGCCTTTGAGAGTTTTCTCTCCACACGCCTAATCCAAGGACCTAAAATATCCTAAAACTTGTTGATGTGTCTAAATTGACAATATAAAAAAGTTCTAGTATATTTTAATTAGTGCTTGATTTTAAAGGTTTTTCTTTTTAATTCATGGGTATGGGAGTGAAATTGATGATGTGTGTATGACTCAACCAAAATCAAAGAAAAAGTAGCTACATGAATGCAATCATTTTCCTTTCGATGAAAAGAACTTCTACTCAGGTTCTAAGAAACACCTAGAAAGCAAAAACTGATTTTTCTTTTTCTTGCAAGATACTTCACATACGCAAAAACTAAAAAGATTTAACAATGCAAAATTATCCTATTGCAAGGTATAATGAAGATGCGAGAAACTTAATATTTCTCTAAAGAAAAGAATGAAATCAAATTGTTTATCACTTCTAATTATCCACTTTGGTGTTTAGATAGAATATAAGTTCCTAATGCTCATTTTCGTCCGAACACTAAAAGCAAATTTCAAGACAAACAAAATGCGATTTTCTTCCAGAAAAAGAGAACCAATTAATACAAACCAAAAGAAAGAAAAAAACCAAGTCTTCAAGATGGTTTCTTCGAAATAAAAAGCAAAAAAAAACCTTTCAAAAGTGCTCTAAATAAGATTGAAACTTTATGACTGAAGAATAGGCAACAAAACACTCTGCAAGTTAACAACACAAAACGGGTGAAAACTCAACAAAAAGGTGTTTCAAGATGCTCTCAACAATAAAAAAGTGACAAAAAAGAGCTTGGTGACAATGATCAAAAGATCAAGAAAGACAACTCTCAAAATCGTCACACAACAACTTTCAAAAAGCAAGAAAGCAAGAAGATCACAAAGATAAAGTTTGCCATAAAGATTGGAAACAATCTTTCTGCTCTGGAAGACTAGAACATCTAAGATTCTCAGAGAGAAATCTCATGTGCTCAAACACAAATGATGACACTTGCAACCAAACAAAATAGGACCAAAACTTTCCACAAACGGACAGAATTCAAAACAAGAAACTTGCTATAAAAACAGATACTGACAACCAAACTTGACTGTTCAGGAAGCACTCAGAGCAGCAAACAAATTTACTGAACAAGAAAGATTTACGAAATTCTTGGAAAATTAAGGTATACATGACTGTGTCAATGTACATCTGCATGTATACACTGTTTAGACCAAGGAAAGATGTGTATACGCAGGTTAACTTGAGGAAACTTGCATACATACGCCTCTGTGACTTGGAAAAACTGCATATATAACAGTTCACAAGAAAAAAAAAAAAAAGTGGTTTGAAGAAAATGTTCAGACTTAAAGTCTGAGTTCCTATAGGAATAGACAACTTAGTCATAGCAAGAAAATCAAATGCTGAGCCCTGATTGGCTTAAGTTAACCCAAACTAAGAACAACACACCAATTCTGTTGAGGGACAAAGTCCCTTAGGGTATTGGGTCAATACCCTAGCAGAGCAAGGGTTATCTACAATGAAGAATGAGCATTCCATATAGCCATGATACTGATATGAGAAAAATACATGAAGAGAGGTGCACCTGGGGGTCCTTCATTAGGGTAGATCCAGACAGGGTCCAAACCCTCTTGGAGTTCCTTTCAATCCTTCAACCTGCAAAACAATCAATTCAAGAAAGCATAGCAGCATATGGACCAAGCATCATAAGGAAATCAACTTCATAGCATATTGAAAGTTAGTTATACAATTGAAACAACCATTCATATGTAAATCATAACATTAATATCATAAGCATGAAGAGGATTCATATCAGGAACAAGACAAGTGTTTCTTTTATTATAGATAACTAAAATACAGTAAGGAATGATTTCACCTGAGTCTTACTTTTGCAGGCTCCAAGCGAAACTATCCTTCGGAATTGTCCAATCTCAAGCCTTCAACAAACTCCTTCCATGACTCATACCAAAGTATCTCAACTAGTGAAATAACATGAAAGCTCAAGGAAACAAGGGTTTCCTATAATGGAGGAAAGTGCTGAAAGCACAAGGATCTTTAGACCTAATCAGGGATAATCTCAACAAGGTGATTTTTCTCTCTATTCTCTCCTCCTTATGCCTTCCCATTGAAGCCTTTTTATACTTCTCCCAAAGTATTTTTTAGTTGGGAATTCGTTGGGAATAGTTGGGTCATGGGCACTAATAGGTAATCAACAGGTAAAACCCGTGATATCCACCCAAAATTAAGGAGATTTAATTTTTTTAAGTGTTTTAAGACATATACGCGGGTTGGGTATACATAGACCTACGTACACATGCGTTTAGCTCAGGGAAATGTCACGTATAGGGAGTAAAACACTATTTTTTAAGTATTTGGACCAGGTCTGGAAGGAGGGGTTGCCCTAGGACATGAGTGTAGCATCACAAACATCAAGAGTGAGATTTGGAGCTATAACACCCTCAGGGTCCCACCTTGCAGTTGCCACTACTTTCCTTCACTATATAATTCTTCCTCCCAATGGCCATTGCATAGTTTTTCTCAGAAGTGTAGGCTATCCTCCCAGATTTCCTCATTCCAGCTTGAGTTATGCTCTGCGTTGTCTCAATGAGTTGTCCTCCATCCCTGTCACCTGGAACATGATAATAATGCATCATGATAGACTAGGAGGTATTGGATTTGATGTCATCCCATCATGAGTGAATTGAAGGAAAAAATACATTGATAGATCATGGCAATATGATGAATGTGATGAAGAACAGATAACATGCTAGAAGACTTGCTTATAGCTGGACGAGTTTACCAAGCACATCAAGAAACAAGTAAAAGGAACTTATGCATTGAACCATCATGCAAGAACAAGACAATTGAATACCTTGCAACATTATGCCATGCGAAGGAGAAGACAAATCACACCAAGAGTACATCCATCACTCAATAGAGTAACAACTTGACACAGACACTACAGTCAACTAGTACATATCAACAATGTCATTCCGAGTTGTGTCATGAGCTGTCTTGGCAACATCACCACCATGGGCCATATCTTTTGTAACTAAATGTAATTTAAAGTGAAGTCTAATGGACGCACACAAGAATTTGAAGAGTCGTGTCAGTTGAAAAGTCATTGGAAGTTGAACGGTCATGAGGGTAGTCTAAGAGTCACAAGGGTCAAGCATAACCCTTGGTTATATATACCCCTCCCATTGTATGAGAAAGGGACCTTTCACCTTGGATCCTCCCACATAGCCTTGACAGTCTATAGTCTATTCTTTGAGGAGCGAGGAGTAGCTCCAATGTTCCACTACTGGGACTAGTGATGTATGATGTACAAATGTGTCTTGGTTGCTTAATTCAAAAGCCTATTAAGGCCAACATGTTTCATGCATGTTTTGTAGATGTTTGGAGCATGACTCTTTAAACATTTGGAATGCATGTTTTCTTAACCTGTACTAAGATAGTTGAACTACTTTGGTTATTTTTGTATTTACATTGTTGAAGAGGTGTTGTATTACTTATCACCATTGTCTGATCCCTGTGGACTACTCCATGAGATACTAGACAAGCACACCTTTGTGTATTGGCTATCACCACTGTCACATCCTTGTGGACTACTTCGCGGGATACTCTACAAACCATCTTTGTTTTCTGGTTATAATGACCATCACATATATTTGGACTACTCTGTTGGGTGGTGTACGTGTTGTCCCCTTCACCTCGGTTTTTATAGCTACTACATCCGTTGTGGACTATTCCGTTGGGTGCTCGACGGACCTTTCTAGTTCACGTGTGTCTCTTACTGGGTGGTACTACGACCTCTCATGTAGTGGCTCACTTTACTCTCCCCCTATGTAGTAAGAGAACATACCTTTCTATTTGAAGATACCAGCGTAACACTCTCATATCCTGAGAGTTATAGCCAAGGTAGATATCTAAGTATATGGAAAATGGGCCTTCATAATGAATGGGACTCCTACACCAAACGATGAGAAGTCTATTTGGGACTTCACATTAGGGAGATCCCATTGGTTGCCGGATTTCCAACACCATCAACAAAATGGTGCTAGAAGGAGGGTTAGACGACATGTTGTGCCCGTAGGGATAGATTTGTATCTCTTATTTAAAAATGGCTCTTCCTGACATCATAATCCCAGGATGTCTTTGTACAAAGCTCGAACGTACCATGCCCGCGGAAGTTATCCATGACTTGTGTTAGTGTCAATATCTGCATACTTCCATCAGGGATCAAATTTGCTCTTTGAATTTTCATGTTAGGGGTCCCATACTAAAATTTTTACATCATTTCATTACGTCATGTCAAGCTGATTCATCGATGGTTGTCTTCTCTTCAGAAAATCTAATTTATCCCCCATAAAGTACACTTGCTAACCCATATTTAGGTTGTATTCAGACATGGTTTCATGGTCAAAATGCAATCATGTTTTCATTATGTCTTAGGGAATGTTTTCATTAGGTCTTAGGGTTTCATTTCCAAGGTCAAAGGCATGATTAAAAGGTGTAAATAAAGGGTAGCAAGGGGATGAGGATGATAAATAAATCAAGAATTATGGCTAGTAAGTCATAGTCACTATATAATTATCTTTTTAACTAATGTAATTTTCACCTAAAAGAATCATGTTTTTGAGGTGAAAACATAGTATTTTGAGTTAATTTATATTTCTTATGTAATTTTAAGTCACTTTATGTAATAAATGATCCTGACTGCACCAATGCATCTCTCCTTGCTACAAGACAAAGAAACACTGAAAAAATCAGTTCAAATTGAGCATCATCCACTTGAAAAGGAACAAAGAAGAAAAGGGATTAAAAATAGAGATTTGAAAAAGGTCAAGAAACATTAGAAAGTGGGTTTGTCTAGATAAAAATCAAAATCTACTCCTATATAAGGTGTCACATTTCATTTTCGAGTTCATCATTCTCATTTGGCAAAGGAGTCAAAAGGTGAAGAAAAGAGGAGAAGTTGAGTGAGTTTTGGGCCAAGGAGAAGTGGCGTTGCACTTCTGGAGTTTGGTACTACGTGTTTAAGGCAGTGGAGGTGGCATTGTGCATTCAGGGGGTGGTGGTGCACGTACAAGCTAAGCGTTGTGCATAGGGTGTTTCCAGCAGTGTAAAATAACACTACTTTTCCCATTCAAAAGGGTGTTGTGTGCCTGTAGCAGCTGTTGCGCGTTGAGCGGCAAGGACCAAAAGAGCCTCCAGCTTCCTAAAATCATCCAAAATCACCCTATCATCCCTCAAGCAAGTAAGTGTCCTTACTATACCTCATCAGTGATTTATAATTGAAGTGTTTGAAGGTAATTTACATTGTCTAAAGAGAAACCCTAGATTCTTCCTCAATTACACCCTAGAAACCTTAACCCCCATTATTTTTCCAACCACCTATCACTAAAGCCCTTAACCCATCCCCTATATCACTCCATAACATTTTATACCCCTTCACCCTTCATCCCACAAGCTATACTTCAAAAAGGACCCAAGCCCCTCTCCCTCATTTTCATGATTCCTACTCTCCCATTCATTTCCTAGTTCACCAAATACCTCACCAGGTCATCTCCCATTCCCTTACTCCTAAATAACTCTTGCTCACTCTCTTCATCCCTTTTCTAGGAGTGCACAGCCTCAAAATTTACAAACATGGATAGAGAAGACAGAGACTACGAGGAGGAGGAAAACACCGGCAGCGACAATTCAATAGATAGACCTAAGCATCAGAGAAAAACACACAAGGGAGGAAAAATTATCAGGAAAGATCCATCAAACCTCAGAGAATTTTAGGCCTCTCAGTTGGCGATCACTTGTTTCAGACATCTAGGGTGATATGAGTTCTGTGAGTAGGTAGAGAGAGTTCAACACCAACCTGAGCTCACCAGGCTTTTTGTAGCCAATATTCGGGACAACAAGGTCACTCTTGTTGGGGTGAAATTTTTAGTTTCACCTTCCATTATTGCAAATGCAACCAGGATTCCAAATGTAGGGGAGAAGTGGTACAAAGCAAAGGACCTAGATGAACATTATTATGAGCCTTATATCAAACCCAGGTACAAAAATGAAGCAAAAAGGTTTTTTCCTTTTAGGTTCCTTAAAGACAAATATGCCCCTATGATGAAAATCATCATGAAATATTTTCCAGATTGTACACCTATCACATCAAGATTCTCATGCATTTTACCAGGGTGAGGATGTTAAACCTTCCTTATTTCTTGTTCAAGAATATTGAGAATATGTCCCACTTCATGTAGAAAAACCCATACCCTCAGTAGATGAGTAGTCTTTATCATTATTCCCTGATCAAGTTGATTGTGCTTCATCATCTTAGCCTCCTCGACATCTCTTGGGAGACATTTATTTCTCATGACATCTTCAGTGGTCCTCAAATTCCTCCACTAATGTCTCAATAATCAAGAGGACCTTCTATTAGTGCTTAGGTGAAGACAAATGAGAAGGCTAAAGAGGCTAGAGCTACTGAGGTGTCCAGGACCTACATGACGTACCAGAGGGGCACAAGAAGATTGTTTGCAGCTGATAAGAAAGTGCTTTCTCCACAGGATGTGGAAGGGACCTTGCCTTCTTCATCAACTCATAGGCAAATGTTTTCTCTATAGTATGTGGAAGAGGCTTTGCCTTCTTCATCAACACAACAAGAACGGGTGAAAAATCTGCACAAAGGGAAAGAAAAGATGTCAAAGGAAAGTTTTGATGATGAGGAGGAAGAGAGACTTTGATGTGATAGAGCATGATGAGCTGGAGCAACATTATACTCATCATGGCATGGAAACAATTGACTTAGAGGCTCAGGATGAAGAAACAATAAAGGACATTATCATACATCAAAAGGAGGCTCAAGTCCAAGCATTGATGGAAAATTTGGAGAGAGATAAGTATGTCATCACATATCTGGAACAAGAGAATAAGCAGCTAAGTGACAAGTAGGTCCTCATGGAGCTAGAACTTCTAAAGATAAAACGACAATGTGACAAGGGCGAATCAGCTATGCAAAAGGAAGAGGCAACATACACTTTGACTCCTATTGAGAAGCAAATTGAGGATGATAGAGAGATTTGGATTGAAAGAGTCAATTTTCACTTAGATAAGTTGTTGTAGAAGGCCAATAGGGACAACCAGATGATCAAGCACATGGCCTACCACTATAGGACCTGAAACAAAATTTCCAACATGAGGGTCAAACAAATGAAAGCTAAGTTAAGGCGTGCTCTAAAGTGCAAAAAAATAGGAGGATAGGCTTAGGTTTCTTGCTGAAGCTTCCTTGGCTCATCAAGATGCTTGATGATGGTGTTTCTCACCAATTTTGATCAGGTTTGGAGGAGATTTTGTTTTTTGCAAATTTTGGAAATTGCACACACAAAAAATCTGGCTCAGGCACTGCGCTTTTCCTAGGGGCACCCAATGGACAAATGGCTTGCATTTTTGGATTCAGAGTGATTATTTCATGCACCCTATGGATTTTCTCAGTTTTTGGGGCAGAACTAGTCCACCAAAAAGTAAAAAAAGACCCTAAAAATGACCTTTCTGCCACTTTTTGGACACACAGAGGAAGTCTTGGGAGAATCCACTTTTGAGGGGCCAACTTAGCTTCAAATGAAGAAATTCCAAGTGTTTTTGAAAGTAGACTTGAAGATATTTCCCATGAGCTATCATGTGCTCAATTTGGATGCCAGGAAGGCCTCCAAAAAGGACCTAAAAGTGGCATTGCACGTTGGACCAATGGCGCTGTGCATAGGACAAATTTTGCACAGGATGGCCATTTTTCTGTGTTTTGATTGTGTTCATGGATTTTCTCTCATGGAGGATGTTTTACTAATGTAAATGATGACTTGGGTTGTAAATATGATAGATAATTAGTAGTAGAGGTTAGATTCATTTGATTAAAAGTCAATTTGAGCAAAAATGAATCAATTTTCTCACTTTTAGACGCAAGTTGTTAGGATGCCTAAATTTTAGTTTCTTGTTCAGTGTTGGTTAGATTAGCTCCTCATATTAGGGATTTAACCCGTAATGGGGGGAGGTTGAAACATTTCCTATATCTTCTTCTTCTTTCTCATTGTAAAGGGTTGGACTCAGCTAGATGCTTATGCCTTGATTTTACATCATTTCGTAGCATTTTAGTAGGAGATTAATAAAAATTACAGCTATTTCTTTGGGATCCATGTGGCAGGGAGTTTAGTTTAGTTTTTGTAGAAATTTTGAATCATATGACACTTATTCAACAGAGATTATCCTGATTATACACTATTGCGGAAAACATGCATAATACATAACCTCCTCTATGTTGATCATCAATTTGCAGAAGCAGAAACAATAACATGCGTACATAGAAGCATCAATCGCACATATCAACACAGTATTTTCCCAGGGAAAGCATCTCGCTAAAAACCGCAACTATCTGTATATTATATTGATTGAGAACATGTAACAAACATAGTACAGTACTCCTCTCAAGTACTCAGTACTATCTCCACCTGTTACACACAATACAGCTCAGATCTGATCTCCAAATCTCCTCCGCTGCTTGCCTGCCTCCACTGCACAATACCTGCTGAGAATGAATGACAATGGCTGATCCAAACTCGTTTTTTTTACCTTGTGAAAGTCACCCACACTAGAAATCACGTGAGCACAAGCTATATTTCACTTGGTATTTGCCCACACTATGTAGAGATCATTGGCATAACTTAATCCCATGCATGTGCACAATCTCATGCACAACTGATAGCAATCTCAACCTCTAACATCTGTCCTTGTTGAATTGTACATGCACTGAGTTAACTGATGTATTCTTCAGTTGCATTATGAGTTAATAATTAGTGAATTAATTAATAACTAATTCACACAACTCATCACTTAGTCTATTGATCAGTTAGACTAAATCCAACTAGTTTAACAAAGTCAAACTGAACACAACTCCATCAACTCCACATCCAACTCCACAGAACTCACATGCATGAGTTCTAACTGATGTCATGCATGCAATAGCTCAACTGACTCACAAGAAAATGTATTTCCTTCTGACAGCTGCATGTGCCACATCTGTAGCTCAAACTGAAGTGCTCCAAGAGGCTAAGATAAAGTTTATAGTCTAAATATTATTATGAGACAATAATATTTGACTTTTCTATTCTTGACTAGTAGTCTAAAAATAGACTCTGATCACTCCTATTGTGATCACTCCTGCTGTGATCGCTCCTGCTGTGATCACTCTTGCTGTGATCCAAAAATAGACTTTGCGCCATAATTTTCCTACGGGCCCACTTAGTGAAGGCGACTCCTTTCAACTGAGCTCCATCATCTTGTTGCATTCTCAACAAGCATTTCTTGTTGCACACTTTTCAACACTCCCTCTCAACAAGAAAGGCTTCCTCTCAAACCTGATCCTGTAACTCTGGAATGTTCTGCATGCAACACATCTTCCCACTCCACTTTGCTCCAACAACACTTGGAACTAAAACACTCCCAACTGACCACTCTATTGGGCTAGGAACATACTCTGATGCTGAAGCTCTACCTGCTGCTAACAAGTGCTCCCTCTCTGACATCTGCGCTACTGCAACATCTCCATGCATCTCGCACCATTTCACACCTCTCTGTGCCACCTAGCACTATGCAAAACACTTGTGCCTCTCGCATTGCTGTAGCTTGCATGCTATGCGCTGTCCTGGGATTCCCTGCACTGTCACTCTCTCTGCTGCTCCATATGCATCTTTCTCTACCCAATCAATCAGCTCCTACTACTCCACATCGGGGCTCCTATAGCAAGGTATCATCCAAGAGGTTGGGTACCTTAAGGATCCTGCCCTTCCTCCTTGGGACGATCAATCCACATCACCCCACCTCCTACCTGGAGGTATGGCTGCATGTGATCCCTCAGCCCACCTGGCTCGAAGTTTCCCCCTATTGGAGGTCTCTGCATGAGTAGATGTCTCTACTCGATCTCCTCTCAGCTTCCCTTGTTGTGGCTGCTCCACAACCTCCTGAAGCTGCTGCACCAATCGTGGCTCCTCCACAATCGTCTGAGACTTCTTCTGGCTATTCATGTTGAGAGGTAATATACGCTCCCTCTCAACCACCAAGTCTCCATCAATTGCCTCGCTGCTCAAGGCTTTGCATGCATCTTGAACCTCAAGAGCATACAGGTTCTTGACCCGTGAACCAATCTGCTTCACCTGTCTAGTGATGATGTGTCTAAAGAAAACCTTTCCCTTACTGAAGACTACATCATAGCCTCTGTCTTCCAGCATCATGATCGAAACCAAGTTTCTCTTCAGTCTTGGTACATACTTGACATCGGTCAAGGTAAGGCAAGCTCCACGCTCCCTCTGAAAGATAACCGTGCCTACACCTGAGACACTATACTTCTCATCATTACCCATCCCTATGAGTATCTGGAGATCTTTCTCCTCCAAAGTACTGAACAAAATTTTGTCACTGGTCATGTGGAAAGAAGCTCCACTATCAAGAAACCAACCACTTCCCACCATGGATGAAACCATGCATGCGAAGAGTGTGAAGTCCAACTCAAATTGTGAAGCAAGTGAGGCCGCCTCACCTTCAGATCCTTCCCTAGATCCCTTCTTGGACTTCTTATTTGGGCAATTAGTAGCATAATGGCCCATCTCATGACAACGAAAGCATCGCACCTTCGACTTGTCAACCTTCCTCCCATCATTGGAAGAACTGGATTCGGAAAGAGAAACCTTCCTCTCCCCCTTCTTCACCTTACTCGCTAAGGCACAGTTATCCTCATCATGCATAGATGAAGAACTGTCTTTGGTGCGCCGTCTAATCTCCTCTTGCACAAGATCCGACCAAAGTCTCTCCCATCCTGGCAATTTCTCCCTTCCATTCACCGAGTACTGGTAGCTATGCTAACTCTTAGGAAGGCCAAGGAGTGCTAGACTCACCATCTCCTCATCCTCAACAGTTACCCCCACACTTCCCAACTCATCCCGGCATTGGGTGAACTTCGTGAGATACTGGGGCATACTGTTTCCATTCTCACACCTAATGTTTCTAAGTTTATCCTTGAGCGCCATTCATCCAGCTCAAAACTCAACCGCTTCTGATCTAAATTTCGTGAGAACAAAGTATTTATTGTACAGAGATCGACTGTATGGGCATTCACCAGATATCTCATCTTCCAAAAGAAGGATGAATCCAGTGGCTACCTGGCCTGATCACAGACTCTGCCTGGAGAAATAAAATATAAACACTTTCTGAATAATAGTTCTGATGATCAATACAACACTGATATCATGTAGAACTTCTTCTACAAATCAAGTCGCTCTGATACCATGTAGAAATTTTGAATAATATGACACTTATTCAATAGAGATTATCCGGATTATACACTATTGCGGAAAACATGCATAATACATAACCTCCTCTACGTTAATCATCAATTTACAGAAGTAGAAACAATAACATGTGCGCATAGAAGCATCAATCACACATATCAACACAGTATTTTCCCGGGGAAAGCATCTCGCTAAAAACCGCAACTATCTGTATATTATATTGATTGAGAAAATGTAACAAACATAGTACAATACTCCTCTCAAGTACTTAGTACTATCTCCACCTATTACACACAATACAGCTCAGATCTGATCTCCAAATCTCCTTCGTTGCTTGCCTGCCTCCACTGCACAATACCTGCTGAGAATGAATGACAATGGCTGATCCAAACTCGTTTTTTTTACCTTGTGAAAGTCACCCACACTGGAAATCACGTGAGAACAAGCTATATTTCACTTGGTACTGGCGCACACTACGCAGATATCATTGGCATAACTCAATCCCATGCATGTGCACAATCTCATGCACAACTGATAGCAATCTCAACCTCTAACACCTGTCCCTGTTGAACTGTACATGCACTGAGTTAAATGATGTATTCTTCGGTTGCATTATGAGTTAATAATTAGTGAATTAATTAATAACTAATTCACACAACTCATCACTTAGTCTATTGATCAGTTAGACTAAATACAACTAGTTTAACAAAGTCAAACTGAACACAACTCCATCAACTCCACATCTAACTCCACAGAACTCACATGCATGAGTTCTAACTGATGTCATGCATGCAATAGCTCAACTGACTCAGAAGAAAACGTATTTCCTTTTGACAGCTACATGTTCCACATCTGTAGCTCAAACTGAAGTGCTCCAAGAGGATAAGATAAAGTTTATAGTCTAAATATTATTATGAGACAATAATATTTGACTTTTCTATTCTTGACTAGCAGTCTAAAAATAGACTATGATCACTCCTGTTGTGATCACTCCTGCTGTGATCACTCCTGCTGTGATCGCTCCTGCTGTGATCACTCCTGCTATGATCCAAAAATAGACTTTGCGCCATAATTTTCCTGCGGGCCCACTTAGTGAAGGCGACTCCTTTCCACTAAGCTCCATCATCTTGTTGCATTCTCAACAAGCATTTCTTTTTGCACACTTTTCAACAGTTTTTTCTCTTGTGATCATATGTTAATATGTTTTGTGTACTTCATTAATCATTTCATTGCTTCTAAGTGAATGTTTTCAAGTTGATATGCAAAATTCATAACATCATTGCTCTGCTTTGGGGAAATATTCACCATTATATGTTTTCTACAGTTTATGAAGGATCCATGGTAATCACATGCTCTTCCTAGCTTCTCACCAGTCTTAAAACATCTCACCCATCAAGCCCTAGTGTGCTAAACCTTATGCCTACCTTGCCCCATTGAACATTGTGATGCAGGAAAGTGTTCCCTCTGCAGACAGAGGCAACCCCTCTAGCCCTAGAGTGGGTCTAGTGACAGCAAGAACAAAACAACAATTAATTCCCTTAAATAGTCATTATTGGAGGCCTACTTCAAACCGGTGGTTGATGAAGTTCCTTTCCATTGCTCCAGCTTCCGTTTCCTTCTCCTTAATAAGCGATCAACCTGAAACACCATAAAGAAACAACGGAGCGCGTACCGAGAAACAACAATGATCTATTTACTCACAAAGTCAAGAAGTCATGAACTATCAAGTAAATTGCATACAATACATAGGAAATCATCATTGATTGTATTAATAATAAATCCAGAGCAAAGCTTACAACCAAGTCTTGACGTTGCAAGCCTTCTCAGAGGGTCCAACCAATGTGTTTCTTCGAGCATTCACTCTCAAAGATGGGTCTCCCAAATAGAAATATATATCTCTCTCTTATTCACAAGCTTTAACACAAGGTTAAGGGCACTCCACACCTTCTTGCAAACTATAAAGCAATCCCACACTTGTCACACTCACACTAAAACTATCTACCAAACTCAAAAGTAGTAGCAGTATTGTACAACCAAAAGAACTAGCAGATGATAGCAATGGTAAGTGATTTTATAGGAGAAGGAGTCTCCATGAAATGAGGGAGAGAGAGCTTATCCTCAGGGAAAGCAGCTCAAAAGAAAGAACTACCATGCCAGAGGGGGAAGGGCAACCCAAACTAACCCAACAACCACGTTTAGAGACATCCAGAAGGTCGACTGTTGGAACGATTTTGCCCAATCTGGATCGTCGCTGGTCGTTAACTAAGCTTTAGCGCTGACATCGCTAGGAAGCAATGTATGTAGACCGATCATCGCTAAAGATAGCTAATAGCCTCACGTTGGGGCATGAAATCTAATCATTGTTAGAAATAGGTGTACTCCCGCCATGGGGTCGTGACAGGACTATTTATGATAGGGGTCTGTCGCGTATATTAAGTGTATTATCGCGACGAGGCCAAAAACTTAGGAAAAGAGGGTCAATTGGCAACATAAGAGAGAATTTGTTCAATATGAGCATGTTTTACTGGACACATGACATAGTAGAAGGACTGGGGTGAAGGTAATGAAAAATTACTGTGTAACAGATGCCCCCTAAAGTATGAAGCTTGAGAGAGTGGGAGGGTTGAAATGATTTACGAAACTGTCTAAACTGGAACACCACCTGGAAGAACCTGTAGGCACAAGTACAATTGATATCTATGATATTGAAATACATGAAGTTGAGGCATGGGCACAGCCATCCAAAAGACATATGAACTTGGTCTGTGGTATGGATGCAGCCACCCAACTAGTAAGACCATGATAATGATAAAGGTATGGTCCCAACCATCCACGAAGACTCATGTATGGTTGCAGACATCCATCAAAGAGTCATGTATGTAATCACGAACCAATCCACGCAACCTGAACATATGTAATCTTATTCTGGGTTCTTGAAACCCAACCAATCATAGTACAAATTCTGGCATGTGAACAGATGTGCTAAAGTTGAGCATGATAGAAAGTCACTTGATTACTAGTCAATGATGAAAACCATTAACAAGTGTAAGAGAATCCACCAGTAATGCTAATGGCTCTCAAGGTACTTTCCAGTACAATCCACGAAATGTGAAGAATAAGCTGAAGTCAAATACTCGTGGAATCACCCAATTGACGACCAATGATGAAAGTCTATTTTCAGGCGCGAAGAACTTGTCATTGAGGCATGCAAACTCCAAGGTACCAAAGGGGATCTCTAGATTGGTCTCCTGGATAATGAGCTGGCGTCGACAAGAGACGATCCGTCATAGGAGGGCCATAATGTTTCCCCCATCAACAAGAAGAGATAAGGAACAAGTGGTAGATGGTGAAGCTAAGTATCAGAGGAGGAGGTAAGGACGTGAACTGTAGAAGGATTATACTCTTGAACATGTCGGCCACACGACTCTGGAGGGTGGCAGCATTCAGTTACCAAGGGATTAGAGGCTTGATGGAGACAACATGGATCAGATGGAATGAGGCTAAATGGAAACCCAAAACCCTTGAAGGTCAAATGACAATGTATGGATATCCTAACCCGACAATAAGCAAAAGTGTTGATGTTCAAGAGTGACTAGCTACCGCAGGTAACCAATGACAACTTCCAAATTTTCCCCCACCATTGCTGGCAAGTACCCCAATTATTTTTGGAAACAAGCTTGAAGGGGATAGCATATGCTTGTAATATAAGTTCGTCCTTCACACAAATCCAACCTAGTGATAGTTTAACGAGCCCTAGGGAGGACAAGCTCGAGTCTCATCATGGTGACGAGTCCAATGTCGTCAGGGTTTAACGAGTCTAACATAGGGAAAACTCAAAGTCTTTTTCATGTTTAGAGAGTTTGAAAAAGAAATAGAAAAGAAAAATCCAGGGGGGTTCCTTTTTTGTACATTTGTGTCTCTCGAGCCTGAAAAAGTATAAAATAATGCTCAAGAGAATCGCTTGACCCTTACGATCAAGGAATACTTTTCGTGATTAGTGGCCTCAATCTGAAAAAATAGAAAAGCAATCGAAGACACATTGTTTCGTAACCAATATCGAACTCGAAACAACAAAAGTTCAGTAATATTTTCATGTTTATACGGTCAGAAAAGAGTTGAAAGTGGACCGCCTTTTGTTCCATTTAACAAGTTAAAAGGGAAAACTCGGCAATCTTTTCATCTTTAAACGATTGGAAAAGAGATGAAAACATACCTCCATTTTTATTCTCTTTAATGAGCCAAAAAGGGAAAAATACTCAGCAATCTTTTCATCTTTTACGAGTCAGAAAAGAGTTTAAAGGTGACTCGTCCTAGAGGAAGGAGTGGTATAAAGGGTAGCAACTAGTTCCGACAATGGTGGAACTACTCAAAACATGTAATGGTCAAGAGGTTGGCTAATAAAACCACTCTTTGCTACGGTTCCTCAGGAAAGGAAAAACAACGAAATGAAAGCATATGATTGGCCAAATAGAAGGTGGCGATGGAATGAAACAACCAAGGCTCATCTAGCAGAATTTAGCGGATAAAAATGGAAATCACGAGATGTAAATTGGGTATGGGTTCATTTTTACAAAAGCTTGAACCATGGAGAATTCTGCTTTGATTCGGTTTCATGTTTACACAAGCTTGAAACGAAAAACTATGCTTGTTATAAGTTCGCATGCCCCCAGCATTATAAAACAAATCTAGGTACATGCCCCCCAAGCTTCATTGCATCCATCCGAGGTGGATGGAATGAAGGTTCACTTTCGAGATCTTGGAAAGACTCGACTTGGATTTTACAAGACCTTAATCAAAGACTCGATTTGGAAAGGGAGTTGTTTAATTTTTTAATGAGGTTGACATAGTAAAAGAACTATCCTCATAACCCTTGTTTCATTTTTTAACGAGGTTGACATAAGATCAAGAACTTTCCTCAAGACTCCTTGTTTCATTTTTTAACGAGCTTGACACAAGACAAGGAACTGTGCTCCAGGATCCTTGTTTCATTTTTTAATGAGGTTGACACAAGATCAAACTATCCTCGGGCCCTTGCTTCATTTTTTAATGAGGTTGACACAAGATCAAGAACTTTTCTCAAGACTCCCTATTTCCTTTTTTAATGAGCTTGACACAAGACAAGGAACTATGCTCGTGACACCCAGTTTCATTGTTTAACGAGGTTGACACAGGAATAAACTATCCTCGGGACACTCGGTTTCATTTTTTAACGATGTTGACACAAGAACAAACTATCCTTGGTCATTTGTTCATGGACCACATGAGAACATGGCTCCCAAGAGGTCTTCACTAGATGGAAAAAATGCACTCTCGGAGGAACACATGTCATGAAGCACAAATGACAGATCAGGTTCCAATGCCCCCAATACATGATGTACGAGACCATCTGCATAAGCATTAGTAGAGGTGAAGATAGAACGGGTAGCCACATAATTGACCTGTGGCAAAGAAGGTACTAAAGAATGATAATTGATTAATAGTCACCATTCTTCTATCGTGCAGAAAGTAAACCACATGGAAGAGTGAAGAAACAAGAGCCCCCATGGCATAAATGTAGTCATGGCCAAGAAGAAGACTAAAATCTAAAGCACCCTGGACATCCATCACTTCGATATAAATAGTTTTGCCTCCCAAAGTAACAGGGGACTTTGGAAGGATCCCTAAGGGTTGACTGGTTCCTCCGTCAAATGCTAATAGATTCTGTGTAACCGGCACAAGCTGCGGGGAACCCAAAGCTTGCCAAATAGTAGAAGGCATGAGGCTAACCGACACACCCTCATCCAAGACAGTGCCAGGTACTGCCTTATCATAGGCATGTACTGTAATCTAGAAAGGCACGTAGGATGGAAGGCAGAATGCAGTCAAATGACTCCACTCAAAGGAAACAATTGAACTACTTGGTGGGGGTATCATATGATTGCCCCCATGCTCTACAGGAATCGAAGAAGGACTCTCTTGATCAGTGGGATAGGAGGGTCATTCTCAGACTCTGGAGAACTTGACGAGGTGAGGAGAACATGAGCATGACGCTCCTTCGAAATATTGTGATCAATAGGTGGTGAACCCAAGTCGACACTCTCTCCGACCGATGGTTGGTCTGGAATAGGCTTAGCAAAGCCATGCTCGAAAAGAGGAGGATGGAGAAGAGAAGAATCTAAGTTAATCTCTTTGTCAACTGGGAGAGGGTTTGAAGAGAGCCTTTGATAACCAATGGGAAGTTGAGGTGAAGAAGCTGTAAGACTTACCCAAACAGCGGAAGCTTTATCCATGAGCGGACAAAGGTGAAGGGGATGGTTTCCTTCACACAGTCTACACAGGAATCGAATCTTCCCTTTCTTTTGAGTGCTGCCAGTTGATAGGGTAGCATCGTCATGAGCTTCAGAGGACAACGAGGGACGAGCTAGATCATGAGACCATACTTCTAAGATCCTAGGAATGCTAGGACAATCACGAAGAAGATGGTCACCCTTGCACAATTTACAAGGAAACTTAACCTTTCGTGAAGGAATAGAAGGTGGTCTGACCTAAGACGTACTCGGTGCAATAGTTACACAGGTGGCCTCACTTTTATCAGACTTCTTATTATTCTTCATCATTTTCTTCTTCTTCTTAGTCTCCTAGTTACTAGATGGAAACTTTCACCAGGCGAAGGAGGAGATGAAGGTGAAGAAACAGGGGAAGAAGGTGCAGGCTCAACCTTAGAATCATCGTGTCGTGGTTTGGACGAAGGAGATAATGGAACAGGAGGCATGACACTCGGGACCATAGAGGTTGAAAACAACCACACAGGAAAACCGATGGTTAACCCAAGCAAAGACAATGTTGCCATATATGGAGCATCAGCATTTCGAAATGGAGGATACGGACCAGGAGTTCCATCTGCAGGAAGACCTTGGCCGGTAGACTCGGGGAAGGTTGCCATCAAGAACGAGCCTGAAAAACACTCTTATCAGAACCGAGAACTCAAACTGTTACCAGGAATATTTCGTGGGCAGTAAATTTTATGACACAGGAACAAAACTTGACCTTTTCATGTTTCAAGAGTCGAGAAAAGGATGAAAAGGTGACTCTATCTCTTTTGAGGTTTAATGAGCTTGAAAGGGCAAGTGCTCAGATGGACCTTTTCTTTTAAGGAGTCTGAAAAGGAATGAAAGTTACTGCTCTGGAGAAACTAGGAAAAAGGTTTACCAAACATCCCGTAAAACTGCATATACACCTTGGCAATCATATGAAAACTAAGGACTTTCCGTACGGCAGTAAATCTTCCCAAATGCTGTGTTTGGTGCATTATGGTTTGCAAGGTGATAGACACAGCTTCCTAAGGATATAGGATGATAACCTAGTGGGGTCTCCCAACATATACTCTACAATACTGGGAGCACAATTCCGTACTAGACCACTATTGAGTCACTGAAGGAGGAATCGCCCAACCTTGAGTGAAAACAATAGTGACTAGGTTTAATGATGTCAGAGTACGTCTCTAGCCTAGACCTCTAAATAGTGTGCGTTATGTTCCAATGCATTGTTAAGTTCATTCAGTTCATTTTAGAGTTGATCTTGAATTAGGTTTCAATTTCCAGGCCCTACTATATGTATATCAAAACCTAGGATGCAGCTAGAATGAGTAAAGCATCTTTCATTTCGATGAACACCTACTTAAAGGAGGGTATAAAGTTCACCCCCAAACAAACACAAGAGAATGAAAACACTAAGAAACAAAATGCATCAATACACTAATCTCACGATGCATCGATACTACTAATAAAAGATTCAGAGTTCTCTTTTCAGTTTCTCAAACATGAAAATTTGAAATGCACATATACCTTCACTTTCGTATATCAAATGAATGCAATCCCTTAAAAAAATTTGTTTTGTTTTGAATTTAAAGAGACAAACAAGCAGATGTGAGCTGATCGATCAAAACAATTGTAATCTATGCTTGGTAGTGAAGAAACGGAATCAACATCAAAAATTGATTCAATAATCGGCAATAAAAATCAACCAGCAAGAAACAAGCAATGGAGAAGGCTCAAAAAAATCGACAACATGGTTGAAAATTGACCTTGGGTAATTCAAGAATTTGAAAGAACAAACTAGGTCACAAAGCCAAAAATGCAAGATTCATCCAATAAAACCAAAGTGAGAGTACCTTAACCATAAGTAGTAAGAAACAAGCTAATGTGCAAGAAAAAAAGAACAGGGGACCAACAGGATTGGTGAATTCAGGAGGTAGAATTGAAAAAACAACTCTACAGGAATCGTCGCGGGCATAACACCAGCAACTAGGGACAATTAGCCACTAGTTGTAGCAATAGAGTGATGTCGTCACGAGAGTACACGTCTCTTCCATGACGGGCTGATTTCAAGAGTCGTCGTGACTGTACGACGGGATTCAGTGACGCACAGAACTTTGCAACAGAGACAAAGCGACATCGGCACGACTGTTAAACTATTTTTAGTGACAATCTTAAAAAAAATGACAGATGAACAAGAAACTCCCAAACAAAAACCAGTCAATCCTACAGATAATAGAGGGATTTCCCAGATTGACCCAGGTAACCCAAAAGATTGATAGTTTATCCCCAAAATTCAAGAGACACTAAATCAAAACCAAAACAAGAGAAAACAAGAGAAGAAACATGCAAAGGACTCCCCAGTGGAGTCACCAACTTGTGATGCAGGAAAGTGTTCCCTCTGTGGACAGAGGCAACCCCTCTAGCCCTAGAGTGGGTCTAGTCACAGCAAGGACAAAACAACAATTAATTCCCTTAAATAGTCATCGTTGGAGGCCTACCTCAAACCGATGGTTGATGAAGTTCCGTTGTGCTGCTCCAGCTTCCGTTTCCTTCTCCTTAATAAGCGATCAACCTGAAACACCACAAAGAAACAACAGAGTGTGTAACCGAGAAACAACAATGATCTATTTGCTCACAAAGTCAAGAAGTCATGAGCTATCAAGTAAATTGCATACAAGACATAGGAAATCATCTTTGATTGTATTAATAATAAATTAAGAGCAAAGATTACAACCAAGTCTTGATGTTGCAAGCCTTCTCAGAGGGTCCAACCAGTGTGTTTCTTCAAGAATTCACTCTCAAAGATGGGTCTCCCAAATAGCAATATATCTCTCTCTCTTATTCACAAGCTTTAACATAAGGTTAATGGCACTCCACACCTTCTTGCAAACTATAAAGCAATCCCACCCTTGTCACACTCACACCAAAACTATCTACTAAACTCAAAAGTAGCAGCAGTACTATACAACCAAAAGAACTAGTAGATGATAGTAATGGTGAGTGATTTTATAGGGGAAGGAGTCTCCATGAAATGAGGGAGAGGGAGCTTATCCTCGGGGCAAGCAACTCAAAAGATGGAACTACCATGCCAGAGGGGGAAGGGTGACCCAAGCTGACCCAACAACCAAGTCTAGAGACATCCAGAAGGCCGACCGTTGGAACCATTTCACCCAATCTGGATCGTTGTTGGTCGTTAACTAAGCTTTACCGTCGACATCGCTAGGAAGAAATGTATGCAGACCGATCATCGCTAAAGATAGCTAATAGCCTTGCACCGGGGCATGAAATCTGACCGTAGCTAGAAATAGGTGTACTCCTGCGACGAGGTCGCGACAGGACTGTTTATGACAGGGGTCTGTCACATATATTAAGTGTATTATCGTGACAAGGCTAAAAACTTAGGAAAAGAGGGTCAATTGGAAACATAAGAGAGAATTTGTTCAATATGGGCATGTTTTGTTGGACACATGACACAGTAGAAGGACTGGGGTGAAGGCAGTGACAAATTACTTTGTAACAAACACCCTACAATTTTGACCTAATTCCCTAGACCTAACTGTCTGACTCCTAATCCAGCAAAACCCCTTCAAAATAAAATCAAACCTTGTGCTACTATACCTAGCCTAATATCATTTTCTTGATCCAGTCATCTTGTCTAAGATCCTTACGGAGAGAGCCCTCTTCCGGCCTAGTAGTTCTTGCTACTTGGCTAAGCGTGCTTTGTGGTTACCCTAGCATTGCCTTCTTTTAGCCTGAGGTTCAATCTAGGTGATAACAACTTGTCCAAGTTAAAGTACAGTGGTGAGGGTGAACCATCTTTTTGTGTGCATGTGTGCCAAGTTATAAACTTTTTCATATGCCACAAGATAGAGTAGAAAGATGTCTGGACTATATTACTCACCCTCACTTTCGAGGGTGATGCTCAACACTGGTGTTACACATTACCCTTTTCCTCTATCGATTCATTTAGTGAACTTCCAAAATGATGATTAAAATGTTCGATGAGTATATCCACCAAGATTTCCATGAAAAAATCTACCATTTAAGTATGGATCTTGAAGAATCAGTTGAGGACTTTCCCTCTATTATGAAATTCTGAACAGCTTGTGAACTTTGAATTCTTGAGAGAAGAGTTTAAACACTTGGTTCATATTTCTAAGCATGGTGACCCTCTTGAATTCCCTTCATCCCCAACTCTTACAGATCATGAGGCACCTTAGATGTCAGAGGAGGAGCCCAACGCCCCACTTGTTCCTTGTCGTCCTCTATTTCTGGTCTCAATGTGGGTTCCCCCTTCTAGTGATTGCAAAATAAATCTGTGCAGCGTGTTCTCCGTTACGGTGATTGTAAAGCTAAGAACTATATGCATCATGTCCCCAACCCATCTTCTCATCTGTCTCCAACTTCAATGGAGGAAATTCCAGAATGGCTAAGGAAGCCTACATCAAAGACTCACTCCTCCATTCTGCAAGAGGATGTCACCATGCATATCTCAAGTCTCAAATTTCATCTACATCTCTGTCATCCTCTATCATCTACAATCCATGACTCGCTTGACCAATCTACTTCACCAGCTAGTTGTTCTCATTCACTTTATTCTCAACATGTTAGCTCAAATTACGGTCAGGTGCAAGGTAGTCACATTACATAGGTAGAGGAGTAGAAAGGTGAGGACTCTATCAAGCTTCCCTCTCTTTTTTAAAATTATCCATATCAAAATAATGAGCTTCCATTCTTGAACAATACTCAATTTTCTAATCTCAGTGGAACATCTTGTACAATCAATTCTTTTGGTCCTCCCATGCTTCCATATGCCGTGACGAATGCCCAAGAAAATCATGTGATCTTTCGTTTTCTGACGAAGAATCTAAATTAGATCTAGAATGTGTTGAGAAATTCATATCGAAACTTGCCCGTGTGTCCTAGCATTCATAACGCATCCACATGCATAGGAGATGCTCCACATTCTCTTGTTTCTTCATCTAATGAGTTACCTCCTCAATTGACACAAGGAAGTGAGGTTGTCCATGATAAAGTTGAAATCAGTCTAATCACAAAGTGTTCTTCCCATTCCCCGTCATCTCTTCTTTTGCATGAAGAAAACTCTTCAAATCAGCTTGCTAAAGCTAAAAAATTTGGTGAAACCTGTAACAGAGATGGCTCCCATCTTGAGAGAATTTTTGAAATCAGCAAAAACAACCATCCTCAAGACATGCATGATCTGGTTCATGCTTCAAAATATGATTCTGCCATTCTAGAAAGTTTGGGGACGTACCAAGAAGTCGAGGCACTTCAACATCCATTGATGGTTATGTCAGGACCTCATGACTCTGGTAAGCACCCTAAACTAAATCAGATCTGGTTTCTCATGCACAATCCACCTATATTCATGGTTTCATTCAGTGTGGATCCTCATGTAAAAAAAGTTTCGTATTCAGGGTATGATCTTTCAAATTTTCAAAATTTTACTTATGATTGAATCCACAAATTTGTTCTAGAACTTCCATATTCATGCACATCTCTTACATCAAACTCGGGTTGGGAATGTCCATCTCTCATGGAATCATGGAATTGTGAAGTTGATCATCTCAAAGACTATCTTTGCTCGTAATCATACTTATCGAATTTTCCCTCTCATGATCAACTCCTAAGTCTTCTTGCGAATCTTGTACTACAAATCAGCCACTCATCACACCAGCAACCCCCCTAGGTGATGATGCACGCATGAACTATCACATGAATCAAGTTCCTCTCCCCAACTGGTTTCACACATTCACAATGCTGACATATCTTTTAAATTCCTATGATGACCATGATGCCTATGCACTTGTTCACAAGTTACAGGAAGGTGGTTCATCATGTCTATCTCATAGCGAACTTTGTTCCATTGTTTAGATTATTCGCAAGATTGTTAAAATGAATTTTTCTTTTTTTATTTTAAACTGGGAATTTGATGTCTAAACCAGCTCATCTAATCATTTCTCTATCTTGGGTGACTATCATTCAACTTATCATTTTCCCATAAGCACATATGATGACAATTTCTTCACACTCTCTAATCTTCATTATTTAACATCTCTCCCTTCATATTTCCATAAAGTATATGAGGCACTTTAGCTTGCGCTAATGTTTATGGTAGGTCCTCATTGTCTTGGCATGACTGTTGGGAATGATCAGATTTATTTTTTCTTACACGATTCCCATCGTGATCCCATCTCTCAAATCGATAATTCATCCTCTTAAAGATCACGAGGCTTTCAAGATAACCATTATGAATTTTACGATCCAATTGCTAAATGGCTCGAACAATCTTACTTGGAAATATACATTACAAGTAACAAACCTCAATCCCTCCTCATGCTTTCTAAGAATCTCGGTGCAAACGAGGACGCACCCAAAAAAGGCTTTCGAGGTTTGTTGAAAAGTGATATCCATCAAAGAGGTAAGCATGTGTATTGGGTGGTTGTGACACATCTTTCTTCCTATAGGAAATACCTTCCTTTTTGTGTGCAACTTGTTAAATTTTTTGTATTTTCTATTGCAAAATACTTTTTATCTATTTCAATCACTTTTATATTTGTGGATGTAGGTCGGGAGCAACTATGGTGGCTTCACTAGAAAATTGATTTCACATAACCCCAACCGTTTAGATGTTAGGATAGTGGTAGGATTAGTTGCATCTTAGTTTTCCCTTCTTTTCTTCTGGTTTTGTTTCCTTGTTGTGTATGCCTTTCCTCTCATCTTGTTTTTCTTTTCGTGTGGAGTTTTCCATTTGTTTGAACTACACGAATAAATGTTGTGGTTGCATTCTGTTCTCGTCTCTGAATGGGTATGTGGCTAAATTTCAAAGAGTCTTATGACACTATAGTGCTTGCCCAGTCCTGTGTCCGTCTTCTCTGTGCTTGGTTGTAACTTCTGGCTGATGAAGTCTTGATGGAAAATCCGATCCATCTATAAGGAAAATTTTGGTCAAACCATGAACCCATGTCCATTGTGGGAAACCTCATGCCTATACTCAGTTTTCTACTCTGGTGTGTTTAAGCTTATCCAACTAGTAGAAATAGAGAAGGGAAAAATATAAACAAGAAAACCTGTATTAGAGATCTTTATATGATTCTCTGAGGGGAAAACCTCTCCTTCTCTCAAGAATTTGGGATCCATCTTCCTCCCCAAAAATAAATAAGTTCCTATGCACAGTTCTCCTTCAAAAAATAATAGAGGAGAATGAAGAGAAAGGCTTCCCATGTAGAGTGGTGAAGTAGACAACTCCACTGGGGTACTGTCCAGGCTCGCCAACAGTGGAGCAATTCTTGTGTTCCTACGTGACTCCACCAAGGTACTATCTAGGCTTGTTGGAAGCGGAGCAATAGTAGAGATAAAAAAATATACTATAAAAATGTTAAGCTCATGCGCCAAATTACCCTTCCTGATTTGAAACATTGTGGTCTAGCTGAATTTTGTGTTTTGTTCAACTGAGTTAGTACAAGGTGAACCATGTTTGTCCATGAGGTAAGTGGAGAAGATGAAGTGATCCACACAACGAATCAATACTCCCCAAAATTCCTAGGCCCTGCACTATAAACGAACCAAAACAAAGAATCTCGTATTCAACCAGTGTGTCACGAAGTGTTGTAGCAGATCCAACACCCTCCAAAATTTTGTCTTACATCAAAATTTTGGAGCCTTCTTGGTTTGTCCTTTGATGGCTTCAAACACTCGAGCTCACCCCATGAGCTCTTGTGAAGTCTTTTCACCCTTTTTCTCGTATGACCATTGGTCATCTTATGGCATATTGATTTATTTGTCATGCTTGTGATCTTGTTCTGGTGAGTTTGAAGGTTTGTCTTTGTGTGTTCGGGTTGTCTTCGCTATGTAAACATATGTCATACTCACACAAAAATTTGTAAGGACTATCGCTCGAGTGTCATCACGGTCGTCCAAAGGTCTATCTCAAGTGTCATGCTTGTCGCTTTCAGCTCTAAGACAATCTCACTAAGGGCATGTATTGTCTTGTTGCACTGGTGGTTTGTGTTGTCTCATCATTGAAGTATGCTAAGTCTATGATAACGATGTCAAGTCCACACAAGTTCACTTGCTCTCAACACTTAGCCATTTCCATGAAAATTTGTTCGACCAGAAAACCCTTTTCCACCAGATCCTGACTGAGCTACACTGTGTAGTCTCAACCCTTAGTGACCTTACTTTACTCCCTGAAACTATGCAATGCTTGAGGTTTTCCTCTAGGTCAATTTCATTGTGCAATCCCAGAGGTGAGCAGCCTATCTGCTCCTAGAAATGTGCATAAACTGCCTCCATGTCCAAACTGAACTACACATTTCTCAAGCACATTCATTAAGCCTCCTTTTGGTCTACTAGAACCCTGCATTGCACCAAGACCTAAGTCTTCATTGATCTCCAAAATTGTGCAAACATCTATTGTTGGTCCTCTATTGCCTCTGTCTACATTGTCCTCAGAAACTATGTAGACATGTCTAGTAGGCATGCTAATGCATGTCCTACATTGATCTCCAAAACTTCATAGACATGTCTAGCTGGTCCTCTGCTGCCTTGCTTTGCACTACCTTTAGAAATTGTGTAGACATGTCTAGCAGGCCCTCTGCTTCATGTCTGCCATTGTTCTCCAAAACTGCACAGTCATATCTAGTAGGCTCTCTAATGGCTGTCCTGCATTGTTCTTAAAAACTACTCATTCATGCTCAGTAGGCCCCTTATAGAACTATCATGCCTTTCCCTTGAAAGCTACATAGAAATTCCCAACAGGTCCCCTATAGCCTTTCTTTCCTTCCCTCAAGGAACTGCAGAGAAGTGCCCCTCAGGGATCTGCCTTGCTGCTACCACTACTGTCCTTCAATGTACAATTCTCCCTCCTAGTGGTCACTACAAAGTTTTTCTCGGCAGTGCAAGCTATCCTCTCGAAGTTCCTCATTCCATCCTAAGTTGCTCCCTATGCTGTCTCAATGAGTTCTCCTCCCTCCATGTCAGCAAGAACATGATAACAATGCATCATGCTAGTCTACTAGGAGCTTTTGGATTTGATTTCGTCTCATCATGAGTGAATTGCAGGTGTTATAGCTCCAAGTCTCACTTTTGATGTTTGTGATGCTACACTCATGGCCTAGGGCAACCTCTCCTTCTAGACCTAGTCTAAATACTTAAAAAATAATGTTTTACTCCCTATACGCGACATTGCCCTAAGCTAAATGCGTGTGTACGCGGGTCTAAGTATACCCAACCCACTTATATGTCTTAAAACACTTGAAAAAATTAAATATCCTTAATTTCGGGTGGAGATCACGGGTTTTACCTGTTGATTACCTATTAGTGCCCATGGCCCGACTGTTCCCAATGAATTCCCAACTAAAAAGCTACTTTGGGAGAAGTATAAAAAGGTTTCAATGGGAAAGCCGAAAGGAGGAGAGAATAGAGAGAAAAATCACTCTGTTGAGATTATCCCTGATTAGGTCTGAAGATCCTTATGCTTTCAGCACTTCCCCCCATTATAGGAAACCCTTGTTTCCTTGAGCTTTGATGTTATTTCACTAGTTGAGATACTTTAGTATGAGTCATGGAAGGAGTTTATTGAAGGCTTAAGATTGGAAAAATTCGGAGGATGGTTCTGCTTGGAGCCTGCGAAAGGAAGACTCAGGTGAAATCATTCCTTACTGTATTTTAGTTATCTACAATAAAAGAAACACTTGTCTTCTTCTTGATATTAATCTTCTTCATGCTTATGATATTTATGTTATTATTTACATATGAATGGTTGTTTCAATTGTATAACTAACTACCTTTCAATATGCTATGAAGTTGATTTCCTTATGATGCTTGGTCCATATACTGCTATGCTTTCTTAAATTGATTGTTTTGTAAGTTGAAGGATCAAACAGAACTCTAAGAGGGTTTGGACCCTGGCTAGATCTACCCAAACGAAGGATCCCCAGGTGCACCTCTCTTCGCATAGTTTTCTTATATTAGTATCATGGCTGTATGGAATTCTTATTTTTTAGTGTAGATAACCCCCGCTCTGCTAGGGTATTCACCCAAGACCCTAGGGTACTTTGTCCCTCAAAAGCAAGAAAATGTACATTGATAGACCATGGCGAGATGACGAACGAGATAAAGAAGGAGTGCACATGCTATAATACTTGCTTGGAGTTGGACAAATGTACCAAGCACATCAAGAAACAAGCAAAACGAAATAATGCATTGTTTCAGAAATAAGTACCCTAGGGCTTTGAGTTAGAACCCCAACAGAGAAGAAGCAAACTACAATAAGAAACATTCATACAACTCAAGCAAAATTCTTATATAATCAAACTACATAAGAGCAAACGTACTTGGATTTCCTTCGTTCGAGTAGGTCCCACAGGGTTCAGACCCTCTGCAACTCCTGATGTTCTTCAAACCTGAAAATAATTCAATTCGAACATACATAGCAGTATAGAAGTAAAGAATATTCACGAAATTTGACTTTATGTCATATAAACAAATGATTGATCATACATCAAAGCAACATTCATATATGAATTACAACATAATTTGATGCATAAACAAAGTTAATTTCGGAAACAAGACAACATTTCTTTTATTGCAGTAAGCTATAAATAACATGGAGAGAATTCACCTGAGTCCTCTTCTTCCGGCTCCAAGAGGAACCATCCTCCAGATTCATCCTATCCCAGTCTTCAACAATCTTCTTCTATAACCAATACCATGATATCTCAAGCAAGAGGGAGAATATCTATAATCAAGGAAACAAGGGTTTCCTGAACCTTGGGGAAGTGCATGAGGCACAGGGATTCATCAGACTTAGTCAGGGATAATCTCAGTATAATAACTCTATCTCTTCTCCTCCTTTAGTCCTTCCCATAGAAGTCTAGTTATACTTCTCCCAATTAGTTCTTTAGTTGGGAAACAATTGGGCCATGGGCATTAGGAAGTAATCAACACAGAAAACCCGTGAACGCCACCCATAATTAAGGAAATTTAATTTTTTAAGCATTTTAACACATATACGTGGGTTGGGTATTGACTAACCCACGTGTACATGCTTTTATCTCGGGGAAAAGTAGCATACAGGGAATAAAACACTATTTTTAATATATTTGGACCAAGTCTGGAATGAGGGGTTTCCCTAGGCCATAAACCAAGAATCACAAATACCAAGGGTGGTGTTATCACCCAGGTTGTTCCCTTTGACTCCCAAGGGAATACGGCCGGGGTAACCACTAACCAATCTTTGGATTACAACTTCTAGCCAAACTGTAATCAGAGAGGGCTCTCTCTGTATGATTTGTCTCTGTTTTGATAATGTTTTAGGCTAGCTGTGATGTTCAGGGTTTTGTTTTATGTTTTGGTTGAGGGATGTCTTCTGCATCAAAGGTGTACGTTTTCAAAGAGTATTAGTCCATTGGGTGATGGAGTCTGTAGCTAAAGGTTGTCTGGAATCTTGTGTAGATTTGCTGATACTGCAGGGCCATTTAGATATCTCAAGGAACAGTTTTGAAATTGTGATTGTGAGGTGTGTTCAAACAGTGAAAAGCAATTAAGGATTTTCCACTAATCTGGGATGTGAGGAAGGGATATGTTGTACAGGAGCGAACTTGAATTCCTGTAACAACAATCACTATGAAAGCTATAGTTTTAAAGTGCAGCAATTAAGAATTACACCTTATGTCTATAACCGAAGAAAACATTCATAACAGCATAGATTGAGTTCAGGGTATTTTATGAATAAGTCCTGAAACTATCTTTTTCTATGCTATCAACTATAGAATATAGTAGCATGATTGAGCCATGAAAAGATAATAAAACCACATAACGAAAGTTTATAGAAGACTTATTGTGCCATGAGAGTATGCAGGAATCCTGTAACATTCAGCAACACTCCACAAAGACTCAGAAAATACAGAGCTTTGGAAATTCCAACAGCCTTTGCATTAATAATCTGGAAAGTTACAGCATAAGAAACTCTTGAAGAGCAATCAAACAACAACCCCTGCAAGCTTATGCGAGGGGGGGATATATACAATTCGTTATACAAAATATCTGAGTGCTAAGTTATCTCAGAAAATGAATACGTTCACCAACTTTTTGAGATATTAGATAAGAAAGTTATTACATCATTGAATACAAAGTAAATGCTCTTTATGCCTGTCAGAAGATATTTTGGCCTTTGGAGGCCACTGAGTCGGTTGGAACGTTCTGCTTTAATGCTGGAAAATGTGCCTTTACGGCTGCCGTGCTGGAACTTCTCGGCCCTGTCACCTGTAGCTGCCCATCTTGCTTTGCTGGCCGAATAGTTCTGCTGAGTTGGCTCAGCCCTTTACCTTTCCTTGCATGCTGATTTTATTAAGTTTTCCTGTGCATGATTACTTGTGAAATCGAATTAAAACTTGATTTACAGGCCCTGGCTTACAATATTAGCTGTATCATTTTGGTCCAGTATTCCTGTGTGGGCAATTGGTGTTTCAGAATTGCCTCTAATGTATCATCTGCCTCTGTGTATTTGTAGAAATTGGGAGGCACTTCAAACAGATGTTTGAGCTCATTCATGATACAAAATAAGTTCTCTACCCTGTTGTAGAGAGTTTGACCTGTTGCTGGCCCTGTTTCCTCTGAGGTGCTGGCCTTTTCTGTGATCTGATTTGTGGCAAAGGTATTGACCCTCTTGGCATACTGCTCATGGGTAAGTAGCCTTCCTGCGTTGTTCAGTAAGCCAGGGAGACCTCTGTTCTGCAATGCCACAAATTTATCCATGAACCTATTGACCTCGGTCTGCATATCCTGGGTCCTTCTCTCTAGTGTCTGTACTAGATTTCTCAGTGTTAGGACCCTCTTTATTATTGAAATAGTCTCAGTCCTGTTAGAGATTCCCATAGTTGCCAACTGAGCACTTGTTCTATTGTTAAGCACGTTGATCATTCTGTTGGCAATTTCAGGCATATTGCCTAGAGATGCCCTAGCTCTTTGGATCTCTCTGTGTGCTTTTGCAATGAGCTCCATCTGCTCATTAATTGTTTCAATATATTGCCATTGGTCAGTGATGGACTGGCCAATATTTGCCCATAAGACTGTTTTGAGCTCAGCTACTACTTTGTCTAGTGTGAGCTCCTTTTCCAGCTCCTTTATCCTCTCCTTGAGTGCTTTGATCTCCCTCCCTTTCTCAGCAACACTCTGCTTGGATTTATCATACCTTTCATTCACCTTGGCAAGGTTTTCCCTGGCCTCATTCAGTTCTGACATTTGTGCTTCCAAGGCCTGAATCTCATTCCTCAGCTTTTGCATGTCCAGGCTTGGGGCCTGCTCTGTTGTTGGTGCTGGTGCTGAGGTTGAAGGTGCTGCCTGTTCTGTTTGCTGCATGGGAGGGGCAGTAGTTTGGGGAGCTTCCTCAAGGTTAATTATTTCAGGAGGAGGCTGAGATGTTTGACCTCCTTCCTTTTGTTGTAATGATGCTTGCAATGCTGCCTGTGCAGCCTCTGATTCTCCCAGCTTTTCTTGAGTCTGGATTAGCTGTTTATATAAAGACACCAGCAAAGTTGTGGCATCTTGATCATGTCTCTGCTGGGCAACTTCATCTGTTTGAGGGTGAATTGTTGCTGGGATTTTGATTTTTCTCCTCAAAGCTGCCATGTCTGCATCCCTCAATTTCAATATTTCTTGTATGCCCTTGATGTCCTTGGGATCATGCCCAATCTCTATGATTATATCTTCTAAGGACCTGATCCTGTTGTCTTTTGCTTGAGAGGATGCTCTCTCCAACTCAAGTTGAGCAGCTGTATTATTTAGGCTATTTTCTAGCCTATAATTATCCAATGTCTTGTCTGCCAAGGAGGCATACACCATCTCACTGGTTTGCTTATGTAATTCGATTTGATCCATTGGGTGGATCTCCTTGGCAAGGACCTCAAGGTTGGTCCTGATGTAATCTGCAGGGGACTGTGGCTGTAATACAGCTGGCATAAAGTGACTCATTATCATCTTGCCCTCCTGGACATCATATGCAGACATCAACCTTTGCTGGTTAGTAGGAGCCATTTTCAATAAATGATTATAGAGCTGTATTTTTATTGGCTCATTCCTCCTCTTTATGTCAATGAACTGTTGTTTGATGTTCAGTTCACCTTCTTTCTGCTGGCTTGAGGAGCTGACTTCTCCTCCCACTGTCCTCTCCTGTTCCTACTGGAAGGAACTTGCAGATGCCTCCAAGCTTGGTGGGCCCATGCCCAATGACTGCCCAATAGGCATTTCCTCCTCAGATAGGGGATTCATTCAGTGTCTTTTCTCTCCCTGATTGGTGGATTCTGTGAGGGGAGTCTCTCTATCCCTTTTCCTACTTATATCCTCCTTTTGTGGAGTTTGGAGGACTGAGGCTTCAATAGTGGTTTCTTTCCTGGGAGGCACCATGTCTTGAGCCTGCTGCTCAGTGAGAATTGGGGCCTCAGCTACCTTTTCTTGCTGTGAGGGCTGCTCTTTATCATGCTGCCCCTCTTCTTGCTGTTGTTGATGCTGTTGTACCTCCTCATGAGGTGGCTGTTCGGTCTCCATCTCTTTTTCCTTGCCTTTGCTATATGTTTGCTCACTAGCTTTGGCTGCTTTCTGATTTGCAGTTGAGGAGAAGGCAACCGCTCCCACTTGTGTACTCGGAAGAGTGAACACCTGTGAACAAAGTTCAAGGTCAGCCATCTTCTTTAGATTCCTCACTGCTCTTTAATTCAGCTCTTCTTGTGTAACAGCCTCATCTAAGGTTCCTCTCCTCCATTTTACTTGATTTGCATATTTTTCTATGTGAGGAATCCTTACATGATCATAACCGGACAGCTTATACTTGACCCTTCTTAACGTTATGAAGTGATTGGGGTCATAAGGTTTCCAAAGGAAACTGGTCTGAAGGCCAAGGGATTCAAGAATTCTGTTTGCCTCTTGCCAACCTTCCTCCCTCTGGTTATAGATAAAGTGGCCTAATTGGTTCCTGACCTTGAGTTGTGCTTTCTTGCCTTTGCCTGAAAAATGTAGCACATCAGCATTCCCAAACTGCCTGAAATATTCAAGGGCAAACAATCTCATGGGCACATATTTGGGCAATCTGTAGGGAGGCAATTCACACCCATATATCCTGATGACCATGTGGTTCTGGTAGAAGTACCAGTCCCCAATGCTATATGCTTTAGACAACTGAAGTACCCTTTGCACATCAGTTAGTCTTGGAGGAGGTGAGCTCATCATTAGAGACATGGCTGGGTGGATGAAGAGATCTATGAACTCACAGTAAGTATATGGAGAGTGAGATCTGTAGTGGAAGGCAGAGGACCAATAGACCACTGACCTTGGATTGCCTTTGGCATCCATTCTTTTGATTGCAAAAGAGAACTTCCCATATTGATAGTATAAAATCAAATGGTAAATGTAGGAGGTGTATCTGAACACCTTTTCCCTGGCCAAGTTCATCAACTGCTCATGTATTTTATCAAAGATGTAGGTGGCATAGTCATAGCAAATTGGAGACTTGCCAGGAGCGAACATGAGCATGATCACTAGCACAGTTTCATCAACAAATTCAATTGAATTATAGCCCAGAATGGGACTAATCATGTCTACAAGATCTCTTCCCAATTGGTTGAGATATACTTGGTTAAGAGGAGGATACTTCACAGTGTCAGAGTTAATGTACAGCTGATTGAGTTTGGTGACCTGAGCATCTGTCAACCTGGCTCCTTGATTTATCAAGTCTATCAGTGATAGAGGGACCAATTTCTTCTCAGTCTTGAAGCAGAGCATCTCTTTGATAGCTTCAGGGGTGATGTAGAAAACAGCTGAGCCTGAAGGGTCAAGCACAGCCCTCTGAGTAGGGTCATAGTTTTCAGCACACAGATGGATCAAATCAGGGAACTGGTTGACCTGAGGGAGCTTGAAGATAGGGAGAAAAGAGTCCCATATGCCCAATACATCTGTTCCACTCTCATACTTAGCCTTCAATTCATTTAGCAGGTGGATGTGGAACTTGGTATTCATCATCATTTCCTCTCATATCTGATAATCCAAGTCTGCTAGAGGTTTCCATTCCAATTCTCTCTGAGGGGCATTTAAAGGAGCAATGTTTAATGCTACAGGGGCTACTGGAGGATCCATGATTTCCTTTAGGATTCTGTTGTTTATGGACTGGTGTTACTATGCAGAGCAACACAAAAGAGTTTTCTTTGATAGAGAAGTGTGATTCACTCAGGGATAGAGGATAAATGGTCAATTGCAGCAATTGAAATACTGCTTAAAACATGAATAAGGCAAATGTTTGGCCTTAATCTCTTTCTCTCAGTCACAGGGTGCAATTAGGATTACCAGTTCGCGACTGCGCGAACAGAATGCAGTTTTTTATAGAAACTTCGGGAAAACGAGGCTCAGCTAGTGAATTTCGTCGTTCTAGGTGTAAATGGGGGCCAGGCACAGGGAATTACCGTTGAATTATATGTTTTTTTACTGTTTTAAGTTATTTTGGCAATTTACAGACAAAACTGGGCGCAGGAGGGATTTGCATGGATAAATACATCATATACAGTCAGCAATGGTCAAGAATGCAGGTGAAATGGCGCGCCAGCGGTCTCCAGGTTGAATTCAACAGGTTGGCGAAGGCTGGGACGTGAAATTCATGCAGAGGATACAACAACGTTTTTTGCAAAAAGTGCAAAAAATGCGACATTTCGGCCAAAATATGGATTTTTTGGGACTTTGGCGCTTTTTTTGAATGACGTCAGCATGACGTCATCGGGTGGGGTCGAGGTCGGGTGACGTCAGCATGACGTCATCAGGTGACGTGGCGGCATACGAGGGTTCCACGGGGATGATGAAGTGGCAGACAGGTGGAGCAACTGGCGGATGGGGTACTGACACGACGGTGACGTAGGCAGGTGACGTAGGCAGGGCGGATCAACCGAAACCGGAAGTGGTTAGCGGTTTCATATCGCACCGCTTTTGATACGGAAGCGGAATTGTCAGATGTACCTCCGATACGCTGTGGGGGTGACGCGTGGCAGAGGCCTGACGTTACCCTCTGACAGATATCGGAAGGTAATTTACGGACGTCGGGGCCGGTCCGATATGCATGCGGGCCGTTGGATGAAAAGCGCCCAATCGGACGGTCGACGGGTCAATGACTTGTCCGGACGATACGGCAGCAGGTGGGGTAATAAAATATTATTTTCTTTGAAAGACGCGCCCGGCGGGACTTTGGGTTTCGGCGGAGTTATATAGTTTTCATTGTATTTTTCAAACGAAAATGTATATTGCGCCCATACTTTGGATAAGTCGGAAGAAGTGGGTTTTTCATGAAATTTTGCAGTTTGAGCGGGTTAAGGGTGGAAATGGGTTTATACAAGGTTTTTTTAGCAAATGAGGGGTTAAATGTGTTAAATGACTTTAGAAGGGGAAAGAGGGGTAAGTCTTAGGGTTCTCAAACTGACCAGATGTCAATTTGATCCCTAACAGTGAACATATGGCTATAATGCCAAGGGGAGGGGTATTTATACAATGCTTGGGGTTTATACACCATAGTGTTATAATAGTAGGGAAAGGGTAACATAGGGGATTTAGATAATAGAAGTTAGGGGTTAATATGGATGGAAAAGGTGAATGAGGAGTGATATCACTAAGTTTATTTGAAAACCACTTAGCTTAGGGAGTAGATCAAAATGAAAAGAATTTTAGACAAGAAATGTGGCTTTTAAAGGAATAAGAACCACCATAAAACCTCAAATTCTTCCATGAATCTCAACTGATGAAGGGATGTTAGTAATGAGAGTGAAAGGGGAAAATGGGAAGTTAGACATGCTCCTTTGCTTTGCTGCAACATGATGGAGAAGAGGACCTTCTCAATCCACTGATATTCCTTTGTAAACAGGTTATCAAACACTCAATTGAAAGGAATGACACTTCTGCAACCCCATCTACCTACCCATCTACTTGCCTAGCATTTTTTGTTTCTTCTTGGAGGGTGCACTTGGACTTGCAGACCCTTATGTGCCTTTTCTTTTCCATTGGCTTTTTCTTTTGATTGCCTATCTAGAACTACCCTTATTCCTTCCAAGGCCCCAGATTAAGCAGTTGGGAACCTTAATTCTCTACCTAAGCACTGGTCTGTCAAGATTAAGCAGTTTGGATAGACTTCTTTCTCTATTCTACAACAGAAAATTGAAACATGGCATGATCCAGATTAGGCTGTTGGACCATCCATTAAAATTTAGTAAACATGAAACTATGTACACACCTTGTCTTCCCTAGGAAATATGGGATCTTTGTATCAGCAAAGCAGAGCATATTTGGCATTTTGAATTTGCCAATCATGAAATATGAAACCTATTGGTATAGGTATCCAACAGTGGCTCCACATGGGGATGGTTTTTCTTCTTGAAAGACCAAGAACAGCAGGTCAGAATGCCTTGGCCCTTTGACTGTTTTATCAAAACTTGGAAATTCTCTTTTTGTACTTCAAAATTGGAGGCTTTTACCTCTGTGGAATTTCTGGACTATTAGGCCCTTTTCTGCTTATTTATAACAACTTCTCAAACTGAATTGTTTACATGCTGAAAGAAAATATATACAGCTGATTATGTATAGAAGGAGAGACCCTGTTATGTGGATGGAAAATGATCAAAATAGTGCTTGAACATCCTGCCATTTACAGGACCTTCACCTAAGTCAGTGTCATCAAGATTCTTAAGGAAGTAAGTGTTGTTTCCTTGTACTGCCTGGATGATAAATGGTCCTCTCCAAAGAGAGTCAAATTTTCCATGTTTTCCTTTATCTTCCCTTCTTGAATCCCATTTAAGGACTTTGTCACCCATGTTGAAATCTTCAGCCTTAGTCCTTCTGTCAAAGGCTTTCTTCAGCTTCTCTTGTAGGATTTGAATTCTGTTATAAACTTGGTCTCTAGTTTGCTGTAAACATATAATTTGATTCACCCTTCTTTGCATATCATTGGGCTCAGCTTGACTCTCTTGAAGTAGTTTCATAACAGGGATCCCTAGTGATGAGGGAAATTTAGCTTCTAATCCATAGACTAACTCATATGGGCTGACCCCAATTGATCTCTTGGTTGTTAGTCTATCTGCCCATAAGGCATTGACAAGTTTCTTATGCCAATTCTTCTTATTTTCTTCTAAAACTTTCTTTATGATGTTTACAAGGCTTTTATTTGATGATTCAGCTAGGCCATTTCCTTGGGGATAGTATGCTGTAGAATGGCCCAATGTAATGTGAAATTTGTGGCAGAAATTCACCATTTTCTTAGATCTGAAGGCAGCAGCATTGTCTGTTATTATCTTATCAGGACAACCAAATCTAGAAAGAATATTGGTCTCAAGGAATTGTATGATAGTGGAATCATTTGCTTGTCTGCACGGAACAACTTCAATCAATTTAGTAAAGTAGTCTGTAGCTGTCAGAATCCATCTATGTTGGCCTGAAGATGAGGGATGAATTTCCCCAATGAAATCCAAGCCCCATTGTTGAAAAGGTCTCTCTGTTGCGATAGGCCTCAAAGGAAGTGGCAGTAACTTTCTCTTTCCCTCAAACACTTCGCATTTATGACATGAGGTGGTGAATTTCTTGACATCAGAGAAAACAGTGGGCCAATAATAACCAGCCCTCAGTATTTTATCCACAGTGGACTTCCAATACAAGTGTCCACCACAGTCACCTGCATGAAATTCTACCATGATTTTATTAGTCTTACTCTCAATCAAGCAGTTCAACAGTATACCCTCATGGTTTTTCCAAAGCAAATTGCCATGCATTACACAAAATCTCGAAGCTTTCATTTTTAGGAACATACATTTAGTTCTGGACAGCCCTGGGGGAGCACACAGGTTTTGTAACACATAACAGATATCAGAATACCAGGGGGATTGTTCAAAGGCTACATTGATCTTTGGAGTCGCCAGCTCTGTTTCAATGTCCAATTGGTTGATGTCCAAGGCTTGGAAATTCGTTTCAGACATTAATTTAGCCAAGCCCTGCCCTTTTATCAGTTTTGTAGGTTTTATTTCAATATCAAATTCTAAAATGTTGGCAATCCATTTTCCTCTTCTGCCCTCTAAGTTCTCTTGAGTAAGTATGTCTTTCACAATTGGGCTTGGTACATAGGCTATTACATGAGAGTATAGGATGTAGATCCTAAAGTCTTTAATAGCTTTGACCAAGGCATATGCTTGCTTTTCCATGATCTGATATTTCAGGGGTGCATCTCTAAGAGCTTTACTAAAGAAAGCAATGGGTTTCTCATTTCCTTGGTCATCTTTCTGTAATAAGACAGCAGCAATTGTGTGTTGGGAGGCAAAGGAAAATATGATAAATTCCCTATCAAATTGAGGGTTGGTTAAGACTGGGGTTTGAGTGAGGGCTAATTTGATACCTTCAAAAGCTTGATTTGCTTCTACTGTCCATTTTACCTTTGAATCCTTTTTAAGCATGTTATTGAGTAATCTGCTCAATTCGGCCAGATTTGGGATAAATCTCCTTAGGAAGTTGCTTTTACCTAGAAAGGCTTGTAATTCCTTTACATTTCTTGGATGAGGCATTTGTAAGATGGCCTGGATTCTGTCTGGATCAATCCTAATGCCATCTTTAGAAATAATGTGGCCCAACAGTTTACCTTCCTCCAAGCCAAACAGGGATTTCTTAGGATTTAAGGAAATTCCATATTTCCTACAAGTTATGAATATCTGCCTTAGATGTTTCAAATGTTCTTGGTCAGATTTGGAGAAGGGTGTGAGGTCATCCAAATAAATGACAAGAAAGTCATGAATCTCTTTAGCAAAGGCAATATCCATTGCTCTTTGAAAAGTTGCCCCTGCATTCTTCAATCCAAAAGGCATTTTGACATATTTGAAGGTTCCCCATGGGGTTGTAAATGTTGTTTTGTCTTGATCATCAGGGTGAACTAAGATCTGGTTGAAACCTGAGAATCCATCAAGTAAAGAAATTCTTGAGGCCCCCACTACTCTCTGTAAGATGTGATCCATCATGGGTAAGGGGTAATTATCTTTCAAGGACACTTGATTCAAGTTCCTTAGATCAACACAGAGCCTTATTTCACCAGTTTTCTTTCTTGTAGGGACTAAGTTTGAAATCCAGTCAGAGAATCTGATTGGGGCTATGATGCCTGCCTTAAACATTTTCTCTACCTCTTGTTCCATTGCTGGGAGGAGCATAGGATTGATTCTTCTCAATTTTTGCTTAAAGGGTTTTTGATCTGGCTTGAGAGGGATAGTGTGTTGAATTACAGAGGTGTCATAGGATTTTAAGTCCTCATAACTCCATGCAAAGACATATTGAAACTCTTTGAATAGGTCAATGTATTTGGGCTTCTGATCAGGAGGTAGGGATGCAGACAACTTTATTATCTTGGGTTTCTCAATGGTTCCAATGTTGCATTCTTCAATGGTGGAGTTAAGGGGCTGCATTTTTGGTTTGCTGGGAACATCATTGGAGTCGAAAATGTCTTCTAATGGAGCTAAGCCTGTTGGCAGAAAATTGTCCTTCAATTGTATGACTTCAGCTTCATCATCAGCTATCTCCTCACAACTAATCTGTTGGATTTCTTGTATGTTGTCTTTGTTGAAAATTGTAGGATGTAGCATTTGGTTAACTGTTTTGGGTGATATTGCTTTGTTATTCTGTTTACTCTGTATTTGTGATTGACTTGCTCTTTCAAGTATTTGTGATTGACTTTCTCTTTCAAGTATTTGTGATTGACTTGCTCTTTCAAGTATTTGTGATTGACTTGCTCCCTCAGTGTCAATATTTAGTCCTGCAAATTCTTGTTGCAATGTCAAGAAATTATTTATTTGTGCATCATCTTCAAATACTTGCCAGTCTTTGACATTATTTGGGACAGAAGGTTTGTGTTTTACCTCAGCTGTAAAGCGGTGGTGGGGCTCAAAGGGTAGTTTACAGGTGCTTGCAAATGTGGCCAAACTATGAGCATGAAGGTTATGGGTCCTAGAGATTTTGGTGATTTGAAATTCAGTAAAGGAGTTCAGTATTTCAGCAGCAGCAGACCTATAAGATCTCAGTCTTTTGTCATTGGTGACAAAATTACCCTTTACTTGTTGGATAACTAGGTCTGAATCTCCTAGGATTGAAACTTTTATGGCTTGTAGGGACTTTGCTAGCTTTAGGCCTAGTAAGAGAGCTTCATATTCTGCCATATTGTTAGTGCACCTGAAGTTTAATCTATAAGCTCGGCCTTCTGCATGACTGTTTTGTTTATTATGTATCCAAACCCCTGCTCCTGCCCCTAACTTATTGACTGACCCACCAAATTCAAGGAACCATAGGATCTCTTGTTCTAGGGGAGACTTAATAACTTCTCTGTGGTCTGGGATTGTGAGTTGAAGTTCTGGTTTTTCATTTAGTTTGTTTTTTAGAACAGTCTGATCACTTGATTGAAGTAGCTTGATTTCTTGAGCAGCAGTTTGTTCCTTAATGTCCTGATCTTGTTCAAGTTTTTTGGTTTCAACATCATTATTAGTAAGACCTGAATTGTCATTGAAAAGAATGTATGAGTCTATATCAGAATGAACAGCATATATGGGAAAGTTTTGTGGTTTTTCTTCACTGCTGACCATGTATTTCATGAGCGACTCTCTATATAGTCTCTTGGGTTGACCAAAGACTGTGATTGTGGCATATGACATGTCTAATTGTAGGGACCCTTGAAGTTTAGCCCCGCATGATCTTGATAACAACATTCCATATTTGGGCGGGATATCAACAACTACAACATCCATTAAGATTGTTTTATTTGGATATTGGACAAGGGATACACATAAGTCTTTTATCAAGCCTAAACACTTAACTTGGCTGGAGTCAAATGAGAATAGGTCCTTGTATGGTCTTGTAATGTCTAGATTCAACCTTTCCATGACTGATTTCGGCAGCAGGTTATGAGAGGCGCCTGAGTCAAACATTGCATTGTGTAATATCTTATCATGAACATGTAAACTGACGTAGAAAGGTAATATCCCTGTGACTGTTGTTTTTCCATCAACCTCTGGACCGAACAGCAGTTCTGGGGTGTCATCCAACACATTGACATTATCTTTACTATGAGTGAGTTGAAGGGACTTCTTAATCTGTTGTTTGTAAATGTCATGTTTGGCTAGTTCTGAAAGAGGAATGGCTACCTTTAGGCTGCAGCCTGTCCTTTGTTTTTTCAGGCTGAGTTATGTTTACAGTTCTACTTCTTAGTTTGTATTGTTTATGACTTCATAAACAACTGTGTCATAGCCTTGTTTGAAGTCAAATGACTCACCTGACTTGGTTTGAAATTGTTTAAGATCATCATCCTTGTGATCTTCTTGACTCAGAAGAACTTTATGCTCATCATTGAGGCCCATTAGGTTAATGTGGGTGTCATCCACTTGCTCATCTGAAGTGGATGTTTCAGCATAGTTTTCCTGGAACGGAGGTCTTATCTCTGGATCAGAATTAGCCTTTCCAACGTTTGGGTTTTGATTTCTCCTAAAATTGGGATTCCTGATAGGGTTGTTTTGCGGTGCTTCCCATGATGCCTTTCTCTCAACCGAGTCCACTCTATCACCCAATCTCTTCATACCATTAAGTATTGCATCTAGTTTTTGATCAAAGGCTGAGGGTTCTTCTTTGTATATGTTTCTCTTTTCCAATCTTGCCCTGTTTCTTTTAGCAATCAGGTTTGCTTCTACTGTGACAGCAACCTTTTGGGCATCTTGGAGAGTTTCAGGTGCTCATTCCTTCAACTGATATGCCATGTCAGGGTCAAATCCATCAGGGAATTTGTACAAGGCTAAATCAGGAGGAGGTCTTAAGTTTTGTGGTATGGCGTTGTATACGTTGTTAAATCTGGCACAATATTCCAGAACGGTCTCTTGAGGACCTCTCTTGATTGTGTCATATTCACCAAGTATGTGCAAGGGATCTTTCTTTTTCTCCCATCTGTTAGTAAAGGCTTGATAAAGCTCATCAGGGGTTGTGATGGTATTTACAGCAAGTGATCTGAACCAAGTTCGGACATCACCTGTTAGGCTTTGGACAAAAATTCTCATCCTCACACTATCATCATCTATCTCATAGTTCTCAAAGTGATCCTGCATCCTCTTGGCATGTTGAATAGCAGAGTAAGGGCCAGTGGAGTCAAAATATGAGATTTTGGTTTGGTAATCCTGAGGTAAAGCTGCAGGATTAGCAGGTAATTGCAGAGGTGCATATCTGTTAGCCATATTCACAAGGTTTGGGGGATTGACAAGGACAACTGGGATAAAAGGAATGATTGGTACCACAGGGGTAACAGGTGTAGCAACACCTAGAGTGTTGGTCAAGGGGATATGTGCAGTGGATGAAGAAGTGAGAGGAGTGCTTTGAGATGTGGATGGTGAACTAGGGGAATTTGGGGAAGATCTGAATAAAACCTTGATTGGAGTTGGAACTGGTTCAGGGTGAGCTATCTCAGGACTCAAATCAATAGGACTATCTTGCCTCTGCTGTCTCCTGATGATTTTGGGGATTATATTAGGATTTTCAAAGACAGCTGGTGGATTTGGGTCAGGGTTTGACCTAGTGTGTCTAGATTCCCTTTTAGGAGCCAGCTTCTGAACTTCTTTTTGTATTTTTTTAAGATATTTTTAGGACTGTTTTAAGGGACTATTCAAGCTTTAAGAACCACTGTCTATGGACAGACAACAGTTGAAAAATATGCTTGTCCCCAGTGGAGTCGCCAATTATGTTATCACCCAGGTTGTTCCCTTTGACTCCCAAGGGAATACGGCCGGGGTAACCACTAACCAATCTTTGGATTACAGCTTCTAGCCAAACTGTAATCAGAGAGGGCTCTCTCTGTATGATTTGTCTCTATTTTGATAATGTTTTAGGGTAGCTGTGATGTTCAGGGTTTTGTTTTATGTTTTGGTTGAGGGATGTCTTCTGCATCAAAGGTGTACGTTTTCAAAGAGTATTAGTCCATTGGGTGATGGAGTCTGTAGCTAAAGGTTGTCTGGAATCTTGTGTAGATTTGCTGATACTGCAGGTCCATTTAGATATCTCAAGGAATAGTTTTGAAATTGTGATTGTGAGGTGTGTTCAAACAGTGAAAAGAAATTAAGGATTTTCCACTAATCTGGGATGCGAGGAAGGGATATGTTGTACAGGAGCGAACTTGAATTCCTGTAACAAAAATCACTGTGAAAGCTATAGTTTGAAAGTGGAGCAATTAAGAATTACACCTTATGTCTATAACCGAAGAAAACATTCATAACATCATAGATTGAGTTCAGGGTATTTTATGAATAAGTCCTGAAACTATTCTTTTTCTATGCTATCAACTATAGAATATAGTAGCATGATTGAGCCATGAAAAGATAATAAAACCACATAACGAAAGTTTATAGAAGACTTATTGTGCCATGAGAGTACGCAGGAATCCTGTAACATTCAGCAACACTCCACAAAGGCTCAGAAAACACAGAGCTTTGGAAATTCCATCAGCCTTTGCATTAATAATCTGGAAAGTTACAGCATAAGAAACTCTTGAAGAGCAATCAAACAACAACCCCTGCAAGCTTATGCGAGGGGGGGATATATACAATTCGTTATACAAAATATCTGAGTGCTAAGTTATCTCAGAAAATGAATACGTTTACCAACTTTTCGAGATATTAGATAAGAAAGTTATTACATCATTGAATACAAAGTAAATGCATCTTTATGCCTGTCAGAAGATATTTTGGCCTTTGGAGGCCACTGAGTCGGTTGGAATGTTCTGCTTTAATGCTGGAAAATGTGCCTTTACGGCTGCCGTGCTGGAACTTCTCAGCCCTGTCACCTGTAGCTGCCCATCTTGCTTTGCTGGCCGAATAGTTCTGCTGAGTTGGCTCAGCCCTTTACCTTTCCTTGCATGCTGATTTTATTAAGTTTTCCTGTGCATGATTATTTATGAAATCGAATAAAACTTGATTTACAAGCCCTGGCTTACAATATTAGCTGTATCATTTTGGTCCAGTATTCCTATGTGGGAAATTGGTGTTTCAGAATTGCCTCTAATGTATCATCTGCCTCTGTGTATTTGTAGAAATTGGGAGGCACTTCAAACAGATGTTTGAGCTCATTCATGATACAAAATAAGTTCTCTACCCTGTTGTAGAGAGTTTGACCTGTTGCTGGCCCTGTTTCCTCTGAGGTGCTGGCCTTTTCTGTGATCTGATTTGTGGTAAAGGTATTGACCCTCTTGGCATACTGCTCATGGGTAAGTAGCCTTCCTGCGCTGTTCAGTAAGCCAGGGAGACCTATGTTCTGCAATGCCACAAATTTATCCATGAATCTATTGACCTCGGTCTGCATATCCTGGGTCCTTCTCTCTAGTGTCTGTACTAGATTTCTCAGTGTTAGGACCCTCTTTATTATTGAAATAGTCTCAGTCTTGTTAGAGATTCCCATAGTTGCCAACTGAGCACTTGTTCTATTGTTAAGCACGTTGATCATTCTATTGGAAATTTCAGGCATATTGCCTAGAGATTCCCTAGCTCTTTGGATCTCTCTGTGTGCTTTTGCAATGAGCTCCATCTGCTCATTAATTGTTTCAATATATTGCCATTGGTCAGTGATGGACTGGCCAATATTTGCCCATAAGACTGTTTTGAGCTCAGCTACTACTTTGTCTAGTGTGAGCTCCTTTTCCAGCTCCTTTATCCTCTCCTTGAGTGCTTTGATCTCCCTCCCTTTCTCAGCAACACTCTGCTTGGATTTATCATACCTTTCATTCACCTTGGCAAGGTTTTCCCTGGCCTCATTCAGTCTGACATTTGTGCTTCCAAGGCCTGAATCTCATTCCTCAGTTTTTGCATGTCCAGGCTTGGGGCCTGCTCTGTTGTTGGTGCTGGTGTTGAGGTTGAAGGTGCTGCCTGTTCTGTTTGCTGCATGGGAGGGGCAGTAGTTTGGGGAGCTTCCTCAAGGTTAATTATTTCAGGAGGAGGCTGAGATGTTTGACCTCGTTCCTTTTGCTGTAATGATGCTTGCAATGCTGCCTATGCAGCCTCTGATTCTCCCAGCTTTTCTTGAGTCTGGATTAGCTGTTTATATAAAGACACCAGCAAAGTTGTGGCATCTTGATCATGTCTCTGCTGGGCAACTTCATCTGTTTGAGGGTGAATTGTTGCTGGGATTTTGATTTTTCTCCTCAAAGCTGCCATGTCTGCATCCCTCAATTTCAATATTTCTTGTATGCCCTTGATGTCCTTGGGATCATGCCCAATCTCTATGATTATATCTTCTAAGGACCTGATCCTGTTGTCCTTTGCTTGAGAGGATGCTCTCTCCAACTCAAGTTGAGCAGCTGTATTATTTAGGCTATTTTCTAGCCTATAATTATCCAATGTCTTGTCTGCCAAGGAGGCATACACCATCTCACCGGTTTGCTTATGTAATTCGATTTGATTCATTGGGTGGATCTCCTTGGAAAGGACCTCAAGGTTGGTCCTGATGTAATCTGCAGGGGACTGTGGCTGTAATAAAGCTGGCATAAAGTGACTAATTATCATCTTGCCCTCCTAGACATCATATGCAGACATCAACCTTTGCTGGTTAGTAGGAGCCATTTTCAATAAATGATTATAGAGCTGTATTTTTATTGGCTCATTCCTCCTCTTTATGTCAATGAATTGCTGTTTGATGTTCAGTTCACCTTCTTTCTGCTGGCTTGAGGAGCTGACTTCTCCTCCCACTGTCCTCTCCTGTTCCTGCTGGAAGGAACTTGCAGATGCCTCCAAGCTTGGTGGGCCCATGCCCAATGACTGCCCAATAGGCATTTCCTCCTCAGATAGGGGATTCATTCGGTGTCTTTTCTCTCCCTGATTGGTGGATTCTGTGAGGGGAGTCTCTCTGTCCCTTTTCCTACTTATATCCTCCTTTTGTGGAGTTTGGAGGACTGAGGCTTCAATAGTGGTTTCTTGCCTGGGAGGCACCATGTCTTGAGCTTGCTGCTCAGTGAGAATTGGGGCCTCAGCTGCCTTTTCTTGCTGTGAGGGCTGCTCTTTATCATGCTGCCCCTCTTCTTGCTGTTGTTGCTGTTGTTGATGCTGCTGCACCTCCTCATGAGGTGGCTGTTCGGTCTCGATCTCTTTTTCCTTGCCTTTGCTAGATGTTTGCTCACTGGCTTTGGCTGCTTGCTGATTTGCAGTTGAGGAGGAGGCAACCGCTCCAACTTGTGTACTCGGAAGAGTGAACACCTGTGAACAAAGTTCAAGGTCAGCCATCTTCTTTAGATTCCTCACTTCTCTTTGATTCAGCTCTTCTTGTGTAACAGCCTCATTTAAGGTTCCTCTCCTCCATTTTACTTGATTTGCATATTTTTCTATCTGAGGAATCCTTACATGATCATAAGCGGACAACCTATACTTGACCCTTCTTAACGTTATGAAGTGATTGGGGTCATAAGGTTTCCAAAGGAAACTGGTCTGAAGGCCAAGGGATTCAAGCATTCTGTTTGCCTCTTGCCAACCTTCCTCCCTCTGGTTATAGATAAAGTGGCCTAATTGGTTCCTGACCTTGAGTTGTGCTTTCTTGCCTTTGCCTAAAAAATGTAGCACATCAGCATTCCCAAACTGCCTGAAATATTCAAGGGCAAACAATCTCATGGGCACATATTTGGGCAATCTGTAGGGAGGCAATTCACACCCGTATATCCTGATGACCGTGTGGTTCTGGTAGAAGTACCAGTCCCCAATGCTGTATGCTTTAGACAACTGAAGTACCCTTTGCATCTCATCAGTTAGTCTTGGAGGAGGTGAGCTCATCATTAGAGACATGGCTGGGTGGATGAAGAGATCTATGAACTCACAGTAAGTATATGGAGAGTGAGATCTGTAGTGGAAGGCAGAGGACCAATAGACCACTGACCTTGGATTGCCTTTGGCATCCATTCTTTTGATTGCAAAAGAGAACTTCTCATATTGATAGTATAAAATCAAATGGTAAATGTAGGAGGTGTATCTGAACACCTTTTCCCTGGCCAAGTTCATCAACTGCTCATGTATTTTATCAGAGATGTAGGTGGCATAGTCATAGCAAATTGGAGACTTGCCAGGAGCGAACATGAGCATGATAACTAGCACAGTTTCATCAACAAATTCAATTGAATTATAGCCCAGAATGGGACTAATCATGTCTACAAGATCTCTTCCCAATTGGTTGAGATATACTTGGTTAAGAGGAGGATACTTCACAGTGTCAGAGTTAATGTACAACTGATTGAGTTTGGTGACCTGAGCATCTGTCAACATGGCTCCTTGATTTATCAAGTCTATCAGTGATAGAGGGACCAATTTCTTCTCAGTCTTGAAGCAGAGCATCTCTTTGATAGCTTCAGGGGTGATGTAGAAAACAGCTGAGCCTGAAGGGTCAAGCACAGCCCTCTGAGTAGGGTCATAGTTTTCAGCACACAGATGGATCAAATCAGGGAACTGGTTGACCTGAGGGAGCTTGAAGATAGGGAAAAAAGAGTCCCATATGCCCAATACATCTGTTCCACTCTCATACTTAGCCTTCAATTCATTTAGCAGGTGGATGTGGAACTTGGTATTCATCATCATTTCCTCTGATATCTGATAATCCAAGCCTGCTAGAGGTTTCCATTCCAATTCTCTCTGAGGGGCATTTAAAGGAGCAATGTTCAATGCTACAGGGGCTACTAGAGGATCCATGATTTCCCTTAGGATTCTGTTGTTTATGGACTGGTGTTACTATGCAGAGCAACACAAAAGAGTTTTCTTTGATAGAGAAGTGTGATTCACTCAGGGATAGAGGATAAATGGTCAATTGCAGCAATTGAAATACTGCTTAAAACATGAATAAGGCAAATGTTTGGCCTTAATCTCTTTCTCTCAGTCAAAGGGTGCAATTTGGATTACCAGTTCGCGACTGCGCGAACAGAATGCAGTTTTTTATAGAAACTTCGGGAAAACGAGGCTTAGCTGGTGAATTTCGTCGTTCTAGGTGTAAATGGGGGCCAGGCACAGGGGAATTACCGGTGAATTATATGTTTTTTTACTGTTTTAAGTTATTTTGGCAATTTACAGACAAAACCGGGCGCAGGAGGGATTTGCATGGATAAATACCTGATATACAGTCAGCAATGGTCAAGAATGCAGGTGAAATGGCGCGCCAGCAGTCTCCAGGTTGAATTCAGCAGGTTGGCGAAGGCTGGGACGTGAAATTCATGCAGAGGATACAACAACGTTTTTTGCAAAAAGTGCAAAAAAACGCGACATTTCGGCGAAAATATGGATTTTTCGGGACTTTGGCGCTTTTTTTGGATGACATCAGCATGACATCATCGGGTGGGGTCGAGGTCGGGTGACGTCAGCATGACATCATCAGGTGATGTGACGGCATACGAGGGGTCCACGGGGATGATGAAGTGGTAGACAGGTGGAGCAACTGGCGGACGGGGTACTGACACGACGGTGACGTAGGCAGGTGACGTAGGCAGCAGGGCGGATCAACCGAAACTGGAAGTGGTTAGCGGTTTCATATCGCACCGCTTTTGATACAGAAGCGGAATTGTCAGATGTACCTCCGATACGCTGTGGGGGTGACGCGTGGCAGAGGCCTGACGTCACCCTCTGACAGATATCGGAACGTAATTTACGGACGTCGGGGCCGGTCCGATATGCATGCGGGCCGTTGGATGAAAAGTGCCCAATCGGACGGTCGACGGGTCAATGACTTGTCCGGACGATACGACAGCGGGTGGGGTAATAAAATATTATTTTCTTTGAAAGACGCGCCCGGTGGGACTTTGGGTTTCGGCGGAGTTATATAGTTTTCATTGTATTTTTCAAACGAAAATGTATATTGCGCCCATACTTTGGATAAGTCGGAAGAAGTGGGTTTTTCATGAAATTTTGCAGTTTGAGCGGGTTAAGGGTGGAAATGGGTTTATAAAAGGTTTTTTTAGCAAATGAGGGGTTAAATGAGTTAAATAACTTTAGAAGGGGAAAGAGGGGTAAGGCTTAGGGTTCTCAAACTGACCAGATGTCAATTTGATCCCTAACAGTGAACATATGGCTATAATGCCAAGGGGAGGGGTATTTATACAATGCTTGGGGTTTATACACCATAGTGTTATAATAGTAGGGAAAGGGTAAGATAGGGGATTTAGATAAATAGAAGTTAGGGGTTAATATGGATGGAAAAGGTGAATGATGAGTGATATCACTGAGTTTATTTGAAAACCACTTAGCTTAGGGAGTAGATCAAAATGAAAATAATTTTAGACAAGAAATGTGGCTTTTAAAGGAACAAGAACCACCATAAAACCTCAAATTCTTCCATGAATCTCAACTGATGAATGGATGTTAGTAATGAGAGTGAAAGGGAAAAATGGGATGTTAGTCATGCTCCTTTGCTTTGTTGCAACATGATGGAGAAGAGGACCTTCTCAATCCACTGATATTCCTTTGTAAACAGGTTATCAAACACTTAATTGAAAGGAATGACACTTCTGCAACCCCATCTACCTACCCATCTACTTGTCTAGCATCTTTTGTTTCTTCTTGGAGGGTGCACTTGGACTTGCAGACCCTTATGTGCCTTTTCTTTTCCATTGGCTTTTTCTTTTGATTGCCTATCTAGCACTACCCTTATTCCTTCCAAGGCCCCAAATTAAGCAGTTGGGAACCTTAATTCTCTACCTAACCACTGGTCTGTTAAGATTAAGCAGTTTGGACAGACTTCTTTCTCTATTCTACAACAGAAAATTGAAACATGGCATGATCCAGATTAGGCTGTTGGACCATCCATTAAAATTTAGTAAACATGAAACTATGTACACACCTTGTCTTCTCTAGGAAATATGGGATCTTTGTATCAGCAAAGCAGAGCATATTTGGCATTTTGAATTTGCCAATCATGAAATATGAAACCTATTGGTATAGGTATCCAACAGGTGGTAAATGGTGCTATAACAGATGCCCCCTAATATATGAGGTCAAAAGGGGTACATGATGGCTGAAATGTATTAAGTGTATGGAAAGAATCTTGTTGAAACTCAGAAGGACTTCACCAGAATTTAGCCTTCCAAGCCATCGAAAGAGATCAGAAAGAAACTATTGTCTGAGGCGGGCATACCCACGCTCAGAGAAAGTAAAGCATGTCCACATATCAAGTACAAGTGAATCCAATATGTATACAAGTAGAAAGAACTGAAAGTACATGATGGATCATATGATCGTGATCGAAAAAGTACATGTATGAATATCACATATAAGAAGACGATCAATGATGCTGAAAGATGAAGCTGATCACTGATGTCAAAAACTGATCCCGATAGTACCAAATGAACATGATGGAATAAAATGATACTACATCGCAACTCGGATGCCATCATATAAGATGTCGTTGTGAAGAACCACAACATATAAGGTGGATGGTGTCAACTAGCAGCAACATGAGCAACTAACAAGTGAACCAAAACATGCTAATGCAACTCAAGGTCTTCACCGACTGCCTCACTTCATTTCTACACAATGGGAATAAATGATCTAAGGTAGACCATGTGAGAAATCATTTGCTTACCAGTCATTGATGTATACCGTGTTGGCATTATGAGACAAATGTTGTCCTTGATGGAAAATCACACAGATGATAGATCAGAGTGCAGTAGGTCAGCAACAAGGAATTGATGATCAGACTACAAGATGAAGATAAAATATATATACATAGGTTCATCGTGACCGAGCCGCGTATACACGCGGGTTAGTCGTTGAAAATACGCATATGCGTATACACGCACTTTCATGCAAGAGAAGGCGCGTACATTGGGTTTTGGTCCATGGTAGTTAGTCCTTGGTATTTGAACCTATGGTTTTGGACCATAGTATCTCGTCAGATGTGTTGATCCCAAGTATTGGGTCCATGGTATTGGCTTGTTACGGTTTTGGACCATGGTATTGAGTAAGGCCTAAGACTATAAAAGGAGAAGAAGATCATTAGGCAAGGTGTATCGAAAAAGTCTTGAATATCTGATGAAGTATGAGATCTAGTATGTAGGTTATGGGTTGATGATGCATTGCTTGATCTAAGCTATGGAGGAATCTCATCGGTTGATGGAGAACAACATCTAAGGATAGATCAGGATCAAATGGTTTGAAATGAACTATCTCTATATGGTTGATTATGCTTATTCATCATCTGCATACTGATGCATGTAATGTTCTGAACTAAGTATGATTTAAGTTTGAAATAGCCACAAGTCATGATTGAATATTTATAGATTTGTACGTGGGTTGGCTTTGGTGAAAGCCCGTATGTACGCGGGTTTGGTTCATCGTAGTAGCGTATACATTGTAAAGTATGATATTTGAAGTTGCAGTTGGGTCTGATTCTTATTGTAGAGCTCTGTGTCTGCTCTGTGTCTGCTCTGTGTTTTGGTGACTGTGTTGTTGACAGGGTTTCAGTGTTTCAGTGATTTAGAAATTGATGATGCTAGTATTGATTGTTTTGTGCTTCAATGATATTTATGGGTCCAGTATGAAAATTAGATGAAACGTGGCCTTCAGATTATAGTGTTGTGCTTCAGGAGTATCCAGTCTGAAAATGTATGAAATGTGGTCCATGGAGGTTGAAAGAAGATTGTAGGCCAGCACCTATGTACTAGTATAGTAGCTAGTACAAGAGTTAAGGGGGTAGAAGCTCCCTTCCAGTAGCAGCTGGAGAACGAGTGAAGATTGGAGCATTCAGTAGGCAGGCACCTATGTACTAGTAAATGGATAGGCTAGTACAAGAGCTAAGGGGGTTGTAGCTCCCATCCAGGAGAGTCTGGAAAACGAGAGAGGGTTGAAGCCCTCTACAGGTTGTAGCCTACGTACTAGTATAAGGCTGCACGAGTAAAAAAAGATTGTAAAATGAAGTTTCTTATTAAAGGAAGATAGAGACAACTTGCAGCAGGTGGTTTTTACCCACATTGGGTTTCCACCTTATATCATTGTGTTCATGTGTGCCTCTTGTGTGTGATGATCTGTTCTGTTTTACTGCACTTGCTTACTGTTCATATGGTTAATGAATTTCTGATGCACTAACTGAAGATCCACATTTAATGGATTAACTGAATCATAAGTATTTTGGATATACACTAGTTTCTTTAGACACAGTTGCGTATACACGCAGGTTAACTTAACTAAAGTAGTGTATATGTATCTAAATATGGAAATGAAAAAGTTTTATTGATTAGATAATACTAATTCACCCCCCTTCTTAGTATTATTTGCAACAATTGGGATCAGAGCAGGTCCTTTGGTAGAAGCTTGATCGCTTGAAGGGGATCCGTAGAACAATGGGAAAGAAGCTTAAGAAGAAAGCACCTAAGAAGAAGAAGAACTATGACAGTGGGAGTATCGATTGGGGAATATGTGGAAGAAGCACTTCAGATTCAGAATCACTTCATGATAAAGATGAGCAAGCAAATGATCTATCAGGTATGAATTTGTTATCCTCTGGTGATACAGGTATCTATCCATTTGGAAAAGATGAAAGTGATAGCGAAACAACTGAATTTTCTCTTATGGGTGAGCAAGAAAGATATCAAATAGAGGCAGAATTTAAAAGGCTTACAGAGAAAATTAGAGATCAACAAGATCTATTGAACAAAAGGGAATGTGCCTTCAAAGAATAAGCTACCAAACTAAAAGCTCAACTAGAGGAAGGAAACAAGGTAAGGAAGTTATTCAAGGACAAATGTCAAAAGTTGCAGGATGAAGTAACATCACTAAGAGATGAAGTCAATGAAAGAAGCACAACCATCAAGAAACTCAGAGATAGATCCAGTTACTATGAATGTCTTGAAGCCACGATCCGCTCGCTAAAAGAAGATCTTGAAGAATCAAAGAAGAAGAATAAAGAACTACTCCAAGCTCATAAAAATGAAGTTCTTGAACTAAGACGTCAGTTGGAAGAAGAAAGAAATGCTGAAGAAAACTTGAAGAAGCAGTATCTTGAAAAGGAAGAGCAACATCAAGTTGAGGTAAATATTCGAAAAGATAAATTAGAAGAAAAAGATAAGCTCTTACGATTTCAAGATAGTACTAAAATCTTGGATGATATTCTTAGTAGTCAAAGATCTCCTCCTATCAAAACTGGTCTTGGTTTTCATGAATCTATTGAAGGTGAATCTAGTTCAAAAAATAAGACAAGGAACTCTAATGCAATGCTCAACAAGGAGATGAAAGGTCATCCCCATCAATAACCAAGGAAAGAAATTCTTCAACGAAAATCCTTTACTCCTCCAATGAATAATGTTGAATGTTATGTACGTCATAATCTTGGACATGTTGCAGCCAGATGCAAAAGAAGAATGGTTCAAGACCATCACATAGAAATATCATCACGGTCCAGGTACTTCAAGGGATATTGTTTCTCTTGCAATATGTTTGGTCACAAAGCTGTTGATTGCTACAGAAGGAATATGAAATAGGTAAGATGCTATGTCTATAGCAAGCTTGGACATATAGCAAAGGAATGCCGGAACAAAGTATGGGCATCATACCAAAAGGAGAAAACATCATCACGCTTGAAGATATGGAAGAAGAAGGAAGTTTAGTCAGAAAGATGTAGCACCGCACAGACACAGCACAACACAGACATCACAGACTCAGGGGGAGCTGAAAGTGTAAAACTTCAGTGTCCTAAGTCTAATACACAAGTTTAATAAAGGGAATTCACGTATATACGTGAGTTATACACTGCAAAGTCGCGTATATGTCAGTCTGAGGAAAAGCAGTGGGGACAGGCTCAGGAAAAGGGTCTGATATGATTCAGTCCATTATTTGCTCTATTGGTTAATAGTTACCGTCTGCTGAGGATGTGTGGAAATGTCTTAATAGTTGTAAGATGTTTAGAAGTGTTTTGATCCTATCTTGATGATGATGATGTCTTGATGATTATTTCTGATATATGCATGATCAGATCTAACAGTAAACAAATGGCACAAGTTGAGGGGGAGCATATGCCTTTAATAGTGCATCCTGGGTGATGATGATTATATGGCTAAATGGTACATCCTCCTATGATATGGTTATGAGTTGTCCATGATAAAATCTCATATGATTCTTGGGGTTACATAGTTGATGTTCAGATCATATTTTTGGATTGATTCTTAGATGGTGCATATATGATGCTTACATGGTAATCTTCATAAGGATAAGGAGAAGTACAAAGCTTGAATACACAACTTCATTACTTGATGATGGGTAACTCATATGCTGCTGTCGCCATATGCATAAAGATCATATAATACAGTTATGATGCAGGATTCCTATAGTTCTTGGTGCTCATGTGGATGAGGATTGTTGATGTTGATGATATAAAGAAGCCTTGACAAATGATCTTGAGCTCAAGATACATAGTGCTGGATACATGAATGATTACTCAAAGTTGCATTGTTGGAGACATGATGATGATGAGTTCTTACCTATATGTTGTTAGGTTGATACTTACATATGTTGATTGATGCAGATATTCCCAAGTGATGATACATGGATGATCTTGTTGATTATATGGCTATGGTGTTTTACACATATGATATAATGTGAATGATTTCATGAGTCGATATCTATGTTCAAACATACCTTGGTAACAGGACATTTACAGGTTGCTGATATGAAAGTGGTTGTACGCGAGTTTTATGAGGAATATCCGCGTATATACGCGTGTTTCTGTGGATACAGTCGCGTATATGTTGGTTTGAATGAAATCAGTGGGCTAGACTCAGGGTGAGAAGAGTCTAATATAGGTCTGACAGAGACCATCTGGCACAGCTTCAGGGAGAGCAGATAAACTTCTAATAATGCATTGTTGGCATTACCTTAGAAGCTCTTGGTTCGTGTACACAAGCTGTTTTTGGTTTCAGGTAGATCAAGTACAGAAGGAGGACAAAAGATCATGGTTTTTGATCTGAAAAGTGTTTGATAGATGCTACTGATATTAGTCATTGGTGACTTTCATAAGTCTTGCTCTTGATATTTGGTCTCTATGTCATGTATTTCTTTTATTATCAAGGTCATGTAACGGCCTATGTTGGTTTTCCCCACTATGCCTGGGATGGATGATGTAATGTTCTTGTTTTATCATGTGTAAACTTTTGATGTATCCCCACATGGTTGGGTGGATGAGTCAATATTGGTATATCCCCACTAGGATGGGAGATGGATGTATGTATGAGTCTTTGGTGATAGGAAGGTCATTGATGATAGAGTCATGTTCTTCTTGTAGAACATCTTTTTGCAGATCTTGCTTACAGTCAGGGGGAGCATGAACAACACTCTTCAGCAGAACAGAGACTTCAGCATGTACTCAGAGGGAGCATGGACAGATTGATACACCTTGGCATATACAAAGGGGGAGCACATTCAGAGATTTCAACAGGTACTCAGGGAGAGTGATTTGGTGTTGTTGAGCAGAAAGGTTATCAAGGAAAGAGAACATCTTGATCCGCCCTTTGCCCTTGATGTCAAAGGGGGAGAGTGATTTGGTGTTGTTGCCATCAAGTCCAAAGGGGGAGATTGTTGGCATTATGATGCATGAGTTGTACTTGATGGCAACCCACTCAAGAGAAGAACATCTCACTTATTCATAACTAGATGAATCTACAGAAGAGATATCAGATGTGACTAAATGCATGGGATGCAAGACAACACAAAGGAATCATATGACAGTTCTAAGTGTGACAAGTTAGCTTTGTCATCAAGTCCGAAGGGGGAGATTGTTGGCATTATGAGACAAATGTTGTCCTTGATGGCAAATCACACAGATGACAGATCATAGTGCAGCAGGTCAGCAGCAAGGAATTGATGATCAGACTACAAGAATGAAGAGAAAATATATACGCAGGTTCATCGTGACCGAGCCATGTATACACGTAGGTTAGCCGTTGAAAATATGCATATGCATATACACGCACTTTCATGTAAGAGAAGGCACGTACATTGGGTTTTGGTCCATGGTAGTTAGTCCTTGGTATTTGAACCTATGGTTTTGGACCATAGTATCTCGTCAGATGTGCTGATCCCAAGTATTGGGTCCATGGTATTGGTTTGTTATGGTTTTGGACCATGGTATTGAGTAAGGCCTAAGACTATAAAAGGAGAAGAAGATCATTAGGCAAGGTGTATCGAAAAAGTCTTGAATATCTGATGAAGTATGAGATCCAGTATGTAGGTTATGGGTTGATGATGCATTGCTTGATCTGAGCTATGGAGGAATCTCATCAGTTGATGGAGAACAAGATCTAAGGATAGATCGGGATCAAATGGTTTGAAATGAACTATCTCTATATGGTTGATTATGCTTATTCTTGATCTGCATACTGACGCATGTAATGTTCTGAACTAAGTATGATTTAAGTTTGAAATAGCCGCAAGTCATGATTGAATATTTATAGATCTGTACACGGGTTGGCTTTGGTGAAAGCGCGTATGTACGCAGGTTTGGTTCATCGTAGTAGTGTATACATTTTAAAGTATGATATTTGAAGTTGCAGTTGGGTCTAATTGTTATTGCAGAGTTCTGTGTCTGCTCTGTGTTCTGGTGACTGTGTTGTTGACAGGGTTTCAATGTTTCAGTGATTCAGAAATTGATGATGCTAGTATTGATTTTTTTGTGCTTCAATGATATTTATGGGTCCAGTATGAAAATTAGATGAAACGTGGCCTTTAGATTATAGTGTTGTGCTTCAAGAGTATCCAGTCTGAAAATGTATGAAATGTGGTCCCTGGAGGTTGAAAGAAGATTGTAGGTCGGCGCCTACGTACTAGTACAGCAGCTAGTACAAGAGTTAAGGGGGTAGAAGCTCCCTTCCAGTAGCAGCTGGAGAACGAGTGAAGATTGGAGCATTCAGTAGGTAGGCACCTATGTACTAGTAAATGGATCGGCTAGTACAAGAGCTAAGGGGGTTGTAGCTCCCATCTAGGAGAGTCTGGAAAACAAGAGAGGGTTGAAGCCCTCTGCAGGTTGTAGCCTGCGTACTGGTATAAGGCTGCACCAATACAAAAAGATTGTAAAATGAAGTTTCTTATTAAATGAAGATAGAGACAACTTGCAGCAGGTGGTTTTCACCCACATTGGGTTTCCACCTTATATCATGGTGTTCATGTGTGCCTGTTGTGTGTGATGATCTGTTATGTTTTACTACACTTGCTTACTGTTCATATGGTTAATGAAGTTCTGATGCACTAACTAAAGATCCACATTTAATGGATTAACTGAATCATAAGTATTTTGGATATACACTAGTTGATTTAGACACAGTTGCATATACACGTAGGTTAACTTAACTGAAGTAGCGTATATGTATATAAATATGGAAATGAAAAAGTTTTACTGATTAGATAATACTGGTTCACCCACCCTCTCAGTATTATTTCCAACATACCGTTAACAAACGCGTGACTTCTCAAGGATAATGTGTAATAGCCCAAAATAAATATCTTTTCTAATTAACATTAAATTTAAATCAAAGTGGCACTTACCTTAGCCAAATAAACATGTAATTAATAAACTAAATTCAAACTATGAATAATGCTTACCTGTGGTAGAAGTAGGCTTACCGCAACAAGGTTTTGGGGACGACTCTCCACCCAACCGTAGGCTCAATTGCGCAAGGATTTGCTACAACTGGCCACCCCCGAGCCCTCAATCAATGTACTACTGCCAGTGACTCCTATGTCTTAGAACACCATTCTCCCAAGAGAATGAAAGATAGAATCTTGGAATGATGGAATGCCTCCCATCCTCCTCACCATCTAATAAATAGAACAAACATTGGATGGGAAACCACATGTACACACTCCATGTGTCTACATGCGACTTTCTTTTGATTTTTAGCTTTCTTGTTTTATTTCTTTACTTTTCTTTTGATTTTTAGCTTTCTTGTTTTATTTTCTTCTTTTTGATAGTTTTCTTGTTTTATTTCTATTTATTCTTATTTAGAGCTTTAGTATGGTTATTACTATTTTTATTTTTATTATTTTTATTTATTTTCTTGTATATATTTTTAATATCATTTATTATTTAACATTTATGATTTTTTATTTTTTATTATTTATTATTAAGTGATTTATTTATTATTATTTATTATTTATATTATTATTTATTATTTTGTAGTATTTATTATTCTTTTATTATTTATTATTAAGGGGAGGGATATTACATACTCTCCCACTTTAAGGAACTTTGTCCTGAAGTTAAGTTGAATTATTTATTATTTATTATTATTATTATTATTATTATTTATTATTTTATTTACTTCATGTTTCCAACACCCTCTGCTGAACTAGTATAACTAGCAGGCATCAAAAGTCCCCATCACCCTGGGAAATCTCAAGGAATCTTTGTCCTTTTTCCCACTTTCGCCACTAGGCATAAGCCTGACCTGGTCTATATCCTAGTGCAAGGCTAGCCCTAAGGCTCGCCTTTGACTCAGACCTCATATGCCCCAAGGTAGGCATCCGGTACAGTACTCAATGACTTTGGGCATCTCACAAGGCTGGCCCACTCCCTCCACAACTACTAAGGCGCACAGCCCTAGGCATCGAAGTCCTTTAAATCCCTTCCAGACTTCAGCATCCTAATCCAATAACATGCACCTAGCCTAGAACATCAGGTACTTGGCCTCGTCAAGATGGTCCCATAGCCCTTGAAGAGCTATCCATCAAGAGCTATACAAAAGACAAAGGAACCACTGGGATATCTAGTGTCGATTGATTTTTGTCCCCAGCCCATATGGTGTTACTTATTCTCCCTCATGCGTATGGGCTCGCACAAAATCATCAAATAAATCGTCCCTCTTGACCCATTTGTGGAGTCCTGTGAATCATCACACCTCAACATGCATCCAATGCATTAACCATGGCATCTTAGTATCATAGAAAATAATCCACATGCCAAGTCGTGCATGTCATCAAGAAAACATTCATTATTGTTAATCGCAACATTAGGAGTAATAATGCATTGCATGCTTATGCATGTCATAAATTTGTATGCAACTATCGCATGCTTCAGTTATACCATCAACATAATTATATCAAAGACATATCATGACTTCACATAAATGAATTGCATGTCAATAAACCTCATATTACAGCGTCATAACTCTTATGCCAAGTTATGCATATCATATCCATCATGAGTATTCAACATTAAATATTTATCATCACGTAGTAAATGAATATGTCAATATACCTTGACATAACGTCATAATACCTATGCATATCACTATCATCATATGGATACGTTATCACTATAAGAACCACATGTACATCATTATCCTCCTACCATCATATCATGAAACATCGTCAATATGTTTTCATCAAGTTGTCAATTACTTTTCAATAATCATTTCCACTTCTTTCTACTAGGTAGTTGATTATTTACACCAACGGTATAATCATCGTTAAATTTCACATGAGCCTCATCATCTTGGATCTTAATCTCTCGTTATACATTCTTCCTTCCCCAAGGAAATTCTGGTGAAATTCATTGTTTAAGATATTACTAGTTTATCTATCTCAAAATTAAAATTCCTTGATTTACATCCATTTACCCTTTGGCTTACTGATTCCAATACCACTATATGCAATTGCATATAAACATTATTTCATCATGATTTAATTTTATATCATGCTTAATTTACTTGCACGAGGATTTGTTGATCCATGTTGACTTATTTAACAATTAGCACTTCGTCCACAGAAATATTTTCTTATCTCGTTGAGTTTTTCAAGTTCATATCTTAATACCATTTGATTGCGTTATCATAAAAGACTCTCTCTTTTTAAATAGTATCATTATTTTAGAATTTGAAATAGTTGGAAACACGATTACCATCATTGTCCATTAAAAATTTAAATGTGAGGTGTTATGTGGAAACAACCTCTTTTAACTTTATGGGATGTCCTACTCATGAAACAATGAGTACAACCTCTATTAATTGACTTTCACTTCTTTTGTCACTATGTACACAATCCTTCTCAAGGTATCCTTATAAAATTTCTAGCAAGATTCCTTCCTATATCTTCATCGTTTATTATCACTTGGTCATCATGCAACTTCACACCTTCACATTTTTAAAATATGTGGATCATCATTATGACCATTACGAATCATGTTTCTCGCTCCTTTCATCAATACCTTTAAAAGAACCTTCTTCTTGATAGAACATACCTTCATCTCCTACCCGATATTCATAGATATATTTTTTTTATTTTTCTCCCTGTCTCGATTTCCTACTATTCCATGTCTACTGGCTTCAAAAGTAGAAGTTTCTTCACTTCATTCTTATTTTATTAAATTGACTTTAATTTCTCACCTCCAGTCATTGTGGTTTCTTCTCCTCCTCTCCTATAGCACTAATATACCTTGGAAATGTTGTTACTATTTCCCAACTTGGGTAATAAATTCATTAAGATAGCTACCAAATGTAATCTGCTTATAAAATTGCCTGATCATACGTCTTGTTATCCATAATTCATTCATATAGTTAGTCACCTATGAAAAACTTTACCATGTGGCTCTCCCATTGTTATAGATGTTGTTATGCACACAACTTATCTTCTCCAATCATTCTATGTTATCATACTGTCCAGGTTCCGTAAAAATGTCCTTCATTATTACCATGATTATTCAACTTCATTAGTTGATTGCCAATATTTTCTTCTTTATGTGCATCATCCTTAGATAGACCTTATAGTGATACCTTTAGAGTACCAAGTTATGTTTCTTCCATTATGTTCCAAAATAGGTTGCCTCTTCTTACTGGTTTCTTACCCTTGTTGTGATACTTCTTCTCTACCACCTTAAGCATTTGATCCACGTTGGCCATAATCACATGAGCTATCATTAGTTATCATCCTTAAAAAAATTGCAAGTTTCTCCTTTCCATTTCTCCTTAGACAACTTTTATCCACTATATGCAATTAACCTTGAATCACGAAACCTCATGTAACTTATACTCAAAACTAAACTGAAATCATAGGGTACGATTTAGATGTATCATAACGTTCAAACCATAAAACATGACTTAGTCTGTCTTAGCTAAGTAAGCACTCCAAATGGGTTCACAACATCGTTAAGACCATATTGAGAGAGTTGTGTTGTTGTAATAATAGACCAGAGAAATACCAAGCCACTTCTATTGCTAAAGGACAATGAGAATAGTAATCCAACCTAGATAATTAGTGAATAATATGATCAACATTCAAGCACTGTTAGATTAGATTGAATAATGAATAGATGCAAGTGAACAACATTCATCTAAAGGTAATAAGATATCAGAGTTTATCCATTGTAAATTGGGATAGATTTCATTATTTAAGAGCACCTTAATTGGTGACAAATTATGAAAATACTTCAAGTTCTATGTAAACTAAAATGAACCGGTGGTGAGTAGTTACACCAGCATTAAAGATTTGTTCCTCCACAAAATCATGCTAGTATACCATATAAATCGTGCAATCTTTTAGAGAATTATACATCGTCAATTATATGTCACACCTTTAACCGTTGTAGTTGATTATAACACTTTTCATTTTATGAAATAGCGTTTAGGAAATGATATAAACAACTCAAGAAAATGAGATAGTGTTTTTACCATGTAATGAGATTCTAATGAGAGAAGAGAATCACAGAGGAAAGAGCCGGTATTCAAACCAAAGAATCTGTTGTCTATGATGATGCATGAGAAAAACCAATGAGGAACTAATGAGTGCATCAAACTTTAACTTATACTAGCCAAACACTTACAGTTGATCTTCCAAAATAAATGGTAATACCCCTAGAATTTCAGGTCTCACTTCTAATATCATACTTTTATAATGATTCTAAAGAAATAAGCTGGTTGTAGTAAGTATATCAGTCTACCAAAGCCAGTTCAGTTATCAAAATGTAATAAAAAGAAAGTTGATGAATTGTAAAAAGAAAAGAAGGTTGATATAGAGACCTTGTATGAGAAATAAAACATTACTGTAACTCAATATCAAGATTCATCACTTGAAGAAGCATAAAATAAGAACCAATATACTCAATAATAATTATTATCAGAGTCTAATAATAATAAGGTTAATAACTAATTTTTCGGAATTAAAAGCCTTACATTTTCTTCTTTGCTAGCTCTCTTTGTGCAATGAGCGTGAAGCTCAGATATTTGGTGACTCTCTGAATACAATCAAGTGGGCCAATGGAATGCATCATTGAGGAATTTTCTTTTAACTCCTTTGCTTAATGAGATTGTTCAACTTAAAAATTGTTTTTCTGAGCTTCAAATTTGTCATATTTTCAGGGAAATAAACACAGAAGCAGACAACCTTTCTAAAAAATGCACTGAGCAGGATTTGGGTGCATGGTCGGTAGAAGAAGTGGTGGACGGGGTGGCAAGGCGACTTGCTCCTCTCGTTTTTGCATAACTTGTGCACTGCCCACAGTTCTCTTTCACTTTCTAGCTTTCTATTTCTTTGTATATACTGCTGCAAAAACTTTCTGTTATTATATAAACTGTAACAGGACTTAGTGCTGTCTCTTTGGAGGCCTGAGTTCCTATCTTTTTTTGATACTAAACTATCATACAGCCAGCACAATGTCTACTATCTGGTTTTTTGACATGGTGGTTTGTCCCTCACCTTGTTTCGGTTGTTTTCCTACTAGGAAGCCGGGGGTTGGGGAAACCACAGCTTATCTAGTTGTCCTAAATAATGGTTTTGACAGGGCTGTTTGGAGGAATATCTGGAAATCTCCACAAACAACTGTTTTTGGTTTCTCTGAAAGGAGGGAAATGAAAATGCTTTGCATTATGCTATGTAACCTTCTTATATCAATAGATGGTTCGATTTTTCTATGGAAAAAATAATAAGGTTAATAAGTTATCCTTATTATCAGAGTTTATGAGTTTTAATAAGATATATTTTATCATAAATTATCAACAATCACAAATTTTGTAGTATAAAACCATTGAAAACATGAGTTAGAAGGTAATAATGATGTCAGAATAAAACTTAGAGAATTGTCTCAATGTAAAATCCAAATTCGAATGACTAAAGCTTAAGAATATTTGTGGCATTATTGTGTTAAAAGGTACTTGAATTTCAAAAGAAAATTTATTCATCATTATATGTCACACCAATATTAATTCTACAGATTCATGATTTTTAAGGATAAAGATAAATTGAAATTTTGTGTTGTAGAGTGAAATATTTAAGTATCTGTTTAAGCAATCATAACCTATGTTAGAAGAATTAAATGGACTGCTTTTAACGAAATAAATTGTTAAACAAACTTATTGAATGGATCTTGAGATTCTTATGGCTATTAAATGATTACTCTAAGGAAATTTACGAAATCAAACAACCAAAGAAATATTCCACACCATAAAGAAGAGACATCGCCACCCGACCCAAAACGGAATTGGATGACTGGGAAGGTTATCCCTCCCCAAAAAACAAAATAAAATCATTTTCTTAATAAGATGGCCTACCTGCAAGTGCACCCTCGAAGGCAACACCCTATCAAAACCCTTAAATTACATCATAAGGATTGAAACAAAACCAGGAAACTCCTGAACAAACATATTGGCCACAATACATTTTAGACATAATTATTCCGTGGACAAGACATAAAATTGTTTGCATGTGTATAGAAACCCGACCCCCAATTAACATTTATTCAATTAGATTGTAAGCTTGCGGCCATGGCTATGCGCATTCTAGTGAATTCCATTGTTCCATTCAACAACAATGTCGAGAAATCTACACCCCCACTGACGAATTTGAGCACATTGTCATTTGTCACATCGGACCACCTCGCGAAGGTTAATTGATCGGTTTCGTTGTTGCTCACTATTCGATAGGACCGGAGCTTGCAATTGCATCAGTGCCATATTCTACGTACTAAATAATTTGTAAAGAATTTATTCTTTTCTGCTAGAAATATCCAAACCTTTAATTTCTATGAACGATGAGATTAACAGTACCGAGAAAAGGCCGTAGAAAAGTAGAACCAGAAACCAAAAACTAGTGAGATTTTAAAAAAATGAGTTTTACAGTGTTAAATTTATATATACAATAAAAAAAAATATTTAGCAAGTATACTTTCAAACAGGTGGATCGGAAATCTAGATACCCCTAGTCTTAATGAAGCTTGATACCATCCATATGTAATGCCTCAAACACTTTGCATCGATGCAAAGTGCCTTGTTCTGACAGATTAAACACCTGATTGCAGGGTCAAGTTCCAAATGGTGGTCATTCTGGAAAGTTTAAGGATCAAAGTATTAATATATTTAATATCTTTGTTATACAATGGCTATTATTATTAAAATTGACAGACCACTCGACATTTCAAGAGAAGGAAACTTAGATGCCAAATCAACCTCTTTGAAAAAAATATAATACATTGGCTTGACTTTCAAAAGTAGAGACAAACATTTACAGGTCTTGACATTTGGTACGTAATATAAGTCGTGAGAAATAAGCTTGCCGAGATCCAAACACTAAGAAATCTCTACCAAGAGAGTTCTAATTGTATCCCTTTTCTTCTCTGCTGATCATGGCCCGTGTCTTTAAATATTCGTAAGAAGATTGTTACTCAAAGCAGAAGATTCATTCTGTTCAAATAGGCTTCAAGTCCTCACAGATATCATAGTCCATGGTTCAATAGAAAATAGTTTATATGCCTTAAACACGGAGTAAAAATCAACCGTATAGGTTATAAGTCAGTCGACTTATTTATATTGAGAGAAATTTGCATGCCGAAAAACAGACTTAAGAAAGGAAATGGCTGGCAATTCCCCTGGGAAGAAATTGCTGCTAAGGAAACCGAAATCCGCCATTTAAAACGGCTTAAATATCCCTCTGAATGAATTTAATAATAATCGATTCAAATCCACAGTCAATGCGGCTAAAATTATTTCAAAGATATTCAAATCCACGAAAGGCACCATGTGCATCACCCAGAACAGTTCTGGCTTTCTCCTCATAGATCTATAGCAAACGAAGGAAAAATATGTTCCTCTATATCTTCTCAAAGTTTATATACTTTCATGATTACAGTATCAAATTTAAAAGAACGGCAAGCTTCAAGGAAGCAAGGCAATTAAAAATCGTACGAGTCCATCGAATAAGAAATATAATTTATTTGGAAGAATCAAACTTGAGAGTCAACAGAATTTCCTGCAAGAAAATAAGTAATAGGATGTAAGTGGGGATTTCAAAGAAAATAAAATTCTTATGTAAGTGTTGATAAAAGCAAGACATGATTGGTAGCTAAGGAATTCACTCCAAGAAACGTATAGATTAAAATAAAAGTTTTGGTTTGGTTGCTAATCTTGATACCATTTTCTTGCATTAGCTTTGACAGCTCAATGCATGTGTTTAGTACATCATATACACGTCATAATCCCACAAATCAGGGACATGCATTGGCTCAAAAGTTAGACAGAGAAGAGGACAATCGCATACCTTTGAAATTCGCTACACATTATTTGAATGACAAGATAAAATAGAAATGGATTTGTATCAATGTTGATGGTTATTTGAGACCAATTGGTGAAAATTTAAAGAAAAAAGAACTAGTATTTATTAGACGACATCGATGATCACCACTCAGTGATGTGACTCCTGCTATCTTTATTGTCCATAAATTGTAATCGGTAAAAAAACAACATAAGGAGAATTCATATTCTCAGAGTAAAAAAGAATCTCTTATGCATTGAAATCTGAGACGAAAACTCAACAAGATTTATATATGTAATGTGATTAATTCACCTTTCAGATAAAGTGAGCACTGGATGTACTAAAGCTTTTCAAAAAAAACAAACCAGTAAAGATTAAGAGAACATATGTGGAGGAGCCATAGAAAGAGAGGAAAAAGTGCTATAAAGAGATCATAATAATCACAATGAACACCGAGAAGCCTTAAACCAAGAATGATTTTCATATCATCTAGTGCACATTGGGTTAAAAATGTAAATAATATGTGGCCTTCCGAAAGTAAGCATCCTATATTACCTTCAAAAACAAGTCAAGTTAAATATCCTAACAAAATAAAAATTTTAGATGCCCATAGGCCCTAAGGGTTGAACCATGCCTCTAATACCATATGTAATAGCCCAAAATAAATATCTTTTCTAATTAACATTAAATTTAAATCAAAGTGGCACTTACCTTAGCCAAATAAACATGTAATTAACAAACTAAATTCAAACTATGTATAGTGCTTACCTGTGGTAGAAGTAGGCTTACCACAACAAGGTTTTGGGGATGACTCTCCACCCAACCGTAGGCTCAATTGTGTAAGGATTTGCTACAACTTGCCACCCCCAAGCCCTCAATCAACGTACTACTGCCAGTGACTCCTATGTCTTAGAACACCATTCTCCCAAGAGAATGAAAGATAGAATCTTGGAATGATGGAATGCCTCCCATCCTCCTCACCATCTAATAAATAGAACAAACATTGGATGGGAAACGACATGTACACGCTCCTTGTGTCTACATGTGACTTTCTTTTGATTTTTAGTTTTCTTGTTTTATTTTCTTGTTTTTGATAGTTTTCTTGTTTTATTTCTATTTATTCTTATTTAGAGGTTTAGTATGGTTATTACTATTTTTATTTTTATTATTTTTATTTATTTTCTTGTATATATTTTAATATCATTTATTATTTAACATTTATGATTTTTTATTTTTTATTATTTATTATTAAGTGATTTATTTATTATTATTTATTATTTATATTATTCTTTATTATTTTGTAGTATCTATTATTTTTTTATTATTTATTATTTATTATTATATTATTATATTATTATTTTTATTATTTATTATTTATTATTCAGGGGAGGGATATTACATAATGATAATGAGAGTCAAGGTACCTAGTACAATCTAACAAGTGCGAATAAATGAGCTGAACTCAAACACCTGGAAGAATATATCAATCAGGGGAGAATGATGGTTTTCCACTGTCGATAGTGAAGGAATCTACCACTGATGACTGCAAACCCCAAGGTACTGCCAAATGTACTCTAGATCTTTGTCCTAGATCAAATGAGTTGTAGTCGATAGGAAGCGATCCACTAGAAGGAAGGCATTAATGCATCCTTCATCAATCTAGCGCAAGTGTAACATGTAGGCCAATAATGTGGAAGGAATCATACAAAAAAGATGTAGTAACCCAATCGAAGCACGTTTCCGGCGTACACAAGATGTAGCTAGTGCACGATAGAAACCCTCTAAACCAACCAATAATGAAAGCTGACACAGAGGCGAGGAATCCACCAATAGGGTCAAATGGAAACTAAGGTACTACATGAATCCCAATGTGTGATAATGAAAGCTGATGTCGAACACAAGGAAAACCACTCAGTCAAAGACCCATGATACTGATCAATGTTGAGCACAAGGTGACCTATCAATAATGAAAATAGGGCCAAGGTGCAGCTCTAGGGTTGCCCTCAAAGTAATATGTCATCGTCGATAAGGATAAGACCCGCCAGCAAGAAGTCAATGGAGACCTTCTCAAACTGGCATGAGCAAAGGACCAATATAATTGATGTGATGACAAACATGACATTGACAACCAGGGATCGCCAACTAAAAAATAGGTCAAGGGACGCCGTAGAGAGGCCGACTTAGGCTTACTTCCCTTAAACAAAAGCACGACTCAATGATGACTATATCGCAGCATATGATAACTCTGTATAAGCTTGTCATGCAGGAGGCATGAGAAAACTCTCTATATGATTGGAAGAGGTAACCAATTGAAGGAGTACTGACTCAATAACAAGGTTAGGGCGTACCTAAGTCAAACTAAATCCCACCCAAAATGGAGGAGAGACTTTCTTTTGAGTGATTTGTTCAAGGGAAACATGATTGACTCTAGTTGCCAACAAATATGGAAATGTTGTCCCGTTCCCGCTCTTTTTGGAATATATAATTTTTTTGTCTTTTTCTTTAAGCTGGAAAAAAGAATAAAAGAATGCTATAGTACAGTGGAAAGAACGAGTATCAGAGAAACAGATGATCTAGTTCCTGAGCGGGGAACATTCCTATGCTCAATGCAGGGAGGTGAAACTGGTCAAGGACACTCAAAGGGATGCTCTTTCCATGAGTAAAAGGATGTGTCAAGTTGCAAAAGCTAAGTGATTTCATGGTTGATTTTCCGAAGACATGGTCAAATAAGTGGCTTAAACACAAGTCCAAGTGAAGCTAGCTCAAGGCCAAATAGGTGCAAATAGTCAAAATGCAATTCAACAGTATAACTCAACACAAAGGAGCTTCTAGGGTATAAGGCCAAAAATCAGCGTAGAAGAAAGGAGAATGTGTCTTCAATGAATAAGTCATGGCAGGACTAAAGAGGACTCCCGAGCCTACTTAGTATAGCAGCATGGGTAATCAATGTCAGTAACATTCTAACTAAGATGCCCATGTAAAGGATGGCTCTACCATCGCATCATGATTGAAAAAATTGGCGAGTGGGAATGGTTTGCTAACCAAGATATGATGGGGTCGACCCTACGGCTAACATATCGCTGAATGGAGGCTAGTATGCAAGATGCAACGGAAAAATGGTTTTCCCTAACCTAAATGCCAATGAGTGAATGATACGTGCCATGACATGCCAATGATCATGGGACCAAAATAACATCTCGAAGAAGTCACCAAAATATCCTGAAAAAGCAACCCAGTCTCGACAATCGAAGCCCACAGGTCAAAAAATCCATGAGAGAAAAATCAATTTTTGAAAAAATATTTTTCAATTTCAAAGCTATATAATGACTTTTGGACCCACAGTTTTTTCATTTCTGTTTGGAGGAAAGAGGTGTGGAGCAAAAAGGGAGCAAGCTTTCCTCTTAACAATTGGACTGTTCAAATCACCCCAAAGTTATCAGGTAACCCTCAAATCATGCTTTTAATGTTTTGTGATAGTTTTTATAAGTTTTCTTAAAGTTCTGACCGTGGGAAATTATGCCAAAAAATCCAACTCTGCATACACACGGGTTGGATGTGATCAACCCACATATACGATGGCCCTACATGCGACTGTGTGTAAAGGGAACCAACGTGTATGCGAGTTAAAGTTTAAACACAAAAACTAACGGTTGAAACTAATTGTTTTTGCAAGATGACCATCACATGGAGGGAAAGAGAGCATACCACAACAGATAATGAGGTAATGAATGACCAAAATGCACTAAACGCTTTGAGAGTTTGTGGTTTATTGAAATTCTTCGAAATGCCAAACATGAAAGCCAACACGTGCTTGCTCTAACTACTGATCCACTACTGGAATACAGAGGATGATGCCTTCATGATAGACTAGATGCCTCTACGGATTAAGGTTGAAGACATCTACTTTATTACAGGTCTCTCTTGAAGAGGGGAGGTCATGCATTCGACTGGTAGGACAAGAAGTAGAATTTCAGTAGAAGACTATGTACATATATACTGTCTTTCAGCATGTAAAATAGAGTAATTTCGTTAAGTATGGAAATACGAAATAGCAAAGCAATGCGATTATAATAAGTGGAAATCAAACCAAACCATCACACGGCATAAATCATAAAAGAATGGTATAGGAACAGTAAGTGAATCCACCAGGGCCAGGCCCTTAGCCACTAGTGAACACCGCCGGATTGCTTCAGTATATGAGAAGGAACAACAACTACTTTATATATTAATCATTGCAAAATAGTTACAGTCAGTTCGTACTCTGTTTCAACAATGAGAGTCGATGATCAAAGTTACAAATACAATAGTAATTCTCGAATAATCTCCAATCCCCTTTCTCTTTACAATTGCTACCTTTTATAATGGCCAAGTAGTAAGAAGGGTAAATAGCAATAGTGATCCCTCGGGATCAAGAGATCCTGAGGGATTTGCGCAATCTTCCATCTTCAGTTAGCTTTCCTTCCTTATGCTGATGTTGTGATTTCCTTTGTTCTTATCCATAACTGCGCGCTTCATCCTTGGCTTGCTGCCTGTATGCTATTTCCTAGTTAAGGAACAACAGTTGTTCCATTTTGTCTTTTTCCTTTTTCGGTTAGGGAATGGTAGTTGTCCCATTTCATCTTTTTCTTGCATGAAGAAAGACATCAATTAGCTAAATTGTGATAATAGATAATTTCCTCGTTTTTACCATAATCCTTTGATAAATTAACATTTTAGAATATAAAGGGGATATAACTAAAGGAAAGGATGATGAAATAAATAGCATATACATACCTTTTCCATAGCTCAACACACTCCCCTGCTTACCCTTTTTCATGCCCTCATGAAAACCATGTAGTTTGTGTGCAAAGTAATCAAGGAATAGGCTGGAGAAGGAATGTCATGAAGTGGTCTGAAACCATGATTTTTAGCTAAAATTTCAAAGATGTGCCCTGTTTGCCCTTCAGGTAATTCATATATAGCTTTATACCCTTCGGTAGGATACCAGATAATAGGGCTTTGGAACCAACAACCTAGCCAATATGGGCCTCCCCTCAAGATGAGGTTGCTATAAGTAACAAAGCGATCTGTAGCCAATTTAAAGTTTTTATAGTTAAATGGTTCTCTGTCCTGTACATTATGATTGGAAATTGTCCATCTGAATTTAACTACTGCCAAGGAGTTGTCTTTAATAGAGAGAAAATACTCTACCCCCTATTAGACAATTTCTTTGTGAATGGGCCCCAAGATCTGGATCACTCCTTCCTTTTTCATCAAACTTTTATGTTTGGCCAGCATTTGCAATGGGTTCTTCGGTTCACCTCTGACCCAAAGGTCCAATCCATTTTCTTGCCTCTGGAATGTATTATGGGCTTTAAACCATTTCAATTGGTTAACAACAAATGAAATGAAGGCTTGAAATTGTACATCCCCCACAAAAGGGCTAGGTTCTTCTCCAATTCTTCTTCCAATACAAAATTATGCAAGTAAAACTCACAGAGTAATCATTGAACTTTCACTCCATGGTGTTTATAGCAGTTTATGAAATATTCAACAGTTTTCAATTCTATGGGTTTCCCTACCCTAACAGCCTTGATTTTTAGCTGTAAATACCTTTCTAACAAAAATAAAGCATAGTTATTGGCAGGGGACCTGCATGCCAAAACATCCGTGTATAGTGAACAAAGAGTATCCATTTGATGCATGACTATCTCTAGTCTAATATTTATTTTCTCAGTTCTTTCTTCTTCCCTTCGATATTTATCGAAGGCCTCACTTTCTAACGCATTGATATCCCACAATTTCCTTTGTAATTCCTGGTACTTCTATTGGGGAACAATTTCTTCCTCACACCTTTCTATGGTCAACAGAGCCTATGCCAGATTTTCTTGAAGATTTGTTATACAAGGATCTCTACATATCAAAACATCTTTGGCTTAAATATCTGCCTGGGTGTTTTTATTATGAGACTGAGTATCTATAGTTTGCATACTCTTATTATGGGATGAAATTCTTAAAGTCTGTGTTCTTTTATTATTGACAGCCGGTCCTTCTGTCTGGGTGGCCGCGTTGTTGGAGGGTATTGCCTTTGTTTGAACAACTACATTACAAAAATGTACATTCTCTATTTGGGTACGCTTCTATAATAGTTTCATGCTATTCCTTATCAATTTGAATGAATATGGGCTCAGTTTGAGTCCCAGTAACCCTTATGTCATGAAATTGAGTTTGAATGGATACGTTCACCGTTTCTTGGGTTCTACTTGAAAATTTTCCCCTTTTTAATGTCCTTATCTTTTGCTGAAGTCTTTTAATTAATTTTTGCATCCTTTGCTATTCCTTTCTAAACCTTTCAATTTTGCTTTTCTTCTTTTTGGGAGGAACAACTATTTCACTAATCGTTTCCTTTCTTAACGAGCTCGGTTGCTCACCTGGGATTTTTTCTCCAAGGGCTGTGTCTTTGCCTTGATTGGTTTCTGTTTCTCCTATTTGGCCCATATCTTCTATGTTCAAATTGACCTGACTAGGTTCTTCTGGATGTGTACTCCTAGTTTGGTTTGCCTCTTCTTGAGTAACTTCTGCCCCTATTTCTTCCTCACCAGTTTCATTTTCCATCATGCTCCTACTATGGGAAGAGTTTTCTTCCAATTGCTCTACTTCAATTTTAAGGTTGAGTGGACTTTCGAGTTGTATGAATTCACTCATATTGGCCAAAATTTGGGCCAATTCAACATCATGTAATGAGTCTTGTGGTGGACTTGTGCTGGGAGTTAAGGGAAGTTCCGCTTCATCCCTCTCCTCTTCACTAGTATGCTTTGTTGCCTCCTCAAGTTCTGACTCTTGGTTATCTCTTCCTTCCAGCTGTAAAGGTTGCTCAATTCTAGGTCTAGATAATTCTAAGGGTCGGTTGTTGCTACCCATAAGGTTTTTATCTTTTCCCAGGTTTGTCTAGGCATATCGTCTGCGTTTTTATGGTCTATTTACTGTGCTAGTATTCCTTTTCCATTTTGGGGCAAGTAAGGCTAACCCCCCCCCTATATTAAACTCTAGCTCTTCCCAAATGGTTTGTTGTTGGGCAAGGTTGTAGCTTACTATTAGCCTAATTAAACAATGATGACTTACAACAGTTTCTATATGCCGGGATTTCTTTATGCTTTGAGAAACGTCATGTAACAAGAAATTCAAATATGTAGGCAAGTTTATAGAACATTTCTATTTTAGAACTGCTAATTATTTAAGGTGGTGTGGCCTTACGACATCGTTTCTTCCATCGCATGTGATATAACTCTGAACAACTCTAACCAGCTCTGTCCATGGTTCTCCTAGAGATGAAGGTTGAAATCCTTTGCCTTTGACAATCAAGTTCTGTCCCTCATCCCGAAAGGTGGCAATGGCGTCTTGTAGCCTCCATTTTGTATGCATCCATATGGGTCCGACTGCTGGTAAACTGGACACCTCAGCTATTACTGTCCATTACTATCATTCGCCTTCCTCTTATTGTAGAATGATCATCGTGTAAATTCTGTAAAAATTCGATAGCCATGGTTTCATTGGGTTGCTACAGTCGTGTAAAATATGTGACCCATCTGGCTCATACTAGAATTTCTTAGGCAGCATCGAAAGCAGCTAGTATCTGTGGCTCCCTGCACACTAATCATCCTCCCATTTTTTCTGAATTCTGCACACTGTTAGCTTAACATAGTTAACACAGCAATACATAGAGCCATCAATGGAACAACAAGATGTTAATATCGGATAATACTTTTTTAACATAGATACCGTTAAAAACTTGCTATTATAGGATATAATGTAGCCTAATACAACCAAATAAACAACTGACATGCATGAAAAGGTGCTTTGGAAGTCACCTGCGCCCCCATGAAAAATGATAGGTTGCCTTCGACCGGTTAAATGAAGGAACGACTTACTGGTGGCAATCGTACAATATTAAAAAAAGGCAAGGTATACATATTTATGATAAGTTCACAGAAATATCGAGTTGCTGGAATCGATGCATAGAATGAAAATTATGAATAAATGTGGAGATGCCATGGAGTGATTCGAAAAGGGACAAAGGACATCTGACATGGGTGAGATGCTATGCGGTTATTATTCCACTTAAACCGTTATGATTGAATTGTTAAACGATATCTCATGCATAAGGGTTCAAAAAAAGGAATTAGGAACATGATATCTTCTGTAATAAAGAGAAAGAAATAAGAAAAGGGAGTTATAATCACTATTGATGTTGAAAATTTGACTCCAATACCATAAGTAGAGCTTCTGTTGCCCACGGTGTTTATAACCTTGACAAAGTTGCTTTTTTCACCCTTTGGAACCATGATCCTTTATGTATAATTAGGAAAGTGCCTTGTGATGTCAGAATGGAGGCCATTGTGCTGGCTTGGTAACCAGATGGATCATAATGCCATTCACTGGGAAGGAGTGAAAGGTGGGCAGGCTGACTCATGATGAGACCTCCTGTTCCAAGGACTTTATTTTTCTGGTGTGTCCATTGGATCATATTCCTGGTGTGGTGGCCATAGTAGGAATGCCACTTCATTACTTCCTTATGATCATGGTAGGTTGGCTCATGATGAGACCCCCTATCCTTTATCTGACAAATCATAGAATTGTTAGTAAAGATATATATATATATATATATTTTCTTTCCTTCTTTTTTCTTTTCTTTTATATAGCACTTCCTATTTATATATAGAGGGTGGATCAGCACTCCTTAAGAGAAGGGATGGTTGAAGATGTCTGAACATATCAATAGAAGTAAATATTCCCTTACTCTTATTCAATGATACTAAGTAGAGAGAATTATGGGGATTAGAGAAGAACCAGCATGGTACAAGTAATCAATCAATTTGAGTTATAGTGAAGATAAGGACAGCAAAGTGATATAGATAGTCGTGTCCTCCCCTTTTCTAATCAATACAAAGAAATCCCATTAAAGATGATAATTTTTCTTTGATTTGCTTGTTCGAGTAACCTTTAAATTTTGTATCTTTACATATATGTTTGTATTCTTTCCCTATAGAGGATGATAGAGAATAAAATAATTTTGCCAATGTGCTTATTTTCTAAAGAAAAACCTCTCAAAAAAAGTGTTGTTCTTTAGGAGGAACAGCAAAAAAATACACACAAAAAAAGGTGTTGTTCCTTAAAAGGAACTACCATTGTTCCTTAGGAGGAACATAAAAAAAAAAAACAAAAACTGCACACAAAACTGATGTTCCTTATGAGGAACAACAAAAAGACAAAAAAATTGCACACGGAATTGTTGTTCCTTAGGAGGAACAATAGTTGTTCCTTAAGAGGAGCAATGGAAAAACAGACGCAAGTGAAAGCACTGATCCTTAGGGGGGACAAAATTAAAACAAACCCAAGCGAAAATATTGTTCCTTAGAAGGAACAAAGAAAGGCAAATAATGACAAAACTGTTGTTCCTTAGAAGGAACAACATCTGTTCCTTAGGAGGAATAGCAATCGTTCCTTAAATGGAATAATGTAAAGCACTCACATATGAAATTATTGTTCCTTAGATGGAACAGCTACTGTTCCTTTAAAGGGAACAACAACTATTCCTTAAATGGAACAACGAAAACAAATGTAAACAGAACTGTTGTTCCTTAGATGGAATAGCAAAACGAAATGCACGAAACTACTATTCCTTAAATGGAATGGTTGTTGTTCCTTAGAGGGAACAACGCAAAGAAACATGTGAAACTGCTATTCCTTAAATGGAATGGTTGTTGTTCCTTAGGAGGAACAACAATTGTTCCTTAAATGGAACAGCAAAAACACAAACATGCGAAACTGCTGTTCCTTAAATGGAATGGCTGTTGTTCCTTAAGAGGAACAACAGTTGTTCCTTAAATGGAATAGCAAAAGGAAGACACATACCAAACTACTGTTTCTTAAAGGGAACGGTTGGTGTTCCTTAGAGGGAACAACAACTATTCCTTAAATGGAACAACAAAAATATCGTATATACAGAGGACTGTTGTTTCGTAAATGGAACGGCAACTGTTCCTTAGAGGGAACAACATCTGTTCTTTAAACGGAACAACACAAAAATAAAATAAATAGAAAATTATTATTCCTTAAATGGGACGGCTATTGTTCCTTGACAGGAATGGCAGTTGTTTCTTAAATGGAACAACACAAAAATTTGTACACAAAATTGTTGTTCCTTTAGAGGAACGACAGCTGTTCTTTAGGAGGGAACAACAACCATTCTTTAAATGGAACAGCCAAAGCAAAGAAGAGTTTATTTACAGTTTATAGAAGTAAATTCTAATAGAAATAAAATTTTATATGCAAAATTCAAAAACAAATGAATTATTTACTAGATTGATGGTGAGGATGGGTTACCCTCCTCAGTGAGAATTTTCATGGTGGAATATTCCCGTAACTGTTTGCAAAAGGACTCCCTGGTAAGTGGTTTGCGAAAAATTCGCACTTGATGACCATTCACTTTAAAATAATAGCCAGATCCATCAATGGTTGCTAATGTAATGGTGCCATTATCATGCACCTTTTGTATCTCATAAGGTCCCAACCATCTGGTCTGGATTTTTCTGGGGAAATCCTGAAACCTAGAATCATATAGGAGTGCCCAATCTCCCTCGTGGAAGATCTTCTTCTTAATAAGGGCATCGTGCCATTTCGCTCTTTGCTTTTGGATCAATGTAGTGTGCTGAAGAGCTAATAACTTGATTTTATCTAATTCCTCGATTTGTTGTAATATATTTATCTCATCTTCATTTAAATTCAAACCCACCTCCTAAGCTGTTCTTAATGTTTGAATTTCGAATTCGATTGGGAAGATGGGTTCTTTATCAAATACTAATTGATATCGTGAATATCATGCGGTATTTCTCCATGTTGTACGATATGCCCACAAGGCTTTTGGCAATCTGGAAGCCCAGTCACATCTGTGTGATGCAACTGTCTTTGCAAGTATTGCCTCAATTACCTTATTAGTACTTTCTACTTGGCCATTTTCCTGTGGGTGGTATGGAGTTGTAATTTTGTGGAGGATATGATAATTTCTCAATGTTGCAGCAATTTTGTTGCCTACAAATTATCGTTCTCCATCTGTAATTATATCTCTCAGCAGGCCATATCGCACAAATAGTTGGAAAAGAAAATGTAACACTGATTCCTCAGTTTCCCTTGGTAATGCCTCTGCTTCGACCCATTTAGTAACATATTCTTTTGCAACCAGTATGTATGTTTTTTTATTAGATGATGGGTTAATAGGACCAATAAAGTCTAGCGCCCACCGCTCAAAAGGCTCGATTAATAATTGTGGGTTCAAAGGCATCTCATCAGACTGTCCAGGACGTCCCGCCCTCTGGCAGCTATCACATGCTTGAATGAATATTTTAGCATCTTTAAACATAGTGGGCTAGTAATAACCTGTTTGTAAGACTTTGAGACCAGTTTTTTGGTCTGCAAAATTTCCACCGCATGGCCCATCGTGGCATGCTTTTAGAATGTCAAACACTTCATCTTCCTGGATGCATCTTCTAATGTACATATATGCTCCTGTATGGAATAAATAGCCCCCGATCCAAGAGAATTAGGTACTGCGCTGAACTATTTGTTTTCTTTCATTAGGCATTAGGTGCTTGGGTAATTTACCTACTGCCAAATAATTTGCAACATCCACATACCATGGCATTCTGACAGTAACAAAAAATAAATGTTCATCAGGAAATCAATCCTCAACTGTTGTTGCATCAGCTGGCTTTGGCATTCCTGAGAGAAAATCAGCTACAAGGTTTTCTTTTCCGGGTCGATCCTTAATTGTTATGTCAAATTCCTGCAAGAGAATCAACCATCTTGTCACTCTTCCATTTGAAACAAGTTTATTCCCTAGATATTTAATGGCAGAGTGATCTGTATATAAAACTACAGGATATCCAGTTATATAATGTCAGAATTTATTAACAACATATATTACAGCTAAAAATTCTTTTTTAGTCACAGTATAATTTAATTCAGCAGGAGATAGATTTTTGCTAATATAATATATTTCATATGGTTTTTTATCTTCTTCCTGGCCGAGAACTACTCCGATTGCTGTGTGTGAAGCATCAGATGAAATCTGGGATGGCAAATCCCAGTTTGGGCCCTTAGCATTGGGGCTGTTGATACAAGCCTTTTTAAATCCTCAAAAGCACTGTCACATTTATCTGTCCAAATGAAATCAATATTTCTTGTTAGTGCATATAATGGTGTAGAAATCTGAGAAAAATTCTTTATAAATCTTCTATAGTAACCAGAAAATCCCAAAAAATTGCGTACCTCTGTTTGTGTCAAAGGGGTAGGTATTAAAAGAATTATCTAAAATTTAGCTAGATCTACCTAATTCCAACCACTGAGATATAATGTCCCAAGATGAGTCCCTTGGTCATCATCATATGACATTTTTCATGGCTTAAACAGAGCCTATTGGCAATGCATCTTTGTAGCACTTTTTCTAATGTTTGTAATGTTGGCTTGATGTCATCTCCATAAGGTGTGAAGTCATCCATATACACTTCGATCCCTTCATTTATTAAATATGAAAAAATGCTGAGTACAACCCTTTGAAATGTAGCAGGTGCATTGCATAGCCCGAAGGGTAAAACCCTGTAGGCAAATGTTCCCCAAGCGTAGGTAAAGGTAGTCTTATCCTGATCTTCAGGGGCAATTTGAATTTGATTGTATCCCCTGAAGCTGTGAAGGAAAGAAAAGAATTTCTTTCCTACCAGTGTGTCCAAGACTTGATCAATGAATGGAAGGGGGAAATGGTCTTTCTGGGTTGCTTTATTGAGTTCTCTATAATCAACACATATCCGCCACTTTCCATTCTTTTTCGGCACCACCACTAATGGAGAGACCCACTTGCTATCAGATATTGGGTAGATAAAGTTGACATCTAGCAATTTTTGTAGTTCAGTTTTAACAATATCTTTAAGATGAGGGTTTAACCTCCGTTGAGGTTGTCGAATGGGCCTGGCATCCTTCTCTGTATAAATGTGGTGTGTGCATAGTTGGGGATCAATGCCTTTCATGTCCAGGTAATCCCATGCAAAGGCATCTTTATATTTTCTCAAGAGTTGGACAAGTTTCTGTTCTTGGTCAGTAGTCAATTTTTTGCTAATATTCAAAGTTTTTCCCCTGTTCAATTTCTATGGTTTTGCTGTTATAAACAGAGGTGGTAAAACCCTTGCTTCTTCTTGAAGGAACTTAATGGCACTCCCTTTATCTGGGGTACTGAGTGTTCCTAGTTGAATTATTACCTAAGGGGACCTTGGCTTCTCTGTCTCCCCGGTTTCTCATCCTCCTTCACGGAGATTACTAGAATTCCCTTCTTGTAAAGAAATTGGGTGAGAATTTTCAATTTCTTGAAAACTCTGCTCAGTCTCTTCTATTTTGTTGTGTACCTCAGCAAAGGCTACAGATGGTGAACCTATGGCCCAAAGGGAGTCAGTAGGTTGTCTAGAAGCAACTTTTCTAGGACCTACTGATGGCTAAGATTCGACTTTCTTTATAATGTCGTCTATGAAAGTTGATCGTCCAAGGGTCACCGGTCCCTTAGATCTATCAGGTTTGGGTAGGGAAATTGGATTATTTTCAGGTTTTTTCTTCTTAGTCATACACATAATTCAAATATTTACCTCTACCCTAAATTCTTAATAGTTCTGCTGGAAAGTGGGCGAGGGAGTAGGCATTTTACGTGCTCCGTACGTAGGCTCTTACCTTCCATTTTTAATACCTAATTCTCTCCTAATAGACAAGCATCAGATGTACACTACTCTTCAGAAATGGCTACACTCTCCCTGACAACGGTGCGAAAATGCTGAGTGATAAAAGGTGTCTTTTGAACTCCTAATTGTGTTCACATTAGTTATCAATCCATGTAAGACTTTCTATTTCAAGAGTGTACACAGTTTGTGGCGGTTGTTTACTCAAGAGTAATGCCTCTAAATTGTAGTACAGTTCTTTCTAATACAAGAGTAAATGGATGCAGCTTATAGGACTCTATTTACAATTAAAAGAAATTTCAATTCACTAATGAAACCAAATCATGCATTCATTCAAGTATTAGTCAAGAATACAGTAACAATAACTCATTTCTCTTTGAACTGATTGATTTTCCAAACACAATTTCTAATCTGAACAGTAGGGATCTCGGTCTGAGAACGTAGACAACAGTAGTCAATACTCTTTACAAGAGAGAATCTCAAGATAGCACGTTGAACTAAATAGCTGTACTGGGAACAATAATAATAGAATGCTAGACTAAATGAATAAATCTAAAATAACAATAATGGAATATTGAAGTAGATAATTAGATCAGAGATAGTAACAACGTAACTCAATATTTCTGCAACATGTAAAATAGAGTAATTTCATTAAGTCTGGAAATACGAAACAGCCAAGAAATGCGATTATAATAAGTGGAAATCAAACCAAACCATCACACGACAGAAATCATAAAAGAATGGTACAGGAACAGCAAGTGAATCCACCAGGGCCGGGCCCTTAGCCACCAGTGAACACTGCCAGATTACTTTAGTATATGAGAAGGAACAACAATTCCTTTATATATTAACCATTTCAAAATAGTTACATCCAATTCGTACTCTGTTTCAACAACGAGAGTCGATGATCAAAGTTACAAATACAATAGTAATTCTCGAATAATCTCCAATCCCTTTTCTCTTTACAATCACTGCCTTTTATAATGGCCAAGTAGTAAGAAGGATAAATAGTAACAGCAATCCCTCAGGATCAAGAGATCCTGAGGGATTCACCCAATCTTCCATCTTCAGTTAGCTTTCCTTCCTTGCATTGATGCTATGATTTCCTTTGTTCTTATCCATAACTGCACGCTCCATTCTTGGCTTGCTGCCTGTACGTTGTTTCCTGGTTAGGGAACAACAATTGTTCCATTTTGTCTTTTTCCTTTTCTTGGTTAGGGAATGGTAGTTGTCCCATTTCATCTTTTACATGCATGAAGAAGGACATCAATTAGCTAAATTGTGATAATAGATAATTTCCTTGTTTTTACCATAATCCTTTGATATATTAACATTTTAGAATATATCAATAGCATATACATACCTTTTCCATAGTTCAACGGAGCTCTGTTTTAGTGTACCAGTTCCTTGGGATGACATCCAGGGTATGTTAAAATAAGTTTACCCACTCTGGTTGAGGCTCTTCTCCATAGGCTTGGGCCTATCTGGTAAGGTGCATGCGCAGGTCATCACGTCCATCGTATTTCTCAGTTATTCATAGTTCCGGCTTCCCAAATCTTATTTTCATCATGTGCCTGTAGCCGCACCAATCTCCGAAGGTTCCTTCATGTGTTCCCCAGCAATGCGCAGGCATCGTGTGCAATGCCCATTTTAATGCATTGAACCGTTGGTGCTCTAGTACCACGCTTTCAAACTTGGTCAACAATTCATCTACTGTTGTTAGCTCATCATACATCGGCAGTTCATGATCCTAAGCACTTACACAATGTTAGTTCCTAGATTTACCTCAGGTTGAAAAGGTAGGATACAGGGCCAACATCAAACCATGCTCAGCCTGGTAGCTAGCCATACCAGGTCAGGAGAGGGCTCTCTCCGGGTCAATCTCAGCAAATTATGATCGATGAGGGCTTGAGATGACTGATAGAAATACTGATCTTAGGCTAGGTATATGTGTAAGAGAGTTTGATTTGATAAAATGATGATTTTGTTGGATCAAATGGAAAGATGTCTTTTGGGTGTGGGGATTGAGGCTCAGTCCTGTAGAGATCTCAATGGGGCAAGGTAGGAAATTTCTTTTAGCACTTAAAATTGAATGAGATGGAAGGAATAGATAGGTGAGGTGTTGAAGAGGGTAAGAGAAATCATGGATCCTCCCCAAACAGCTGAAAACATCAAATAACTAAAGCAAACTTCAAGTAGAGCACTGCAATTTCAATGGATTCTACTTACACTCTTGTTTGTTTAGTTCAGAAGAAACAAGATAGAGAATGGCATACATAACACATAATAAAATTCAAAATTACAAAGAAAAGCACTGTACCAAGACAAATTGCCACATGAATCCCAAAGAGTGCTGCAAATCCTGGTCTCAATTCCTTAGCCAAAATGAAAATATGAGTGTATAATGAAGTTCTTTTCTTTCTCAAGAGTCCAACCATGCTAATGACTAAAAAACAACATAATATAGACAAACATAGCTCATCCTTGCCTCTAGGGGTCGAGCTCACATGTTTAGGAGCTATTTCAACTAATTCTAAACTGAGAACTAGAAACTAGGCAACAAAATAGCATGCCTCTAGAAACAAGGGAACTGATTCATTCAGTTTCAAACAACCTTTAAACTGATGAATCTACCTCTACAAGTGAAAATTTAACATATTTACATCATGATCCATCAATGTACATTAAATTACATCAGAAATTTTCCATTAGGAAAGTGAAAAAGTCAAACTGGCCAAAGCTGGGCGAAAAACAGAGAAATACTTGGTCAAACTGGCAATTTTTCCTCTATGCATCGCGCCTGATTCTCTATGCGTAGAACTTGTTTGGACCCACTTTTTGAGGCTTTCCTGATGTCCAAATTAACTCTAAGTGTGCTTGCTGGAAAGGTCTGTCTGTCTACTTTCCAACCCAAGTGGAATTTTTCAATTTGGCCTCCATATGTCCCTCCAAAACTCAGTTTTCCCAACACTTCTTCCTGTGTGTCAAAATAGGGGTAGAAAGGCCATTTTTAGGGTGTTTTTGACCTTTTTGGGGTCTCAAAACCTATCAAAATTTCTTGGCCATTTGTGAGCATGCATATTTTTTCATGAAAAACCCAAATATGTTGAGTTTTTCTCAAAATGATGCCTCCATCAAAAGTGAGCGCTGGGTGGTGTAACGCATAGAGCAGAAATTTCTGTGTTTTAGTGCCAAAAATTCAAAAAATGCAAAAAGTGCCCCAATTTTTTTGAAATTTGGGCTAAGTCTCCTCCATCAAGCATTGTGTTGGGCCAAGGAAGCCTCAGCCAATATCTGAAGTCTATCATGCTCCTTTCGCCTCCTTGATGCCCTTTTCAACTTGGCTTTCAAGCTCCTGATTCTTGCCTTGCAACTTTTGTTTTTCGCCAAGTAATGGTAGGCCATGTGCCTCAACCATGTCTTCTCTTTTTTGGCCTTCTCGAGCATCCTTTCCCAAGTGCATGTTTGTCCTCTCAAGCCAAGATTCACTCTCAGCCTGAATTTCCCTTTCAAGTGTTGTCGAATTGGTTTTCCTTCTCTTAGCAACTTGCTGGTTGCTTGCATGTTTTTGAGCTCCATGGATGAGTGGGAATGATGAGGGGAGGACTTGAGGCTAGCTTTAGGGTTTTGGGGAATGAAAGGGTTTAGGGAATAGTATTTAGGCTTTGGGAATATTTGAATAGGGTTTGGGAATAGTGGGATTAGGTATTAGGGTTTTCAGTGTTAGGGATAAGGGGATAGGTGAGTGTGAATGAAAGGGGAGAGGGAAATTAATATGAGTGAAGTGTAGTGAAAGAAAAATGAAAATGGGGATACAATAGCAAAACTGCAATTTTGCAAAACCTAGGCAATTTTCTCAACACAACTTTTCAAGGAACTAGGGTTTTGTTTTTAATCGATTGAAACACCATAAACACTGATGGAAACTCATACATTGGAAATATGGAGGTGCTAACTTACTTGAACACAATAATATTGAGCAAATTTTTCAATTTGGGAGAAATTTTGAGTGAAATCAGGCTTCTATCTCTATGTGTCGCGCCACAAACCCAATGCGTCGTGCCACCAAACCCTATGCATAGCACTTTTTGCAAGAGACTTTTGGAGGCCTTCCCAGTGTCAAAATTGGGCACAGGATAGCGTGTTGGAAACAGAATTGAGTATAATTTTCAACCCAACTATAATGTTTCAATTTGGAGTTCATTTGCCCTGTCAAAAATCAAATCTCCCAAGACTGGTCAAAATGTGCAGAATGAGGTTGCCTAAAGGCAGAGTGTTGTTGCAGTCAACTTTTGAAGGTCTTCCTCAACTCCAAATTGAGCTCATGATAGCTCATGGGAAAGATATTTGTGTCTAGTTATAATTTGACTCATCAAGAAAGTAATTTGGACAACTAAGCTAGGAGAAAACTTGATTTTACCAAGGTCACTTCAGAGGTGCATCAATTCTCCCGAGGCAACTGTATTTTTGACATTTCTCTGAAACCATGACACCTGTGTAAAAAGTGAAGGAGTTTTTTATTCCGTGGCCTATTATTGACTAAATCCTCTATCATGTTTCTCAAATTCATCTTTTATTGCTCAAAAACATTATTGGAGTAAAACCTATCCTAATGTGTGGAACAGGGGATTTGTCGAAATGAAGTGAAATGAAGGGGATAAGTGGCTTCTAAATTCTTGAGAAAATTTTGGGAAGTAGGGAGGGATATTAGGAAGTAGGGGAAAGTGGAATTTCAAATATTTAGTGAGGGGAATGGGTCCAGAAGGGCAAAACACAGGCCTATTCTAGAAAATTGTCAAGTTGTAGCAAGAAACTAGGGTTTGTGTAAAAATGAGGAATTTGGGGGATCTCAGTGATGGGAAGTGTTTAATAAGGTACATTAAGGATAGGGGAAGGTGTATGAACATCAGGATACAATTTTTGCTGATGATTTGATCATCCAAGAGAAATTGCCTTCAAATCCCTAGGAGAGGGAAATGAACCCTACGTAGGAACAATTGAAGCATGAACAAGGTGTAAAATGACCCATTGGAACTTGACATCATGATGACAACCCTCTGAATGATGGTACACTCAACTGAATGGTGACATGGACCGACATTTGGACAACTTTGAAAGGATTAAAAGCAAACCCTAGACCTAATACGTAGTGACCAAATTTTACTTGAAGACTCATTGAAATGACAAAATTTGACCTTGACACCTTAAAATCACTTTGTAAGAGCATGTTTGATCACTGGAGAAAGGCTGCAAATACTGACACTAACATTGGCTCCAATGGGGATGGTAGCTCCTTGGTGGTGCCAAGAACCGCAGATATTTGGGAGAGCAGACAGTGCCTTCATCCATTGGGCAATGGAGTCAAAAACGCAAGCTGAAATGCATGACAGAAAACTAATGACTTGATGACACAAATTGACTCTCACTCAACTAAAAACTAACTCGATACTTAAACACAACCAACAAACTAGAAATGATGCTCAAAGTAGAGCTTATTCATCAAAACCTACTCTAATAGTTTCATTCATCACCTGGTCAAGTGAAATGAAACAACCAATGCAACCAAGTAAGTATTTCGACTATTATTTGTATTCTCTGCAAGTGCTTTCTTATGAACAACAAGAAATAACTACTGAAAGAAAACTCCCATGAAAAGTTGGAAACAGATCCATTGAATGATATGGATTCTCTATGCGCCTCCGAAAACACTACTTAAGGATCTTGAAGTTCATGCACACTGGGACTTAACTCATCCAATGGATTACTTCTCTTCTTCTCATACCATGAATGCAAACTTTGATCTGAGCTTTGTGACGAGACTCTTGCTAAAAATGACAAAGAGACAGGCTGTCGGATCAAGTTTGTATCAGTACACGTTTCAAGCTCACACGTAGTCAATGGAGAAGGTTTGACTACAGACATCATCCAACACAAAAGCTATTGGATCATGAAAAACATGAAAAGACTGTTGCAACCCATTTTCTATTGGTTCCGATGAGATTGCATGACTTTCTATAGGCTTCTCATTTGAAGATATACTATGGAAATTTCCCTTCAAAAACTGAAATGATTCAAAATAGAAAGGTATGGAATCATCTTGCATCATCTGATCATATATGCCAGCTTCCAAGTCTTCATTTTCAAATTGACAATCAATGGCATTCGGGGGTTGCAAATCTAGATATGAGAGGTCTTGAAAAAGGTTTTCATTGCTCTCAAGATGGTCCAAATCAAAACTTGTCGGTAATTGATTTCTGAGTGCATGAATGTTGTCTCTGATGAACTAAAATGAAGCAAAACAAAAGGCAAAGATTCTTCACTTACTTCAAAATTTGTTGCACTTTCCTCATCACTGTCATAGCTGATATGCATCGGTTGATCACTGTATTCGAGCTGTTGTAAGTGGAATTCCTCCTCCCACAAACTAGTTGTTGATTTGTCTGCAAGATTAGCTTCTATTTTGAGAACATATTCATCATCATACTGATCAAACTGAGGCAAATCATCAGTATAAAACACATCATCAAGCATACATGTCATATCAACAGATCTCTCTTCCCCAAGATGATCTATAAAACAATCATTATCAGATCTATGACAACTGGATAAGAAAGAAAATGCTTTGGAGCAGCCATTTGTTCTTCTTCAATCAGTGAGCCATGGGATTTAACATTATACTCATTCCTTGTGATGATCCTTTGCATCATCTCTCCCACTGCACTTACTAAAATGTCGAGCTTTACCTCTAGAGATGTCGATTCCTCTGGATCTATGTTTTTCATCTCTTCTTCCTTCAAATTTGCCCTTTGGATCAGCAAGTGAGCTTCTACATCTACTGCACTATTCTGCATCTCTTCAAGTGTTGCAAGATTCCTTTCTCTCAGTTGAAACTCCATTTCTGGATCAAAGGCACACAGGTAGTGCAAGAGAGCGGTTTTGAACAGGAAATCTGAGATGCTCACATCAGGGAGGGTTTTGAACCAACTTGACTTTTCCTTGCAAAGAAAGAGCAAAATTCCTAATACTAACATCTTCTTCATCAACTTCAAAAAGGTCAAGAAAGGACTCAAAATTCAATACATGTCTCTCAGCAGTGATATTGTCACATTCACCATCAAATCTTGGTAGTTATAGATCATGATTTTTAGGGAAAGCATGGGATATAAGAGGTAAAATCAGAGGCTTGTATCGATCTAGAATTTTACAAGGTATAGGGGTATGGAAAGAAGGTATAGAATCAGTCTTGGTCTATTGAGGCTCATCAATTTGATGACGATCATCGCAAGCTTCAGAAAAAGGGTCTTGATCAAGATCAAAGGCATGAAAATCTTTGGTATTTACAATCTTCAAATGGAAGGAATCAAATGCAAGCTAAGGATCTTTTCTCAAACATAGTATACTTTGCAAAGCCTTCTTGACATTATCGGGAAAAGAGAAGAAATAATTTACAACAGAGAACAAAGTGTCTTGGATGAAATTCCAACTTGAATACCTGATCTGTCCATATTGTCCTTTCATGTTTTTACTGGTCGAATTCATCCTCCAGTGGAGTCTTTGGATTTGATCTCAAAAATGATTTGGAATTGCCAGGTGAATGATTTCAGCCTTGCTGTGTCTGATCATTGTCCACCATCAACAATCAAATCTGAACTTGATACATGTTACTGGGGCAATTTGCAAGTCAGATGTTCCGTTTATAAGGCTAGACCAAATATTGACTGAAGTAGCTTTTATCTACTTCCACTAATGCAAAGCAAAAGCGTTTCAAAGGCTACCTGGCTAACTTCAGGCTCTGTCTGTAGTCTATAAAATGAATAACACTAACAAACAAACAATTTCTTCCCCAGTATGGTCGCCACTATGTTAGTGCCTAGATTTACCTTAGGCTGAAAAGGTAGGATCCAGGGCCAACATCAAACCACGCTCAGCCTGGTAGCTAGCCCTACCAGGTCAGGAGAGGGCTCTCTCTGGGTCAATCTCAGAAAATTATGATCAATGAGTGCTTGAGATGACTAATAGAAATACTGATCTTAGGCTAGGTATATGTGCAAGAGAGTTGGATTTGATAAAATAATGATTTTGTTGGCTCAGATGGAAAGATGGCTTTTGGGTGCGCGGATTGAGGCTCAGTCCTGCAGAGATCTCAATGGGGCAAGGTAGGCAATTGTTTTTGGCACTTAAAATTGAATGAGATGGAAGGAATAGATAAGTGAGGTGTTGAAGAGGGTAAGATCAATCATGGATCCTCCCCAAACAGCTGAAAACATCAAATAACTAAAGCAAACTTTAAGTAGAGCACTGCAATTTCAATGGATTCTACTTACACTCTTGTTTGTTTAGTTCAGAAGAAACAAGATAGAGAATGGCATATATAACACATAAGAAAATTCACAATTACAAAGAAAAGCACTATACCAAGACAAATTGCCACATGAATCCCAAAGAGTGTTGCAAATCCTGGTCTCAATTCCTTAGCCAAAATGAAAATATGAGTGTACAATGAAGTTCTTTTCTTTCTCAAGAGTCCAACCATGCTAATGAATGAAAAACAACATAATATAGACAAACATAGCTCATACTTGCCTCTAGGGGTCGTTCTCACATGTTTAGGAGCTGTTTCAATTAATTCTAAACTGAGAACTAGAAACTAGGCAACAGAACAGCATGCCTCTAGAAACAAGGGAACTGATTCATTCAGTTTCAAACAACCTTTAAACTGATGAATCTACCTCTACAAGTGAAAATTTAACATATTTACATCATGATCCATCAATGTACATTAAATTACATCACAAATTTTCCATTATGAAAGTGAGAAAGTCAAACTGGCCAAAGCTGGGCGAAAAACAAATCAATACTTGGTCAAACTGGCATTTTTTCCTCTATGCACCACGCTTGATTCTCTATGCATAGTTCCTGTTTGGACCCACTTTTGGAGGGCTTCCCGATGTCCAAATTCATTCCAAGTGTTTTTGTTGGAAAGGTCTACCTATCTACTTTCCAACCCAAGTGTAATTATTCAATTTGGCCTCCATTTGTCCCTCCAAAACTCAGTTCTCCCAACACTGCTTCTTGTGTGTCAAAATAGGGGCAGAAAGGCCATTTTTAGGGTGTTTTTGACCTTTTTTGGGGCTCAAAACCTGTCAAAATTTCTTTGCCATTTATGAGCATGCACATTTTTTCATGAAAAATCCAAATATTTTTAGTTTTTCTCAAAATGATGCCTCCATCAAAAGCGAGTGCCGGGTGGCGCGACATATAGAGTAGACATTTCTGTGTTTTAGTGCCAAAAATTCCAAAAATACAAAAAGTGCCCCAATTTTTTTGAAATTTGGGCTGAGTCTCCTCCATCAAGCGTTGTGGTGGGCCAAGGAAGCCTCAGCCAATATCTAAAGTCTATCATGCTCCTTTCGCCTCCTTGATGCCCTTTTCAACTTTGCTTTCAAGCTCCTGATTCTTGCCTTGCAACTTTTGTTTTTCACCAAGTAATGGTAGGCCATGTGCCTCAAAAATGTCTTCTCTTTGTTGGCCTTCTCTATCATCCTTTTCCAAGTGCAAGTTTGTCCTCTCAAGCCAAGATTCACGCTTAGCGTGAATTTCCCTTTCAAGTGTTGTTGACTTGGTTTTCCTTCTGTTAGCAATTTGCCGGTTGCTTGCATGTTTTTGAGCTCCATGGATGGGTGGGACTGATGAGGGGAGGAATTGAGGCTAGCTGTAGGGTTTTGGGAAATGAAAGGGTTTAGGGAATAGTATTTAGGCTTTGGGATAGCAATTAGGGTTTGGGGATATTTGAATAGGGTTTGGGAATAGTGGGATTAGGTATTAGGGTTTTTAGTTTTAGGGATAAGGGGATAGGTGAGTGTGAATGAAAGGGGAGAGGGAAAGTAATATGAGTGAATTGTAGTGAAAGAAAAATGAAAATGGGGATACAACGGCAAAACTGCAATTTTGCAAACCCTAGGAAATTTTCTCAACACAATTTTGCAACGAACTAGGGTTTTGTTTTTAACCGATTGAAACACCATAAACACTTATGGAAACTCATACAATGGAAATACGGAGGTGTTAACTTACTTGAAAACAAGAAGATTGAGCAAATTTTCAAATTTCGGAGAGTTTTTGAGTGAAATCAAGCTTCCAGCTGTATGCGCCACGCCACAAACCCAATGCGCCGCGCCACCAAACCCTATGCGTAGCGCTTTTTGCAGGAGACTTTTGGAGGCCTTCCCGGTGTCCAAATTGGGCATAGGATAGCTCTTTGTTAATTTTATTGAGTCTAATTTCCAACCCAACTGGAATTTTTCAATTTGGAGTTCATTTGCCCTGGCAAAAATCAAATCTCCCAAGACTAGTCAAAATGTGCAGAATGAGGCTGCCTAAAGGCAGAGTGTTGTTGCAGTCAACGTTTGAAGGTCTTCCTCAACTCCAAATTGAGCTCATGATAGATCATTGGAAATATATTTTTGTGTAGTTATCATTTGACTCATCAATAAATTCATTTGGCCAACTAAGATAGGAGAAAACTTGATTTTCCCAAGGTCACTTCAGAGGTGCATCAATTCTCCCGAGGGAACTATATTTTTGACATTTCTCTGAAACCATGACACCTGTGTAAAAAGTGAAGGAGGTTTTTATTCCTTGGCCTATTATGGACAAAAACAAGTTTTAATTTTCCCAAATTCATCTTTTATTGCTCAGAAACATCATTGGATTAAAACCTATCCCAATGTGTGGAACAGGGGATTTGTCGAAATGAAGTGAAATGAAGGGGATAAGTGGCTTCTTGTTACACAAAAATATCGTCACCATAATTATTTACATTCAGTATGGTTATATCATCACTTGTACTATCCTCCTAAGCAAGTCTCAGAGCTCAACCCTTCAAGTCAAGCTTTGAAAATGAGAGAAAGACATTGAAAATCAATAAAGCTCTGGTTCCGCACTTTCTCTCACTGTTACCTGCGGTCCCGCACCTTCTGTTTACAAAAAATGCAGACCTGCCCGCTCTGTCCCTAAAGGTGTGGGTGCAGACCCCTGTGAAAGTCAAAAAGGCGCAATTTTATTCTAAAAAACTCACTTTGGGTTAATTCTAGATGATTCTAGAAGGAATTTTGACGTGGATTTGCGCTCTTAGGTGGTTCATGCATCCCAAAAGAGAAGGAGCTAATCCCTTTATGAGAGGAGCTATCCCTTTGAAGGAGGGCTTTATCCCTTTGAAGGACGACCTAGTAACTTCCCTCCATTGCACTATAAATTCAGGCATTGGGCTGGTTGCTAGAGAGGTTAGAAGCTGAACATTTTTTAGGGTAAATGCTGGTGAAATTAAGACTTCCTAGTTGAGCTTAAGAGGAGAGATCACATACCTTTTTGGCTTAATTGGGAAGAGAGTGAAACTTGTCAAAGTAGAGGAGACTTCTTGCTGGACCCTGGGAGGAGCTTGTATAGCGTCAAGACATAGGTTTTAAAGTTCTTCTTCTTTTGAATTAATACAATCAAACTCATTTTTCTCAACAAGTATCTCATGTTATTTGTTTCATGAATTCCTTGACTTTCATGTTAAATATGTTTTATGATATTGGCTTTCCAGGTGCTATTTAATTTGTTTGCTTGTTTGTGTTTGCATATTTGCCACAAAGGAGCTCATTTGGATCGAAGGAGCAAGGCTTCCACAAACTTGCGTTGGACCTAAGGTAGGCCTAAAAGAACTTGTTTGCCTTTGTTTATAAAAGCATATTTAGAGAAAGATAGTGTCTGATTGGTTTGCTTGTCATTAGGTCTTCTTTAGATTCTAGGAAGGTCTATCTTGTCCGCAAGATCGACTTATTCCGTGTGACAAAATGGTGACCATACTGGGGACTTGATTTTTTCCTTGTTTTTACTTTGACCTGAGAAACTGTGTTTTTGTTTCTATTTTTGGCCTGTTGTGTGTGGAATTGTGTAGAGTTTGTAGATCCAGGGTTATTTTTCATTTTTCATAGCTTTGGGAGAGGACCGCACCCTAGCCTTTTAAGACAGTCCGTACTTATCTGCACTTTTGCTTTTAGCACAGAGCGGGACCGCACCTGTGTTAACTGTGGGCCTGCGGACCCTGTCAAAATTTTGAAAAACCGAAGATTTCCTCTGTTAGTTAGCTTATTTTTTGTTTAGAAGTTATTATCCACTGCCCAGACCTGCATATAACCTGTCAGAAGCTTTCCTTAGGTTGATTTCATTGGTGTTAGGGTTTTAGGTGAAATTCCTAGGAGTTTTGCTTGTTGGGCTTGTTTTTCATTTTGGTCTTGTAGTAGCTCTGAGCTTAGAAGCTGTAGGGACCTCAGATCACCTTGGTGTCTACCAACCTTCTTATGAGTCTGACCATTTATGAAATCTCCCCTTGTTGAAGAATCTGCTTTGTGTTTTCTCTTTACAAAACTTCGAAAAGCTTGTGTTCAAAAGTTTGGATTTTCATTTTTAAAAAGAAAACAAAACTGGTTGTTTTTCACTGATTTGTGATTCTGCATAAATTGGTCCTTAGCTTACATCTAGCTAAGTAAAACATCCTTAAAAAATACATCTTGTAGGCTTTGACTTCAAATAGGTTTTTATAGTTTATAGATCTCAAAGTTAGTTCTTTGCATAGTTTTAAGTGTTTTATAAAAAATAAAAAAAAATCTCTTTTAGAAAAAGTTTGTTGTAGTGGTTGAGTGCTTTGAAACGAAAAAGGGAAATTTTTGTGAAATAACTAGTTGTCTTGTTTTGAGTGCATTGGAAAGGACAAAAGCTCTTCTTTTAATTTGTTTGTTAAGAAAGATTTGTGTTTACAAAGTATTTGCATTCTCAAACTCTTTCTTAGTTAGAAGTTCATCGAAGAGAAAAGGTTGTTTAAATCATCTTAGGTGCATTTTTAGTGATTTTGAGTCGAGTCTTCATACCACGAGTTTCATCTCCGCACCTTTTGACTTAAACAAAAACCAATAAAAAATAATGCTTAAAGTAAAATTCATCTAGCAACATTTTTATTTCTAGGGCTCTGATACACCAACTTAGCTTAGGCTAGTGTCTTGGAGTAGGAGAGTAATTAACTCTCAAAGACAGTAGAAACAAATAAGTAGCTGTATCTTGTGGTAGGGAAGAAATCCAATTGTTGCATTTATGCTCTGGGAAATCTCCTCTTAAAGGAGAAGCACGAGATTGTGTCTGAACCAGTGTGGGAATCAATCCTTCCTCATTGGGAATGATGCCAGATATTCACGTATTAAAAACGGTAAACCTTGGATTAACCATTCTCGAGGAGCCTGGGGTCACTTGTTGATAAACCTTGGATTATGTCAAGGAGCCTTCAAGGGGATTGAGCTTACTACTCTACCCTTGCCTGCGTATCGAATCGTAGAATGTTCCCCCAGGTATATTTGTTTCAGTTGGTAACCTTAGTGGCCATATTCTTTAGGATTCTTCCTAAGGTGACAGTGGTGGGAAGATCCCACTGTACCTGGAGCAGATGTCGGCTAGACTCACTTGGATTTTCTAGGGGGTTCTCTTCACTCGAGACGGTTAAGTGGAGGAACTTGTGCCAGTCTATTTATTAAGCAGGTTGTCGGGGTAACTATTCCAACCGCCATTTCTGTATTGAACTCTGTGACGTTGGATTTCATCACCAACTAGTGTTTTCAGTACGGAAAGTTACTGTTTGTGTGTGTTTGATCTCCTAGATTCTTTAGGCGTGTGATTCAAATTTGTTTGGTTCTTTAGAGGCTTTAGGTGGTTTTCATTGAGATTTTACTTTGTTTGCGTGTGAAGTAGTTAAAAGTTTTTAACCGTGGTTGAATTACCGAGGAAGTCCCGTAGACTTTGGGGCCAACCTCCTAAGTTTTCACCGAGCCAGCCTGAAGGCTTGAAAGTCCTCGTAACTCCTAGAGGCAATAGAGTTGGGTCACCTGAAGAAGGAGAGTCTTCTTTGGTGGTACATCCTGATTTTCAAGCTTTAGTAGCAGGTTATAATCCGCAGTCAGTGTCTGTTTCCGAAGTTACTGGTAGCTTTTCATCTACTAGTGATATAGGTGAGGAACCTAAAATATCCGAACCTGAAAGTGAATTTGCTGCTACTCCGACATCGAGGTTTGCTTCTCCAGCTTCTAGTGGTCCCGGTTCACTTAGGGTAGAAAGAGTAATCACCCAAGATCTTCCTGCTGGACTTATAGCTATTGAAGAACTTGCTACTCCAGAAGAAGAAGTAGGCATCCCTATCCCTGAAAATCAACCTGTTATTGAGCTAAGGGAGCGTGAATCAATTTTTTACAGTCCACCTAGGAGCAGTACTTGGTATCTTTCTTTAACTAATTTCTTAGAAAAACCCAGGGTTAAGTTTTTCACCACCTCGTGTTCCTTATCACCCAACACCTAGAGGTTATTATCCTCCGTTAAATATGTCAAGACAGTCATCCATGTTTACTCAATCGCCTGAATCCTTTTCTTATGGCGGTCCTTTGGTTCCCTCTGGGTATCAATCACTTTCTGGTGCTCTTTCGGGAGCATCTCCTCAACCCATTGAGCAAGGGTTATTAACTGGAAGCAATGGTACTAAGCCATTGAGCGTAGAAGATATTCTCATGATGTCAGGTTCTATTCCCAATCCTCAACCTCAAGGTGTCCAGTTACTGCCTGGGGGCAGCCTCAATTATCGCCTGGGGGGCAACCTCAAGGTACCCAATTTGCGTCTGGGGGGCAACCTCAAGGACAGTACATACCTACGGGACAGTACGTTCCTCAAGGTCAACCCCAGACTCAATATGTACCCCAAGGTCAACCCCAGTATCAATTTATACCTCAAGGTCAACCCCAGTATCAGTACGTGCCTCAAGGGTATCAACCCCAAGGTCAGTACTTGAACCAAGGTTTCCAACCACCCTCCAGTCAATCGTATGTTCAAGGAACGAGAAATGTACCTTTGAATTATCAACTCTACTCTCAACCCGGTTATGGTCCTCAATATTCTCAACCTGTTATGGGTCCATACCCCGGAATGAATATAGTGTGGGATGCATCGCAAACTCAACAGATGTTGCAGCCAAATCTATAGTTGTCATCTCAAACAGGACAACCCTTAGTTTCTGGTACACCCCAGCAACTAGTCCAGTCTAATATTCAAACTTCTGTACCTTCGGTAGTTTCTAAGCCTGGGCCTACTACGCCTCGTACTCTGCCTCAAACAACTGCTACAACTGCCGCAACATCTGTTCAATCTACCCCACCTACTTCTGGAGTATCAACAGCTCCGGTTTCTACTGTTCCTGTATCTACTCCTCAGACATCTTTACCACCGTCTAGATCCACGATTCAAACTTCGGTTCAGATGCCTGTAAGACAACCTGGTTCAAGTACGGTTGTCACAAGTCAACCAAAATTTACTTATCAACCGTACCAGGGACAATATCAATTCGGTCCTGTTGTGCAGCAGCCAGTCTATCAGTATCAACCGTACCCTGGGTACACTTATCAACAATCTCAGCAACCCCAGTACGGTCCGGTTAATCCTGGTTTTCCGGGAGGATACAATATCCCAAATGCAATTCCTATTCCTAGTTATCCTAGATATCCTCCTCCTGGGGCTGGTCTCATGACCCAGAGTTTTAGGGACCCTTAAAACAATCGACGTCCACTTACATTTCAGATCATATTCATGAGTGGAGACGTCGATGGCGTTTAGTGAAGGTTTTTATTCCGGATCAGATCTTGGCTGAGTGGTTTGTAAAATCTTTGTTGCCAAAGATCACTGAAGATGTAGCTAAAGCCGGAGTTGTTACTGAGGAGCAAGTAATTGCTCAAGCACAGTACCTTGACTTGGTCTATACTCAGTCAGGTACATTACACGAGAAAATCCCCGATCTTCCCAAGAAAAATCAAATCGCTGCAGCTCCTTCGGGATCTCATGCCGCCGATGGTATGATTGGTACGGTTAACACTAAAAGTAAGAAGAAGTCTTCCAAGAATTCTTCTCCTATCATAACCTTGCCTGATTCCCCGAAAGGAGATTCTTCTGCGGAGATTTCCGTCGATATTCACATTGTAGAGTCATCTACAACCAAATCAAAATCTGGTGGGAAGAAGAAAGGAAAGAAGAAGAATAAAACAGACAAAAATTCAAAGGAGAAACCTGAAAAATCGGAATCCAATGATGAAAAACGCAAACCTCGTTATCCTTGTCTCATTTGTGACGATGAACATTTTACAAGAGATTGCCCTCATCGTGTAGAGGTTGCGAAGATTGTCAAAGGTTCCCAAACGCCTGCTGTTTTGAAGGATCCTTTTCCAGCTCAAGATAGTAAGATGATAGGTTCTTCCTCGAGTGCCAATGAAGAACCCATACTGATGATGTCCCATGTTAGGATTGTGACTCAATCGCATGATTATGGTAGTAAAACTGTTGTTGATGGTAAAGAAGTAGAATCTTCTCATTCTAATCCATCAACCTCAACTCCCGGTTCCGATCCACTACAGATCGAGAAACCTAATCCAGACTTGGTAATCAAACCGCCCGCCAAGGGTATACTTCGAAAGTCATCTTTCAATCCACATGCGAGAGTGGCTCAGAACTATAACATTGTTGAGGATTTCGCTGTTTCACCCTCAGCAATGTCGGCTTTGGAAGTGCTGCAATCATGTCCAGCACAATGTAAATTACTTTTTTTGGCTATAGGAGCTGTTGACGTTCAGGACTCGAACGTAATAATTTTCGATCTAGAAAATAGTACACCACGTTTGCCTCATCAAATGTCTTTCCAGATTCCAGTGATAGTAAAAAACAGGCCTATTCATCGGACTGTGACTGATGAGGGAGCCTCAACGTGTATTATGTCGATCTAGTGTTGGAGATCGCTTGGTTCTCCTTCGCTAAATCAATCCCCGACGATTCTAAAGGCCTTTGATGGCCGTGGGTTTCATCCTTTTGGCATTCTACAGGATTTTCCTATAGGGTTTGAAGGAAAAATTGTTAATCTAGATGTGGAGGTGGTTGATGCCCCTCTAGATTACAACCTTCTCTTGGGTCGAAGTTGGTCTTACGCTATGACAGCGGTTGTTTCATCAGTCTTTCGGGTTATAAATTTTCCTCATAATGGAAAGATCGTAACAATAGACCAGCTGTTATAGACATTTTTGTGCCTTACAGCTCCAAGCATGAAATGTCCATAAAACAAGGGCTCCTAAGTCCTTAAAGGTGTTGTTATTACTCCTAAAGGAACAAGGTCAACAAATTACAGCTTCTCCCAGAAGTTCTCCACCAGAAACTGCTTAGAACTAGTCAAATCAGGATCATTTCAGCTGCTCCACTAGCTAGTTGCATTGCAAAGCACCCAAATACACTAGCTAGGTGCATTGCAATGCACCTAAATGTACTACCAGGGTGTGTTGAGCGGGAAATGACAAGTGGCAGAGTCATTCCACGAGGTGGAGAGACAATGGAAGCTTCCATAATCTTCTCCAATGACACTTGCCTCACTGAATTCGACCAGGGATGAGTAAGAGGCTCTCAGTGTCCAAGTGGAAGCAAGAACTAACAGAGAGAAGCCACTAATCAATTCATGAGCTGACTCATCCTCTTTGCATACATCTATATATGGATCCCTCATCCAAGAGATCCAAAGGTTGGAATATTGTACATTGCAGAGAATTGATGTTGGTTTTGAGATAGATATCAGAGTATTGGGTGATTTATGCTTTGTTGGAGGTGAAGAGGGGCTTCTCTGCTGGGAGGTTGGTGCTGGATCAGGAATCATCGGTTGTAACTCCTCCTGGACCTTCTTGTTATATCAATAAAACTATTTGAGTTTCTCCTACATGCTTGTGTATCATTGATGTTTGTTACATTTGTATGTTTAGCTTAAATCTGATCCTAAGCTTTTTATGAGTATGAACCCATGTCTTTGTATAGTTTCCTTCTTCTGTGATCTTGCAGGTATTTGGTGAAGCTGGGCAAGTAAGGGAGCAGGTAGCTGGGAGCTATCAAAGAGAAGAGAGATTGGATCAAAGGACTAGCGCAAGACACAAGTTGGTTCATCCTATTTCTCTTTGTTTATAGTTCATAAAGGAGAATACAAAAGTAGTTTTCTCTGTTTGTTTCTAAGGTCACTGTCACACTTTAGTGGGTTAGGGTCGTTCTGAATAGACACTTTTCCCGTTAACAAAATGGCGACTCCGCTGGGGACGATCGTCTAGTTGGTTTGTTTGTGTTTCTCTTATTGTTTGTTTCATAAACTTAGAAGTAGTGAATCGAACAACATTTGCCATTAACAAATGCAAAGTAGACATCTGCTGCTTCAATCCATTCACTGGATCTGTTTATGATTTGAACAAGCTGATTCACAAATGATCTGATTGCCCTCTGTGATAGCTCTTAAACCTTCATTAAATCAACCCTCTGATTGTGCATTACTGATTGTTTTTACTCGGCCAAAAACCATAGATTAAACTGCAAACCGTGACCCAGAACCCAGATAGAATTCTCGTTTCTGCCCCAGCGCAGGTACTGTGAAGAGTTCCTGCATTTTAGTGCAGTTCCCGAGACGGCCACCTGCGTTGCAATCTAGTTTCTCTGTGTAGCAGGTGCGTTGATCATCCTAGCCTTGTGCAGCTGAGGTTCTTTGCTCATTTTTTCCAGTTTTGCCTCTTATTTTTGCAGCCTGTGATCAGTGTGTGTGTCTGTTTAAAAACCCCTTTTCTTTGCTGATATTCTGCCTCAGTTGTATAAAAGAAACTGTAGATGTTTTTGTGTGTTTGTTACGTCATTTACAGTTTTCCATTGCAAAAGTAGAATAGTCATACTGTCGTCCTTTGATTTAGATCTGTCGTAAGTGTCGATTTTGATCATAGGAGAAAGTTTATTTGCTGTTGATAGTTGATTATGCTTTTACTTTTGCCTTTGGTTTTAATTTGTCACTTTCTAGTGTCGAAACGAGTGTTTATTTCAAAATCATAAAGTGTCGTAATCGTTTTTGATTTCGAAAAGAAGCTTGTTTGTGTTTTTCACTTGAAAGCGAATTCAGATTTGTACAACAACTTTCTTTTTAGGCATAAATATTAAGAAAGCGAAAAACAAAACACATGCATGTGCATTTGCATATTGACAGTCTGTCTGGCTTGATTTAGGAAAAGTGCATTTACAGTGTGCTTTTTGCTCTTTGCGAAAAGATTGTGTCTTTCTTTTCCCTTGTAGCTAGGATTTTCATTGCTGAAAAGAGATAAAAGCTTGTTTATCATCTTTAGATTGCATTTTAGGAATTACATATACATCTCGTGGTGATCCCAAAAGGCAAAATTCATAAGAAAGATCAACTTAAAATAAATTCAATGAACTTAACAACGCTTTGTAACTTAACGCACAACATTTAGAGGTCTAGGCTAGAGACGTATTCCGGCGTCGTAAAGCCTGGTAACTGTTGTCCTCACTGATGGTTGGGTGATTCCTCCACTTTGAGACGATAAGTGCCAGTACGGACTTGTGCTCCCACGTACCGTCGAGTATATATTTGGAGACCCCTATAGGCATAAAACCTTTATCCATAGGAAGCCGTGTCGGCCGCCCTACTGATCGCAATGCACCGAACACAGCATTTGGGAAGATCGACTGCCGTACCGTAAAAAGTATTCTGCAGTTTTGCGATTGGTTTGGTACTCCCTCTACCTAGACCTCCAGAGTAGTCCCTTTCGTTCCTTTTCAGACTCCTTAACGGAAAAGGTCCATTTGAGCACTTGTCACTTCAGGCTCATTAAAAATCGAAGGAGACTAGAGTCATCTTTTGTTTTTTCTCGACTCTTTAAAACTGAAAAAACAAGTTGTGTCAAAGCGTGTTAAAATTTATTTTAAATGGAATATTCATACCCTTTTCCTACGTTGATATTTGGGTTGAGAAAATGGAGCCTACCAACCAAGGAATTCCCCTTGGTGGAAATCCTAGTCCTTTCTCCTCTTGGGGAGATGTTGGTGCGCCCCATATGGCCACATTGTTGCTTCCAGGACTGACAATTGGCTTGCCAGTATGGCTCTTCTCAACCAATGTCGTTCAGAACACCATTATTCCTGAATAATCGAATCAGCAATTAGACGAGTCTAGAGTTACCCACCAGCCTTCTACTTGCTATAACTCTTCCTCTCCTCCTTCCTCTTCGCTTGATGGAACTGGTAAAGCTAAAAGCCAAGTTCCTAAGGAGAAGAAGGAAAAGAAGAAGAAAGAGAAAAAGAAGAAGGAGCCAAAGGCGAATGGGGGAAAACGAGTGTCGTCTAACGAAAATCCACACACAGCACCGACCAGGCCTAAATCGCCATGTGTCATTTGCAAAGGAGACCACTTTCACAGAGATTGTCCTTGCATCCCCCGGATACTAAGGGATTGGTCTCCTCATTTGCACAATACGGTGTCATCAACCTCTGGAGATCATGTTGAAAGTACACCGTCAACTAGTGAAAGTGAAGCCCCAGGACAAAAAAGGAAAGCTAGATTTCCTTGTAAACTGTGCGAAGGCGACCATGCCCTCCACCGTTGTCCCTTATTAGACGAGGCTAAAAGAGTTTTGGATGATCGTCCGGTTTCACCGTTACGACTTCCTCCTGGATATAAAAAACTCTTGCCGAGTCCGTCACTAGTTGAGAACCCAGCTGGCCCGCTCAAGTGGTCGGCTGAAGTGCCTATCATTGAAGATAAACCAACTGAATCCATACTAGACAAAAGTCAAAAGGTCGAGGCGACAGTTGACCCGGTCTTGCCTTCAGGGGTTTTATCTCCGGATGATACAGTCACTGAAGAGAACAAAGATGACACCGTCCAAATTCTCTTCATCAACACGGACTCCAACGAACATGGGGGCAATCCACCCATTCATTTACCGTAGGAAGGAAGTTCATCAGAGACATACCCGGCCGTCTACTCGGTCCCACCTCCAAGCAACCTAGTTGTCTCCTTCGACTGGAATCAACTAGGCAGACCCCGTTTGCCAGCAAGCATACCATTCCGAATTATCGTTCAAATATATAGAATGGTCATGGCTGGTACCATCATAGATGAGGGGGCTTCTATGAGTATCCTTTCCTCTATTGCTTGGAAAGCGTTTGGTTCGCCATCGCTGTTGCCTGAGATGAGAAATCTGACAGGCTTTGATAAAGGAACCAATCGACCTTTAGGGATCCTTCCCGATGTGCCCATAACATTGAGAGGGAAGACAGTTCGCATGAACGTCATGGTCGTTCAAGGACCCTTGGATTATAACCTACTCCTTGGACGAGACTATATTTATTGCATGGGAGCCATCGTCTCCTCACTCTTTAGAGTAATGTGTTTTCCGCACGAAGGAAGAGCGGTCAAGCTCGTCGACCAGCTTTCATTTCCCGGATCACGCATAGCAAATAGTCATATACCATCCCTAAATGGTCTCTTCATGCAAGAAATGTCTCAATTCCTAGTCCGTCCTCCCGATGAGCGCGAGTAATTCGGAGGGATATGACTGAAACCTAGGGGGCATGCGTCCTGGTCTGCTTCGGCAGGAAAACTTCGGGTATAGGGTAGGTTTCCGCGGGAGAATATGACTAGTCTGTACCCCGTCCGTCGGTGGAAGAGGGGTTATTCTAGAATAAGATTCTCTTGTCAAAGTTATGTGAGTTGGCGGACGTCGTCACTCACCTTTGTTTATCTCGGTAGACATCGCTGAAGAAGTGTTCTATTTGCTGTGCAAATAGAGCAATCTTTGGGTGACCTGTAAGAGGTAGGCCTCTCTTGATAGAACAAATGTTTTGTCTGGAAATTGAGGGGTAACCTTGAAACCATATTTTATACCTGGGGGCATGCAAACCTTTTGGCGTGCAAGAAAAGAGCGGTTATTTATCTGTTTTTTGGATTAGTCGTTTCCTAACTTGCATAAAGAAAGGATGTGGGGCAAAAATCTAAAAGTTGCCGTTTTTATATGAGACATTCTTATCATATGACTGGATTAATTGAGCAGTTTTAGCACATAGTTCAAGCTCGTTAAAAAATAAACATAAGATCTGAGCAAATGTTTCCACCCGTGTTTAAGCTCGTTAAAAAATGAACTATTCCCCGGTAAATAACCACCGTGAATGAAACATTTCAGCCATTAAAGCCTTGGTCGTGTTTGCACCGTCACCTCCACTTTTCCATTGGCCGATCATTCACCTCCATTTGATTGTTTACCCATTTTGAGGAACAGCTGCGAAGAGTGATTTCACTAGCCATCCTTGTAACACTACCGTGATTGGAAAATTCCAAACCTTACCTGGAATCAGCTGCTACCCATTTTATCACTCGTTCCTCAAAAGACGAGTCTTCTTTAAGCTCTTTTCATCTGACTCATAAAATATGAAAAGATTGTCGAGTTTTGGCCTTCCAGCTCATTAAAGCGACAGGGAGTGCTATCCCTCCTCTAGATTTTAATCTTTTTGGACCTGAGGGATTATTGCACAAAAAGATCGAGCGCTTGTTTTGTTCGGCTCGTTAAAACTATCGAAAATTCATCCCTTCTGTATTGTTTTATACTTTTTCGGACTTAAGGGATTAGATGACGAAAAAGGAATTCCGAAGTTACCTTTACGTACCTTTTCAGACTCTCTAAAAATGAAAAGGACTGAGTTATCTTTGTCGTTAGACTCGTTAAAAATATTAATAGCGACAAACTTGTCTTTAGGCGAGAACGAGTTTCACTATCGCTAGGCTCGTTAAAACATAGCGATGGGTTTGCCTGAAGGGAAAATTATAGAACAAGCATATGTTATCCTCCTCAATCTTGACAAAAATAAAGAGGTACTGGTCAACAATGACTGGGGAAAAATTGGGAAGAAAACTCAAAGAAACTTTGTTGGTAGCAAGTCGCTCTTGACCATGACACTTCCACTCCGTGCCTGAGTCGGGTTGGGTTGTTTCATTCACTGGTCACATCACCATGGTCACGCCATACCATCCACATTTGGGGTAAATGCTACCAATCCATCACATAAGTGTCGCCGACATGTTCAAGAGAAGTCATCCAAAGAAGTCACCTGTGTCCCATCCACTACCATACATTATACTTCATTCCTTCATGACCGCCACCCTGAACCATATATCATCAGATCGTTTTCACCTCCATCAAAATCATTTGCTCCGTTCCATGTCATTGATGTGGGATTCATTAAGGCCCTCCTTTGACGGATCGCTTCTTGTCGACATCAGCTCATTATCCAAGAAGTTGATCTAGGAACACCCCATTCAGTACTTTGAAGCTTGCATGCCTCAATGGCAAGTTTCTCACTTCCGGCGACAGTTATACATCAATGACCTTCGACCGAAAGATTTTGCGTGGTGTTCGACGCCAAGTCCTTTATTCACACCACGTGAATTGTACTGCAGTACCTTGAGGGTCATTATCATTATCGGTGATTCCTCTCGCGCTTGTTAACAGTTTACATCATTGACTGGTAATCAAGCGATGTCTTTCCATGTTCGACTTCAAAACATTTCTCACATGGATCGACTTGCACTTCGAGTGAAGATCGGACGAGATTGAAGACCCCGGATCTAGTTTCATCCATCCGGGCTGTGATATATATTCAGGAAAATAAAGACATTTAAATGTACAGCATTGCAGCACAGATAATCATCCTACCAAAAGGATGATGACTCTATCAGAATCATCAGTCTACCATCAGACGATTGTCTGTCCTATGTACATGAAAATGAATTTATAAAGCTGAGCATGGGAATGCCCGCCTCAGCTAGATCATGAAAACAGTATGAAGATAATGTATTGTATTGTATCTTATTACAAGTCTCCTCCCAGCATTGAAAGAACTTCGGATCCTCCTAATAAAGCATTTCACCAGATAAACGGCCTCATACTTTAGGGGGCAACTGTTATAGACATTTCTGTGCCTTACAGCTCCAAGCATGAAATGTCCATAAACCAAGGGCTCCTAAGTCCTTAAAGGTGTTGTTATTACTCCTAAAGGAACAAGGTCAACAAATTACAGCTTCTCCCAGAAGTTCTCTACCAGAAACTGCTCAGAACTAGTCAAATTAGGATCATTTCAGCTGCTCCACTAGCTAGTTGCATTGCAAAGCACCCAAATACACTAGCTAGGTGCGTTGCAACGCACCTAAATGCACTACCAGGGTGCATTGAGGGTGAAATGACAAGTGGCAGAGTCATTCCATGAGGTGGAGAGACAATGGAAGCTTCCAGAATCTTCTCCAATGACACTTGCCTCACTGAATTCGACCAGGGATGAGTAAGAGGCTCTCAGTCTCCAAGTGGAAGCAAGAACTGACAGAGAGAAGCCACTAATCAATTCATGAGCTGAATCATCCTCTTTGCATACATCTATATATGGATCCCTCATCCAAGAGATCCAAAGGCTGGAATATTGTACATTGCAGAGAATTGTTGTTGGTTTTGAGATAGATATCAGAGTATTGGGTGATGTATGCTTTGTTGGAGGTGAAGAGGGGCTTCTCTGTTGGGAGGTTGGTGCTGGATCAGGAATCATCGGTTGTAACTCCTCCTGGACCTTCTTGTTATATCAATAAAACTATTTGAGTTTCTCCTACATGCTTGTGTATCATTGATGTTTGTTACATTTGTATGTTTAGCTTAAATCTGATCCTAAGCTTTTTATGAGTATGAACCCATGTCTTTGTATAGTTTCCTTCTTCTGTGATCTTGTAGGTATTTGGTGAAGCTGGGCAAGTAAGGGAGCAAGTAGCTGGGAGCTGTCAAAGAGAAGAGAGATTGGATCAAAGGACTAGCGCAAGACACAGGTTGGTTCATCCTATTTCTCTTTATTTATAGTTCATAAAGGAGAATACAAAAGTAGTTTTCTCTATTTGTTTCTAAGGTCACTGTCACACCTTAGTGGGTTAGGGTCATTCTGAATAGACACTTTTCCCGTTAACACCAGCTGGCTTACTTTTCATCCGACCCAGCCTCTTCTGAAAGTATTCAACATGTCGGTGTAGAGTCGTTAATATACCATTATTATTGTCGCTTGTGAACGTTTATTTCACCCATTTCTACCATTCTTCATCATGCCATTTATTATAATATATCATTTAAATCCATTTTATTAATTATTTATGCTCTCATGAATAAATATTATTTATTCTCCTTTATTTCTAATAAATTGATTATTATGCATTATTTTACCAATGATAGTTCTAATAAGTTGGTTGTAACCTTATTTACCATTTTTAGCCTCCAAAGTAACTTCCAGATTGAAGATTTGATTTTTAAATCAGCCAACTCAGAAATTCGCTGGTTTAAGGAGTGATAGTTTTGCGGTTAAGATTCTGAGCAAATGAAGACGAATTTGGAAAATCCGGAACATGGGTTTTGTCCAGAACGGGCCCAATTATCTTCAAAAAGAACAGATTGCCCAAATTCGGCTTGTACAGGGAGAAACGCAGGGTTCTTTGAGCACGATTTTCTCAGATTTGCAGTTGCGGCCGCCCTCCAAATCTCAGCTGTAAACCCAAATTCGTCTTGCTTTTGTTGAAGAGATGAGAGGGAATATATTTTCTTGTTGATCATCTGGTTAGAATCAACCCAAATTTATCATGTTGTAATTATCTATGCTCTGATCTTTCTCTATTTAAATGAAACCAAAGATCAGAGGAGGGAGGATTGTTTTTGTAATTTTGCACTTTCGGAATAAACTTTGATCGCTGAGTCTCATTGAGACCTGACTTTGTTATACTTTTGTGGATGCAATTAATATAAGAGACTTGGTGTTCATTCCGTCTCTGCGTCTGGAGTAATCTAAGGCGGTGTACCATCGGCAGCTAAGGGCCCGGCTCCGGAGGACACTTGCCTTTGTATCATACGGTGATTTGTGTGGTTTGCTTATTTCTCTTGTTTCAGTAATCCGATATATCTTTTATATGATAGACTATGCTTCTTAATTAATATCTGAATCTGAATAAGTTCTTTAATTCACGTCTCTGTATTACACAAACTGAATCTATTCGAATTGCATCCATTTCTACAGCAAGATATTGGTATGAATGTTATCATTATTGGATTCATATAAAATAAGTATTTGTGAGGCTTGAAGATAATATCACTTTGTTCAGAAACATAGTCACATCATACATTACTCTCGGATCGCTACAATAGTATAGAACGCGTACATACATCGGAGTTTGCTGTTCCATTTGAGTTTGCGGTTCCATTTGATTGATGTTGTTCCATTTGATTATTGCTGTTCCATTTTACTGCTGCATCATTTATTGCTGTCCCATTTCCATTTCGCTCTTCCGTTTTTCTTTCTGCTGATTTATTTACTTGCCTTTATTGCTTTGGTGTGAGAGAAGGTCTAAAGCTGTAGTGAGTCAGCAAGCCGCTGCTTAGCTCCCAGATCTTTGGTTCATGCTCTAATTTCCATTCCATTTACTTGCATTTACTGTTTTAGTGTGGGAGGAGGATCAAGGCTGTCGTGAGACACAGCAGACGCTATTATGCTCCCAGATCCATGATCCATACTCTAATTCCTTTTCCTTCATCAATTTCTAGAGGAATGAGTTATTGCTACTATATCCTCGATTGATGGTTGTTTGAATGAATGATTTAGTTTAAGACATTTTAGTTTCTTGCTGTTTCAATTAGATTTCGTTTCAAGCATTCATTTACTTTTGGGTTTTAAGCACTATACTGCGAAACATTACTCTTAAGAAAATAGCCGCCTCAGACAGAGTACACTCTTGAAATAAAAAGTCGTCCCTGGGTTGATAATTAATGTGAGGTAATTAGGAGTTCACAAGACACCTTTTTATCGCTCCACATTTTGGCGCCGTTGCCGGGGAGAGTGTAGCCATTTCTAAAGAGTAGTGTGAATTTGATGACTGCCTGCTAGGGAAGAGTTGGATCTTAAAAACGGAAGGTAAGAACCTGCGTACGGAGCATGTAAAAGCCCTGCTCCCCGTCCGCTTTCCAGCAGGACTCTTAAAGAACCTAGAGTAGAAATAGATGTTTGAATTTTTGTGTGAATTATTAGGAAAAATAGAAATTCTTTTTAAAAAAATAAATCACATGATTTCACTTAAGTGGTGATGTAAGCACCACCCATTTCACTAACTAATTGACAGGAACATTTGAAGAAGGAGCCTTGAAGAAACACATGAGGAACATCTTCTATTATGGAGCAGCTCTCCGATGGTTCATGAGCCTAGGTGGGAATTGCATCCAATCATGGGAGGACATGAAGAACATATTCTTGAAAAAGTACCAAGACTATTGCAAAGCCAATGAAAATATTTTCAGTATGATACAAGGGGAAGATGAAAGCTTGGAGGATTATGTAGATCGATTTCAATACAACCTTCAAAAATCAAAATATAAGCATTTGGAAAAAGAGATCTTAAAAACACTCCTTCTTAAAGGAATCAAAGATGAATTTTTAGAACTTTTAAATCTGATAGGAAAAGGTGATGTTTTTCAATTATCATATGATGATGTTTGTGAGTTGTGCATAAGGTATTCAAGAGGAATCTCCAAGGCTGGTAAGAATCCTAGAGATTTTTTTTCTTTGTTTTCCAAATCTGCTACAAGAATAGGAGACATAAGAGCTGAAATCAATGTGTTATTTGAACATTTTAAAGTTGATTTTATTAGCTCTCTAAATGAAAAATTGGATGTTTTGCAGGTTCATAAAAATGAAGAATTTGATGAAGTGTTTTGTTCTCATGACCGAAAGGAGCATCTCATAGATACTCACTCTTCCTTATCTACGATGGAAGTAGCATATCAAAGAGATGAGAAAGCTGTAACAAGGCCTACAGGTATGGTTCAAAACACTTTTTCTCCATTGTCATACTTGCATAATCCATTATGGAATACTAATGTGTTAGGGCAGCCATGTCAATTTCAATTTAACCACCTATCTTGTTTACAAGTTGGGCATGGTTCATCTTATGATGGCATGACTACTCTCCCTCATCTTGTAGCACAAGCACATTCTCCATATTCTCCACCAGCTCTTTCACAACGCCTTGCTTGCCCATCATTCACACAACCCAATCAGCCACATCATCAAAATGCTCCATTCTTTACACATTTTCCTGCTCAACTAATTCCTCCCCCTCACCATAATAAACCAGTACAACATGCTTACAATGTTGAGCTGGCAAATTTACCCACCCTTCCCACCCATTCTATCTCACATGTGTTATTAGAGAAAACCTACAATGAGATTCAGAATGTTTCAAAGGCAAAAATTGTAGAAGCTATGGAAGGAAATGAGGTTTCTTGTAGGATGCATCAACAAGTTATTTTAAAAGACCAAGGACTTCATGATCTGATGGATATGAGAAATCAACAAAGTAACACATACATTGAAGATTGGTTTCACTCCATCACTTGTTTGCAACATTGCTCCACACTTCAACAATTTTTGACTCCATCTTTTCAAGGGAAGTTGGCTTCTCATACCCTAATTTTCATTAATATCCATTTTTCAAATTTGGGTATGTGTATACATGAAGCCTTATTTCGAAAATGGCTTCACTGGAAGTACTCATACACGTAGTCATATTCATCCTTCAATCAAAGTAGGTTAGTGAATAAAATAAAACAAAATAAGGGAATAAATAAATGCATTTTGTTTTTCCATGTAAAACTAGGGTTTTTGTTGCAACATGCTATGCAAATCAACATCGGTGATAATTTTTTATAATTTGTGTATGTAGATGATTTACAATGGAAATAATAAGTTCTACAAACACTGATTTTCATTTTTTATCACCAATTTGAAAAAATGCTTGAATTTCATTTTTTTGGCTTGCGGGCTTGATGAACTTTCTGGAAAAACAGTCGGGACAGTCATGTTTTGAGGGACCAAAAGTGAATATTTTTTAAAAATGTTTCTACCCTAGGTAGCCCTTGATATCTACTTTCCAATCCAATTTGAATCACTCAATTTGGATTTGAAACGAAAAAGTTAGAGCCAAAACATTGACCGGATGTCTAGCAGGGCAGCTCAGGAACAGAGTTGGGACAGTCAGTTTTTGGAGGCCTAAATGAATGAATTTTTAAAACATGTTTCTATGGTAGATTCCCCTATGAATATAGTTTACAATGCAATTGGAATCACTCATTTTCGATATCGTATGGGGAAGTTATGATCAAAATACTGACTGTCTATCGTAAATCAGCACTCTTAAAACTATGTCTTTCCAGCTGTTCCTTAAAGTATTTGACCTATCAATTATTCTTTTCTTTAAAACCTGTTTCTATTGGAGATCAATAAATGAATCTACTTTCATCTCCAATTTGAATCATTCGAATCCGACATCAAACGAAAAAGTTATGCTTGAAATATCAACTGTTGGTCTAAGCCGGGTAATCGACAATGACTCTATTATGCAGGTTGTTCTAAACAAATTTGACATATCATATCATTGAGTTTTTAAAACCTGTTTCTATTGGAGATACACCTTTGAATTAGTTTTCATTTGGCTTTGGAATCACTCAATTTGGACGAAAAACAAAGAAGTTGTAATTAAAACACTGCTGGTTAGTATGGTCGACCACTGCTCTCCCGCAGGTAACAAATAAATTTTATTTTGTTATTTTCTCTATGGATTTGTTATACAGAATAACTACTTGTTGTTTTTTGCATAATTCTTGGATTAAGGGAGCCCGTACACCTCTCTTTCTTCATGATTTAATGCTTTATTGCAGGTAGATACTCGTTTTTTGCAGGTCCTGGGAAAATAAAGAAGGTCAATTTATGGACGAGTGATTTTTCAAAGAAGTTTTTATAAAACAAAGGAATTTTATCCAAATCATTACCCAACGGATTCATAATAGAACAAATGAAGAATTGATTTCAATTTCAAGATTCATGTCTTGTCACTGCTGCCAAAACATTTTTCAAAAAGATCATTTTTTTTACATAATATCATAGTTGTTGTAACTTAATTTACATATTGTTTTTTAAATAAAATGTTGTTTTTTTCTAATTTCTTTTATATTTTGTGTTTCAGGTGTTGCTTCATTCAAACTGTGACCCATCCTCAGCTTCAATACAGTGAACAGCTAATTCATTCTTTGCGTGCTTGCATTTTATGGTTGTATATTTTGCTGTTCCTTTTCTGAAGGAACAGCATTTGTGTGCATTTTTGTCGTTCCTGCTGTTCCTTTTTCAAAGGGACATCATTTTCGTTTTGCTATTTATTTTCTAAAGGAACAACACTTTTTGCACTTTCATATTTTGCTGTTCCTTTTCGAAATGGAACAACACTTTTTACACTTTTACATTTTGCTGTTCCTTTTCGAAATGGAACAGCACTTCTGCACTTTCACGTTGGGTGTGTTTTTGCTGTTCCTTTTTCAAAAGGAACAGCATTTGGTGTGTTTTTGCTGTTCCTTTTTCAAAAGGAACAGCAGTTTGAGTTTTTTGCTGTTCCTTTTTCAAAAGGAACAGCAGTTTGTGTTTTTGCTGTTCCTTTTGAAAAAGGAACAGCATTTGGTGTGTTTTTGCTGTTCTTTTTTCAAATGGAACAGCAGTTTGAGTTTTTTGCTGTTCCTTTTAAAAAAGGAACAGCAGTTTGAGTTTTTTGGTGTTCCTTTTTCAAAAGGAACAGCATTTGGTGTGTTTTTGCTGTTCCTTTTTCAAAAGGAACAACAGTTTGAGTTTTTTGCTGTTCCTTTTTCAAAAGGAACAGCAGTTTGTGTTTTTGCTGTTCCTTTTTCAAAAGGAACAGCATTTGGTGTGTTTTTGCTGTTCCTTTTTCAAAAGGAACAGCAGTTTGAGTTTTTTGCTGTTCCTTTTGAAAAAGGAACAGCAGTTTGTGTTTTTTGCTGTTCCTTTTTCAAAAGGAACAGCATTTGGTGTGTTTTTGTTGTTCCTTTTTCAAAAGGAACAACAGTTTGAGTTTTTTGTTGTTCCTTTTTCAAAAGGAACAGCAGTTTGTGTTTTTGTTGTTCCTTTTTCAAAAGGAACAACATTTGGTGTGTTTTTGCTGTTCTTTTTTCAAATGGAACAGCAGTTTGAGTTTTTTGCTGTTCCTTTTTTAAAAGGAACAACAGTTTGAGTTTTTTGCTATTCCTTTTTCAAAAGGAACAACATTTGGTGTGTTTTTGCTGTTCCTTTTTCAAAAGGAACAACAGTTTGAGTTTTTTTCTGTTCCTTTTTCAAAATGAACAGTAGTTTGTGTTTTTGCTGTTCCTTTTTCAAAAGGAACAGCATTTGGTGTGTTTTTGCTGTTCCTTTTGAAAAAGGAACAGCAGTTTGTGTTTTTTGCTGTTCCTTTTGAAAAAGGAACAGCATTTGGTGTGTTTTTGCTGTTCCTTTTTCAAAAGGAACAGCAGTTTAAGTTTTTTGTTGTTCCTTTTTCAAAAGGAACAGCAGTTTAAGTTTTTTGTTGTTCCTTTTTCAAAAGGAACAGCAATTTGAGTTTTTTGCTGTTCCTTTTTCAAAAGGAACAGTAGTTTGAGTAGTTTGAGTTTTTTGATGTTCCTTTTCCAAAAGGAACAGCAGTTTGAGTTTTTTGCTGTTCCTTTTTCAAAAGGAACAACATTTGGTATGTTTTTGCTGTTCCTTTTTCAAAAGGAACAACAGTTTGAGTTTTTTGCTGTTCCTTTTGAAAAAGGAACAGCAGTTTGAGTTTTTGCTGTTCCTTTTTCAAAAGGAACAGCAGTTCGAGTTTTTTAAAAGGAACAGCAGTTCGAGTTTTTGCTTGCATGGATTCTTCTCTTTCAAAAGGAACGGCATTTGCATTTTCGCGTTTTCTGTGTTTTTGGTGTGCATTTTCTTTAATGTTCCCTACACGGAACACCACTTTTTGAGTGTTTTTGCTGTTCATTCAAAAGAGCAACACTTTGGGAATATTTTTGAGGGCAACCCTTTCCTTTCTCTTGTGGGATTATTCATAGTCAGCTCAACCACATTCTCCTGATTCTCTTTCATGGCATGAAGTACACTATTTTTATGAGGACAAGAATTATGGATTCTTTTGAAGCAAGTATTATCATTCACGTTATGATCTTTAACAGGACAGCTCCTTGATGATAGATTTTTTTTCAAAAGAGACACAATTATTTATATACTACTTTACTGCATTGTTTTCTGTTGAACATGATATTGATTGATCATCTTAATACCATGCTGGTTCCACCCTTCCTCTGTAATAAATGAGATTATGGGTATATTTTTTTATATTGACATGTTCAACTTCTTCCGCCATCCCTGCTCTTAAGGAGTATTGAGCCTCCCTCTTTTTATCATAAAAATGTGTAATAATAACAAAATTTTGTTCGCAGATGGAGGATAGGGGGTCTCATTACGAGCCAGCCTACCATGTTCATAAGGCTGTAACAAAGTCACATTCCCATTATGGCCACCACACCAGGGTTATGATCCATTGGATAGCCAAATTATCCTTGGAACAGGAGGTCTCATCAAGAGCCGGCCTGATCACTTTTGCTACCTCCTAGTGAATGGCAGTGTGGTTATCTGGTTACCACGCCAGCACACTGATCTCTTCTGTAGAACAACACTAAAACTCTCCATTTATAAATTGAGGATCCTGGCTCATATGGGTTAAAAAGCAACCCTGCCGAGGCTATGGACGCCTGCTGGCAGCAGCGGCTCTACTTATGGTATTGAAGTTATATCTTTTCGTCAATTATTATTATAATACCCTTTTCTTATTTTCTTTTTATCAGAGAAGTTATTTCCTTAACTTTTTCCCTGTTTGAACCTTTATGCATGAGAAATTGTTTTATGATCAATCACATCATTTTCAGCTAGAATACCGTCAGCAAAGCATCTTTTTAGCATATTGTTGTCCTTTTTCGTTTTGCATAACATATCATCAATCCAAAGTGTCCTATCTCTTATTCATAACTATCTTTACACACTTTTCTCTCAATATAACCATAATTTTCACCGTCCTATCATTGATAAGTGTACTCTGCTCCCCTTACTGATATATTGTTCATTCCATTGCCTTGCGTCAGCACCACCCCTTTCATATGCTTTATGGTTATGGAACCCATTTTCCAATTGGAGGGGGGAATGTATGCATTATGGGATTGCATGCGATATGATTACTGCACTTTGTCATACCTTGTTGATTTGACAACATATTAGTGTTGCATGTATACATAAGTTTTTCTAATTGCAATTTTGCATGCATCTTATCTGTTGCTATTCAAAGCTAACACTATGGATTCAAGCACCTTGTATGCAAAATAGTGCTTTGTTTACAGGAGAACAACAAGTATGAGCAAAATTCTATTCGTAGCATGACCACACTATTGCACTTCACAGTAGAGGCTCGCGAACGTGAACAATTCTTCAGACATGATGTGCTTCCCTGGATTCTTTTGCATCACTTTTAGCACCAACTCTGCCTACATCAGCTTCAACAACTGCCAGTATTTATATGTCATTCCACATTTTTGGAGGTAAAACTTGAGGTAAAATTGCATAGTTTTCTAATTTATTATAAATTTAGGAGAATCTAATGAAAATCCATTTTGAGCATTATTTGTCATCCTTCATTCCACATCTTTACCACTTTCCCTTTTTCAGTAGCATGTCATTTTCGAGTGTGGGGGAGTGTTCCTTTCATTCATTTCTTTTTTATGACCATGTCATTCATATTCTTTATCATCCATTGCTATTCTTATTCATTCTCAACGCCTCCCTTATTCCATGTTGTTTTACACCAAGCATAGACTTCAACAGATAGTAGCAACCACCTTAATTTGTTTTCTAGCATCGCATGAGGGCATGCGAATTTTTCAAAGAGGGGGAGGAATTGCTATACATGATGGATATTTTCTACTTTCTTCCTTATTTAAGGCATACAATTTCATTTTTTTGATTTCCACATATTTTTAAAACTATGAACCCAATTCTTGTAATTTTTGGAAAACACATACCTATCATTAATACAAACCCACACAATTTCAAGAAATAATGGTTCATAAAATTTCGGAAATCATGCACTCTCACCTACAGCCATTTTGTTTATATCTCATGATCCATGCATCAAAACAATATGATTTTTGGATCATAAAGGCATTCATATATTATAAATTTACTTGCCATTTCAAACAAAATCCGGTTTGTAGTTTTTGGGAAAATGGTTCATGAAGTTTGCTGTTACATATATCATATTTTGTTGCAACTTCATATATACATATAATTGAATGTCAATGCCTTCATCAAGATTACCAAAAGTGAATATTAATTAATTAAGGAAGAATTCATTTGTTCTATCCATTTCATGAGCTGAGATGAACATATTTTTTTTTTTGCTTGGTTAACACATGGGTTTTTGTCTTTGGGTTGCATGAGGACATGCAATATATTGAGTGTGGGGGTGTGTAGAGTCGTTAATATACCATTATTATTGTCGCTTGTGAACGTTTATTTCACCCATTTCTACCATTCTTCATCATGCCATTTATTATAATTTATCATTTAAATCCATTTTATTAATTATTTATGCTCTCATGAATAAATATTATTTATTCTCCTTTATTTCTAATAAATTGATTATTATGCATTATTTTACCAATGATAGTTCTAATAAGTTGGTTGTAACCTTATTTACCATTTTTAGCCTCCAAAGTAACTTCCAGATTGAAGATTTGATTTTTAAATCAGCCAACTCAGAAATTCGCTGGTTTAAGGAGTGACAGTTTTGCGGTTAAGATTCTGAGCAAATGAAGATGAATTTGGAAAATCTGGAACATGGGTTTTGTCCAGAACGGGCCCAATTATCTTCAAGACGAACAGATTGCCCAAATTCGGCTTGTACAGGGAGAAACGCAGGGTTCTTTGAGCATTATTTTCTCAGATTTGCAGTTGCGGCCGCCCTCCAAATCTCAGCTGTAAACCCAAATTCGTCTTGCTTTTGTTGAAGAGATGAGAGGGAATATATTTTCTTGTTGATCATCTGGTTAGAATCAACCCAAATTTATCATGTTGTAATTATCTATGCTCTGATCTTTCTCTATTTAAATGAAACCAAAGATCAGAGGAGGGAGGATTGTTTTTGTAATTTTGCACTTTCGGAATAAACTTTGATCGCTGAGTCTCATTGAGACCTGACTTTGTTATACTTTTGTGGATGCAATTAATATAAGAGACTTCGTGTTCATTCCGTCTCTGCGTCTGGAGTAATCTAAGGCGGTGTACCATCAGCAGCTAAGGGCCCGGCTCCGGAGGACACTTGCCTTTGTATCATACGGTGATTTGTGTGGTTTGCTTATTTCTCTTATTTCAGTAATCCGATATATCTTTTATATGATAGACTATGCTTCTTAATTAATATCTGAATCTGAATAAGTTCTTTAATTCACGTCTCTGTATTACACAAACTGAATCTATTCGAATTGCATCCATTTCTACAGCAAGATATTGGTATGAATGTTATCATTATTGGATTCATATAAAATAAGTATTTGTGAGGCTTGAAGATAATATCACTTTGTTCAGAAACATAGTCACATCATACATTACTCTCGGATCGCTACAATAGTATAGAACGCGTACATACATCGGAGTTTGCTGTTCCATTTGAGTTTGCGGTTCCATTTGATTGCTGTTGTTCCATTTGATTATTGTTGTTCCATTTTACTGCTGCATCATTTATTGCTGTCCCATTTCCATTTCGCTGTTCCGTTTTACTTTCTGCTGATTTATTTACTTGCCTTTATTGCTTTGGTGTGAGAGAAGGTCTAAAGCTGTAGTGAGTCAGCAAGCCGCTGCTTAGCTCCCAGATCTTTGGTCCATGCTCTAATTTCCATTCCATTTACTTGCATTTACTGTTTTAGTGTGGGAGGAGGATCAAGGCTGTCGTGAGACACAGCAGACGCTATTATGCTCCCAGATCCATGATCCATACTCTAATTCCTTTTCCTTCATCAATTTCTAGAGGAATGAGTTATTGCTACTATATCCTCGATTGATGGTTGTTTGAATGAATGATTTAGTTTAAGACATTTTAGTTTCTTGCTGTTTCAATTAGATTTCGTTTCAAGCATTCATTTACTTTTGGGTTTTAAGCACTATACTGCGAAACATTACTCTTAAGAAAATAGCCGCCTCAGACAGAGTACACTCTTGAAATAAAAAGTCGTCCCTGGGTTGATAATTAATGTGAGGTAATTAGGAGTTCACAAGACACCTTTTTATCGCTCCACAGTTGGTAAAACGACTATCCTGTATAAGGATGTTGGAGTAGGACTAGTTAAAGATGTCGGTTTACTGGGAACTTTTCCTTTTCCTCCGATCAACGCATCGTCTTCATTTGCAACCATTCACATGATTACATCAAACACCATTATTTATGATGATCCTTGGATCATTCCTTCTGAATCTGAGATAGACTCATTTGGTGATGTCATGCCTTTGAGTCCATATGAAATTGCGTATGAGGCCGTGCAATCGTTTACCGACCCATCTTCAACCAAAATTGACTTCATGAATGTGGTCCGTGAGGAATCACTTTTCACATCAAGCTCGGATTTAATCACGTTTTCTGAACTTGTTCACTCTGATGAGCAAATTCATGAAATCCTATGTGTAGATGATTTACCATGGGAAGATCTCCATCACAGATCTTCATTTTTACCCGAGAATGATTGTTTTGAAAATGATTTTTCATCAATTTTTACGACTGAATATGTCAAGGAACCTCAGAATCCAATGAAACATCCCGATTCAGAGTTAAATTTGGGAAACATCTCTCGAACTATTCCTATTGACATTTCGGTTAAGCCTGGAATTGTTGAGAACATTCATATAGGTGCCTCGTGTACAGACGACGAAATTCAAATATATAAGGCCCTATTTCAAGAATTCTGCGACGTGTTTGCCTGGTCCTATGAGGAAATGCCAGGAATTGATCCCGCGATTGTTGTTCATGAGATCAAGACTTACCCGGATGCTAAACCCGTCCGGCAATGTTTGCGTCAGATTCACCCAAGAAAAGCTGCTGCAATTAAAGCAGAAGTTGAAAAATTACTCAAAGCAGGTTTCATTTATCCGATCCCGTTAACGGATTGGGTATCGAATATTGTTCCGGTTAACAAAAATTAAGGAACAATAAGAATATGCATCGATTATAGGGACATCAGTCGAGCCTGTCCAAAGGACAATTACCCAACTCCCTATATCGATCAAATCATTGATGATTGTGCCGACAGCGAAATATTCTCCTTCATGGATGGTTTTTCCGGATACAATCAAATCAATACTCTACCTGCCGATCAACCAAAAACGGCTTTCATTTGTCCATGGGGGACATTTTATTATTGCAAGTTACCTTTTGGGCTCAAGAATGCCAAAGCAACTTTTCAAAGGGCCATGTCTTATGCGTTTCATGACATCAAGCACATTGTGAAACCCTATCTCGATGACTTGCCTGCTCATTCATTACATCGAGCAGATCACCTCGTCCATACAAGCAATCTTTATGAGGTGTAGGCATTATCGGATTCGGTTGAACCCACACAAATGTGTCTTCTGTATAGAAACGGGTTGATTGTTGGGGTTTATAGTTTCGAAAGCTTGAATTCACGTCCATCCCTCGAAGGTCGAAGCTATTGTCAAATTGCCTCCTCCTTCGAGTCTTCGCCAACTCCAAAGTTTGCAAGGGAAAGCAAATTTTTTACGACGATTCATTCCTAACTACACCAAGGTTACAAAGGGTTTTACCCGGTTGCTGAAACAGAATACTCCATTCTATTGGGATGAGATAGCTCAGAAATCTTTTGATGCACTCAAACACGCGTTGACCCATGCACCGTTATTGCATCCTCCCAACTACAACTAGGATTACTTCTTGTATCTCGCCACCTCTCATTCCACCATTGGAATGGTCTTAGTTCAGGAAGATGAATTCGGAACTGAGCATGTGATATATTACCTTAGTCGAACTTTAAATCCAACTGAGCTAAAATACTCACATGTGGAGAAATTCGCATTGGCAGCTCTTCAAGCTGTCCAACGTTTTCGTCACTACATTTTACTACGTAAAAATACAGTAATTTCTGATTGCAACCCTATGATCTACATTTTGGCCAAGCAATTGCTAGGGGGCAAGTACTCTAAATGGATTGTTATCCTGCAGGAGTTCGACTTGGAATTTGAAAAATCTAAGTCTAAGAAATCTTTAGTTTTTGCGGAGTTAATGTTTGATTTCCCGCGTACGGATACGGAAACTGTGGCAGAGGAGCCCATTGCGGACGAATCCTTGTTTCTAATCAGCACTTTAGATCCATGGTATGGGGATATCATCATTTGTCTCCAAAACCAATCCTTTCGGCTAGAAATTTCAAGGTCAGAATGTCGGAAAATACGATTCCAGTCCCAACAATACAGGATTATTGGAGATACTCTTTATCGCCGTGGGGTGGACTCTATTTTTCGACGTTGCTTAACTCATTAGGAAGCTGAAAGGGTTCTAAATGACTGTCACTCTAGAGCGTGTGGCGGTCATATGTCTGGGTATGCCACAGCCCAAAAGATATTGCGCGCTGGCTACCTCTAGCCGTCTTTGTTTAAAGATTGTATTACTGCGGTCCGAAAATGCCACAACTGCCAAATTTTTTATCGAAAGATGCGCGCTCCACCTACTCCTCTCCACCCTATAATTGCCGTTGGTCCTTTTTTCAAATGGGGTATCGAATTTATTACATGTAACCCTCACTCGGCTGGGGGGCATGCGTATATCATCCTTGCGGTAGATTATTTTACCAAGTGGGCTGAGGCGATGCCTACATTTGAGGCAGACGGCAAGACAGTTGCAATTTTCGTGTTCAATCATATAATTGCTAGGTTTGGTGTCCCACAAGTGATAATCACTGATTATGGGCGTCATTTTTGAAACGTTATGATGACCGAACTTACAGGGCAGCTTGGTTTGCGTCATGATAGTTCAACTCCTTATTAACCACAAGCTAATGGTCTGGTTGAATCCATCAACAAAGTTTTAGTCATCATGATCCAATGAATCATTGGGTTTCATCGGTCGAATTGGCATAACATGCTATTTTCAGCGCTTTGGGCGTACTGAACTTCAGTAAAAACATCAACAGGGTTCACTCCTTTCCAACTAGTTTATGGTCTGGAAGCTGTGTTACCCATTGAATGTGAAATCCCGTCACTGCAAATGGCCATCGAGTTACTTCCAGCCACTTCCGAAGAGGAAAATCGTTTGTTATACTTGGCTCAATTAGATGAGAATCGACGTGATGCTGCATTGGCGATTGAAACTCACGCAAAACATATGAAAGCTTAGTATGATCGAAATGTGACCCCTCGAAATTTTTCGGAAGGAGATCTAGTCTTAGTTTACGATCAAGCTAATGATAAATTAGGCGCTGGAAAATTCGTTCCTATGTGGCATGGTCCCTATGTTGTCAAGCAAAAGCTAGCAAAAGGGGCCTATGAATTGGTGGACTTTGACGGGGACTCTTTAGGTAAACCCAGAAATGGTCTTTACCTGAAGAGGTATTATGCTTAAAAGATGGGTATGGAGATTTTTTAGTTAGGATAGTTTTTCTTTCTAGCTGGTGTGTTTTAGTTTAAAAAGTGTGCTTAGCTTAGAGAGTGTTTTTTCGTCATTATTCCTGCTTATCTTGGTTTTACTCTTGATATTGCAGATGTCGATGCCTCTCCAAACATACATTGGTTTCGCTGATGGTGCTTGTCGTAATACATGGAACATTTCTTTCGCAGCTTGGGTTATCTATTCGCCCTCTGACAAGTTAGTCTCTATGCATGGGGTAAGCCTCGGTCAAACAGCGAACAACATTGCCGAGTATAGTGCAGTGATTGAGTTATTATATGAATCTATTTCATTTGGGATTCGGATTTTGATAGTGAGGTTAGACTCTGAACTCGTTGTATTATAGCTTAATAGAGTGTATGCCATTAGAAATCCAGTGTTATTAAGATTATTTTTGAGAGTGCGTCTCTTGGAACGTGAATTTGATTATATTGAATATCAACATATTCCAAGATCTTTAAATCATTAGCAGATGCAATTGCTTCTCGAATGTTAAGTAGACATTTGCAATAATCATACATGTAAATTTGAAACCATTCCATAACATGATTTACAAGATAAGCCGGTAATAGTGATATATATATAGGAGTGTGTCAAAAATACATTGTCCTCGATCATAGGTTGAAAAACACCTTATGATCGGCAAAAATGATAAGTACAAAAAAAACAATGTCATATGTGCCCACAATAGGCGATCATCCTGTCACTGGTGATGATCTCAATAAGAAACCACTGCACGGGCCACCTTGCAAAGGAACCTCCTAAAAGGTCCTGGGACCCCAATCACATAGCGCTGAAGTCGACGAGGAATGTCATCTATAGTGGTCTCCGGAATATCTCCTGTCAACCGCTCGAGATGACCGTCCAACTCGGCCAAAACCTCTACTAATTCGTCCTGTGGGGCGGGCGTGGCTGCAACTGGTTGTTTCCTCTCGTAAGGCCGGAGAGCGGCTGGTCGCTGTGGACCCACATCTGCATTTGAAACTTTTGCTATCAGTTTTGGGACGATGGAAAAATAATAAAATTAAAAAAAATTAAAATAAGGAAAATGTTGAAAATGATTTTACCTGAGTCATCCCACTGCTCTCCTAGTGGAAGAGCCATGTCTGGGTCACCACGAAAATCTACCCCAGCGTAAGGGAAATCCTGAATAGAAAAAACCTGGTTTTCCACCCATTGGAAATACTCAGGTTTGAATCAAACAACCTCTGTCCCCTCGTCCGGATGACGAGCCATAACTGCGACCCATCGCATCAGTTTGGGCTCTCGAGGAAGCCCAGCTCCAACAGTAAGGTGCTGCGGGATCAACATCGGAACCCTCTCCAGACCAAAGCTCACAACCAAAGCCCCATAACAAAAGGTCTTTAGTTGTCCGTTCTTGGCTCTGGTTAGTTGGCCTTTCACATTGGCCAACACAACATCGCACCAGTTGAAGATGGTGCCTCAAAAGCAATCAACTACCATACGCATCTGGGATTCGGTGGCAACATGTAATGTGGCACTCACGCAAAGTCTGGTGACAGTAAACATGATTACCATGAGTTCAGGAAGGGATATGGTTTTTATGTCTATCCCTTTGTCTCTAGCCTGGCTGTTGCAGAACTCTAGCCGGAGGTTATCGATAGACTGGCCACCTGGCCTAGCCCCGAATAGAGTCAAGTCTTCGCCTCTCTTATGCAAACCAGTCAATAAATATATGTTTGCCGGCTCGATTTCGAGCTGGTGGCCACCAATGAAGAAGCACTGGTCCTGTATGCTCCATCTGTCAACCAGCCACTGTAAGAAATCCACCTGAGCCCTCATGCCAGGAATGGCCCAGAATTTGTACAAGCCGCACGCCTTCAAAGCATCAAGCGAAGGTTGATGATTCCATGCGGCAGCATCCACGTCCTCATGCTCTCGTTCACGTGAATCTAGCATGATGTACTCTCTGCATCAAGTAAAAAGATAAATTAGAATGCTAGAAATTATTTTGTTTGGGCCAATTTTGAGAAATTTTGGGTTAAAAACCCTTGCGGCGGGGACTGCACCCTCCGGGTTAGACACAGTGCGTGGGTCCGCACCTTGTCTACATGGAAGGTGCGGACCCCTGACTCTTTCCCAATAGAGAAAAATTCGGGGTCCGCGGGCCAGCAGTGGTACACCTGCGGGCCCCTGCGCGCGGGTTTTAAGCCTAAAAACCCTCCAAAAAATGAAATGAAAGCCTAAAACAAGAAATGAAATGGTTAAAAATGAAGAGTAGGATGATGTGGATTACCTGGAGAAGATGGCGTTCGATTCCGACGGTTGGATTTTCCGCAATCTTCACGAGAAGTTTTCTAAACAAAAGCACTATTTTCTCACCCAAAACTCAAACGGTAAAAATGAATTGACGAATGCCCTTTTTATAAGTTTTTTGAGTAAATAAATTCCAAATTTGTTTATGTTTCACTTTGGAAAGGTGTTTTTTGCAACGTTTTTATTCATTTCAAACAGGTATGAGTAATGTTTGCATTTTTGTTCAGGATAACGGATTATTCAGGCGAAATCTATCATTTTCGACGAAAAAACATTTAGAGTCACCTTTAAGCTCTTTTCTGACTCCTGAAACATGAAAAGATCGTCGAGTTTTTATTTTAAACTCGTTAAAATGAAATTAAGAGACGGTCCACTTACGGCTCTTTTCTGACCGTAAAAGCATGAAAAGATTGCCGGATTTTTGTCGTTTCAAATTCGATATTGGTTATAAAACGACGTGTTGTTGGTCACTTTTTTACTTTTTCGGATTAGGGACACTAATTACGAAAGGTACTCCTTGGTCGTAAAGATCAAACAATTCTCTCAAGTATTACTTTATACTTTTTCGGGCTTGGGAGACAAAAATTTACGAAAAAGGTCAACCTTGGAGTCTTCTTAAGTTTTTTCAGACTCTCTAAAAATGAAAGACGCCGAGTTTCTCCTATACTGGACTCGTTAAAATTTCACAGTAAAGGACCTGTTCAATTACAAATAGGAAGGAACCACTCCTTCTTAGGGCTCGAATTTAAACTAAGTTGGACTCATCCGAAGGATGAGCTTATAATCAAGCAAATGTTATCCTCCTCAAGCTTGTCAAAAATAAAGAGGTACTTGCCAGAAATGGTGGGGGAAAAGAGAGAAAAATGAGCCTGTTTGTCATACTTTGTAACCACTCTTGAACACGACACTTTTGTTCACCTGGGTTGGGAAATCCTTTGCCTAACAGTTGATAAAACCACATTGAAAGTCTTCAGCCGGTTTCTGGGTATTAACTTTGGGTCAATTGTCACCAAGCCATCTGTCATGTCGTTATGTGTTCAAGAGGTCACTGCCAATAAGCCATTCATTTGCGAAATATCTGTCATCCATCTTGACCATCCCTGAGTCAGTCCTTGCAACTAAATTTCTTCAACTTGATCTATGATTTCGTGTTGTGGGTTTGCCTACGACAGATCGCTTTCTATCGACTTCAACTCATTATCTAGAAAGATGATCTAGAAATCGTCAGTACCTTGGGATCTGCATGCCTCAATGGTAGGTTTCTCGCCTTTGACGACAGGTTGCATCATTGACCTTCGATCAAAGGATCCCATGACATGTTCGAGATCAACACATTTATTCACATCTCATGGATTGTACTGGGTACTTTGAGAGCCATTGACATCACTGGTGGTTTCTCTCACACTTGTTAACAATTTACATCATTGACTGGTAATCAAGTGGTTTCTACCATGTTCGACATCAACACTTTCATTCGCATGGATAGAATCGTACTTTTTCGGGAAGTAGAAATGAAGACCCTGGATCTAGTTTCCACAATCCAGGCTGCAAGGAATTTTGTATTCATTATATAATGGACTATTCATAAACATATGGCTGCGTCCATACTGTGTCCACATGAGTCTATACTTGTGATGTTTTACAAGATCATTCCTGTATCAGAGCAGTAGTTAGTTTTCTAAGTCAGTTTTGATCTGAGTATGGGAATGCCGACCTTAGTGATGATATGATCTAATATATATATCATGCATTGAATGTTTTTACAGGTTCCAACCGGGCTCTCCACAAGATGATCCTTGAAATGATAAAGTACTTCACTCTTCCTAAATGATAAATGAAATCCTCATCTACTACAGACTTCGCACTTTGGGGGGCAATCTGTTACACAAAAATATCGTCACCATGATTATTTGCAGTCAGTATGGGTCTATCATCACTTGTACTGTCCTCCTAAGCAAGTCTTAGACCTCAGCTCTTCAAGTCAAGCTTTGAAAATGAGAGAAAGACATTGAAAATGAATAAAGCTCTGGTTCTGCACTTTCTCTCACTGTTACCTGCGGTCCCGCACCTTCTGTTTACAAAAAATGTGGACCTACCCGCTCTGTCCCTAAAGGTGTGGGTGCGGACCCCTGTGAAAGTCAAAAAGTCGCAAGTTTATTCTAAAAAAGTGACTTTGGGTTAATTATAGATGATTCTAGAAGGAATTTTGACGTGGATTTGCCGCTCTTAGGTGGTTCATGCATCCCAAAAGAGAAGGAGCTAATCCCTTGATGAGAGGAGCTATCCCTTTGAAAGAGGGCTTTATCCCTTTGAAGGAGAACCTAGTAACTTCCCTCCATTGTACTATAAATTCAGGCATTGGGCTGGTTGCTAGAGAGGTTAGAAGCTGAACATTTTTGAGGGTAAATGCTGGTGAAATTAAGACTTCCTAGTTGAGCTTAAGAGGAGAGATCGCATACCTTTTGGGCTTAATTGGGAAGAGAGTGAAACTTGTCAAAGTAGAGGAGACTTCTTGCTGGACCCTGGGAGGAGCTTGTACAGCGTCAAGGCACAGGTTGTAAAGTTCTTCTTCTTTTGAATTAATACAATCAAACTCATTTTTCTCAACAAGTATCTCATGTTATTTGTTCCATGAATTCCTTGACTTTCATGTTAAATATGTTTCATGATATTGGCTTTTCAGGTGGTATTTAATTTGTTTGCTTGTTTGTGTTTGCATATTCGCGACAAAGGAGCCCATTTGGATCGAAGGAGCGAGGCTTCCACAAACTTGCGTTGGACCTAAGGTAGGTCTAAAAACACTTATTTGCCTTTGTTTATAAAAGCATATTTAGAGAAAGATAGTGTCTGATTGGTTTGCTTGTCATTAGGTCTTCTTTAGATTCTAGGAAGGTCTATCTTGTCCGCAAGATCGACTTATTCCATGTGACACTTCTTGATTAGGTGCTCATGTCCTAAGTGTCGTAAAATGCTCAAAGTTTAAAGTGCTTAGAACTGGTTCAAAGTTGAATGACTGGAAAGTGCTCATCTTTCCGATTCCGACGCTGCAAACGGTTCGAAAAACGGTTTCCGTATGAGGAAGTTATGGCAAAAAGAAGAATTTGTCCATAACATTAGAAATTTTAATTTTTCAAAAAAAAATTAAAAAAGGAATATTCCGCCTGGCATGAAATCTGAGGCAACCACCAAACATTAAATGTAACTGCAGTTAAGTTGGTAGAATTTTGGCAGGAGCGCCAAATTTGGCGGACCCGTCATAATTGGCGGAGCTATCTGGAGTTAACTAAAGTTAGCTGGAGTTTTTCTAGGGAAAAACTGGAGAAACTTTAAATGGCCATAACTTTGGCTAGGAAAGTCGGTTTTGGACGAACTTTTTTTTTTATTTTTGGTATTTTCGACCTTCTAAAGCCATTGGTGCAGGTATTACAGCCATTTGAGGTCATTTGCAAAGGTTTTGGAGCCGTGAAAGTTCTAGGAGCCACTAGGGCCCAGTTTTGTGAACACTGTATAGGGTTGCAGGTATCCATTGGAGGTGATCCAATAGTCAATCCTAAAGGATTCAAGTGTTCTGAATCCATTTTTTCCATCTATTTCACCTATAGATGCTTCTATTCAACTGTATTTTCAATTTGAGCATTTAATAAAAACAAGGACAAGCCCGGTTGGGAGCTTCGGACCCAACAGACGTAGCCCTGGAGGGAGTGAACTGCTTTATCAACTTCTTTTGCATTTGTAGTTGATTTATTTTGCAGATCAAATTCATTTTAATGTGTTAAACAGCAAAAGGAAATAACTCTACTAGGCTTAAATGGGTCATGAACAGCTGAAAATTTCATGTGTTTTCTTTCTGCAAGACATGGAAATCTTTTAAACATGTTTAATTCTGAATTGAATACCTTGCAAACAAATTTCAAGTAGTTTCAAATTCAGATCAAGTTGGTATCAGAGCTTAGGGTTTTGTGCAAAGATCTTCTAACTGTCTTGCAAAGTATTGATGCTTACCAGGTTGAAACTCAAAAGAGGGGAAGGGCAGTTGACTAGAGAACGAGAGAATCCTCAGTCAAGGAAGGCCAGAGAGCCATCACCTCCACCTTCAATTTCACCCTCAAGAGTCTCAACAGAAGCTTCAAGGATGTCTGAACATGAAGGAGAAATTCCTATAGAGACAGATCCAAGAGAATAAGAAAGAGTCTTGAGAAAGGCTTTCTTGGACCTCACTGAAATGATGAGGATATTGTACCAAGAAATAAATGAGAAATTGGTTGGAGAAGGGTCCAAACATCCACATGAAGGAGAGGGCTCTTCAGGAGGTAAGAAGGATGATGATCATTCCAAGAAAGGACATGGAGGAAATGGTGATCCACCACCCCCATCTTCACCTTCTTCCTCTTCGTCTTCGTCTTCTTCTGTTCATAAGCATAGATCCTCTGGAAAAAGTCCTTTTTTGAAGCTTGATGTAAAATTCGAATTACCTATGTTTAATGGTGAAGTGAATGCAGAAAAGCTTGACAACTGGATTAGGCAGTTGGAAGTTTACTTGAGGATCCAAAATATGCATGATGATGCCACAAAGATTCAGTTGGCTTCTTTGAGAATGGATGGAGCAGCACTGGTCTGGTGGGAGGCCAAGACTAAAGAGGAGATCAAAAAATTTGGTAAGGTTACCTTAACATGGCCTGAATTTCTATTAGCCATTAAAAAATAGTTTTATCCTCTTGCTCACATGCAGAAGGCCATTATGAATTGACAAAATTTCAGACAACTTAAGGGTCAGAGTGTCCAAGACTACACCCAAGAATTCAGGAGAAGAGCTCTATTGTTAGGGGTAGATTTACAGACCCAAGAAACCTTGCTGAAATACATTGGTGGCTTGCATAGCTACCTTAGACACACCATCTTGATGTTTAACCCTACTAGCCTGGATGAGGTTTGTGTCCAAGCTACCCATTTAGAGGCAAGGGGAAAAAAAACATTTGAAGAGGGTAGAAACAAGCCCCCCAAGGGGAAAAACAAAGAGAAAACCTACAAGGGAAAGGGCAAAAAGAATGCATCTATCAAACAGGAGAGTGAGAAAGTGATCTGTAAACACTGTTCTAAACCAGGCCATGAGGAGAAAAACTGTTGGAAATTATATCCTGAAAAAAGACCTCAATTTAACAAATCCAAAGGGAAACAGAAAACTGCTGCTACTACATCTACACCACAAGATTTAGGGGAAGATTCAGGTGATGAAACCAAAATTGCAGCCATGGGTTTGAAAAAATTGAAGGGAAAAGAAATTGAAACTCAAGCCAGCACTAGCACCTCAAATTGCCATGTACAAGCTCCTAATGAGGAAGAAAGAATTGAACTGTTTCATGTGAGGGTGATTTCAAAACATACTAAAATTGACACACTTTTTGATAGTGGGTCACAAGCAAACCTTATATCAGAGGACTTGGTCAAGTAGCTTAAACTTGAGACCGTTCCACATCCGAAGCCATATCCACTTGGATGGATTTGCAAGGATGCAAATTTACAAGTTTCAAGAAAGTGCACAATGCGCTTTGCAATTACTGCACATTTTATTGACACAGTTGAACTTGATGTGGTACCTTTTGATATAGCAGGAATTGTTTTGGGAAGTCCTTACTTGTTTGACAAGAAAGCTATATTTCATCGCCATGAAAAAAAATATCATATGTTCAAAGATGGCAAGGAGTTCATTGTTAGAGCTCATCGCAAGAAGACAAATATAACGATGGTGAATGCAGGACAGGTAAAAAGGTTGGTCAATTCAAGTAAGAATTTTGTTCTTCTTATGATTAAGCCCAAGGTTGATGTGAATCATGAGTCATTTGACAATTGTGATCCAAAACTTAAATCAGATCTGTATGATGTAGTTGATGCATATCATGAGATGTTTCAGGAGCCTACAGGTTTGCCTCCTAAGAGGGAGATTTAGCATGAAATCCATTTGCATCCAGATTGTCCTCTTCCAAACATAGGCATGTACCGCATGTCTATTATGGAGAATGCTGAAATAAAGAAGCAAATCAAGGACTTGTTGGACAAGGGTTTCATAAGGCCAAGTACTTCGCCATGTGGGTCACCGATTGTATTGATTCCAAAGAAAGATGGCACTTGGCGTATGTGTGTTGATTTCAGGGCCTTGAACAAGATAACGGTAAAGAATCGTTACCCACTCCCAAGGATAGATGATTTGCTAGATTAGCTGAAAGATGCTCGATATTTCACTAAGCTAGACTTGCGCAGTGGATATCATCAAGTAAGAATTGAAGAAAGTGACATTTGGAAGACAGCCTTTAAAACCAAACAAGGACTCTTTGAGTGGCTTGTGATGCCGTTTGGTTTGTGCAATGCACCTGCAACTTTCATGCGGGTAATGGATGATGTCTTGCGTCCTTTTCTTGATGATTTCGTTATTGTCTACTTAGATGACATCTTAATTTTCAGCAAGTCTAGAGAAGATCATGTCATGCATGTTAGGAAAGTACTTGATGTTTTGAAGAAGAATCAGTTATTTCTTAAAATGTCAAAGTGTGAATTTGGAAAGACTTCTTTGGTTTATTTGGGACACATAGTAGGAGGAGGTGCTTTGAGAATTGGTCCTGCTAAGATTGAGGCTATTGTGAAGTGGCCTACTCCCAAATCCATAACAGAGGTAAGAAGCTTTTTGGGTGCAGCTCAATATTGAATGAAGTTTATCTCTAACTTCTCTTCTATAGCAGCTCCTATGCATGTAGTGACAAGTGTGAAGCATGCTTTCCTATGGGGAGGCAAGCAGTAAAAAGCTTTTGAATCTTTGAAGGAGAAGATTAGTTCAGCTCCAGTCCTTGCATTACCAGATTTGAGATAGCCATTTGTGATACAAACTGATGCTAGTGATTATGCTATGGGTGCAGTTCTTCTACAACATGGTAAGCCTATTGCTTTTCATTCTGAAACTTTTAATGATGCTGTTGTAAATTATCCTACATATGATAAGGAGTTGTATGCGTTGGTACAAAGCGTAAAAAAGTGGAAACACTACTTGATGGGCAAAGAAACTGTTATACATACCGTCCATCAGCCCTTACAGTACTTGCAATCACAAAGCAAATTACAACAGTCACGACACTTCAGATGGATGGGCTTCTTGCAACAGTTCCATTTGGTAATAAGGTATAAGAAAGGTACTTTGAATAAGGTTGCTGATATGCTTTCAAGGCCTATTATTGGTGTTGTTACTTTACTTAAGAATGATTCCATTGTACATGATAGTTACATAGAACAATATGCATCTGATGATGACTTTAAAGATGTGTATGCTAACTTGAGTAAAGGGAATCATGTAGAGGAAAATGACTATCACATGCATAACAATTTGTTGTTTCATTTGGGCAAGTTGTGTATACCACAGGGGGAGAGGATAAATGTCATAAGAGAAGCTCATTCTTCTCTTATTGCTGGCCATTTTGGTGTGAGCAAAACAGTTGCACATCTACAGAGGTATTGCTATTGGCCTCGCATGGTAGATTCTGTTTCAAGGTTCATAAGAGGTTGTTCATTATGTGCTACAAGCAAGCCTAGCAATAGGAAGCTTCGTTTGTATACTCCTTTGCCGGTACCTTCTAGACCATGGGAGAGCATCTCTATGGATTTTGTAGGAGGTTTGCCAAAATCTCGAAAGCAGCATGATTATTTATATGTAGTAGTTGATCGTTTCAGCAAAATGTGTATACTTATGCCTTGTAAGAAAACTATAACTGCTGAACAAACTGCTGAATTAGTTTTTCATCATGTATGGATTCACTTTGGTTTGCCTACTTCCATTATTAGTGATAGGGATTCCAGATTTGTGGGGAATTTTTGGTCCAACCTATGGGAGATGATGGACACAAAGTTGAAGAAAAGTACTGTTTTCCATCCGCAAACAGATGGACAAACCGAAGTTGTGAACAGAACCATTGTGCACCTCTTGAGAGGTTATTGCAGCAAGCATCCCAAGCTTTGGGATGAACATTTGCACTACATACAACATGCTTACAATCGTGCCAAGCACTCTTCCACAAACACCTCACCGTTTGAATCTTGTTTTGGTTATTTGCCAAAATCACCTCTTGATTTCATTCTTGAGAAAGATGTTGCCATTGAGGGACATAGTGACATTGACAAAGCTCGTTCATTCATTGAAATAATTTAGCAAATACATCAGCAAATTCAAGAACAGCATGAGAAGAGTCAAGGCAAGTATAAGGAAAGACACAACAAGCATAGAGTCGATCACAAGTTTGAAAAAGGAGATGAGGTATGGCTGTACATTAGTAAGGAAAGGATGCAAGGAGAAGGTAAAAAGCTAAAGCCTATTCGTTATGGTCCATTCAAAATCCTCAAGAAGGTTGGAAATAATGCTTTTCAATTAGATTTGCCTTCCTACATGCAAATGTATTATGTTGTCAATGTGGAGAACTTACGTTTGTATGAACCTCCTTAGATTGCTGATCATGAAAATGTTGTTCAGCTGCCATCTATAGAATATTTCTCGCCAGAATTCTTAGATGAGCTGAAAGAAGATACAATCCTTGACAGAAGGACACACACTTCAAGGAGGGGCAGTGTAGATTATGTTCGGGTTGGTTTCAAAGGCAGCAAACCGGACAAGGCAAAGTGGATGGAGGTGGACAGAGTGAGGGAGATGTACCCTCACCTCTTTAACAGGTAGTTGAAGGCTTTTGGGGTCCAAAAGCTTCCCAATGGGGAGGCGTGATCAGGTGCTCATGTCCTAAGTGTTGTAAAATGCTCAAAATTTAAAGTGCTTAGAACTAGTTCAAAGTTAAATGACTGGAAAGTGCTCGTCTTTCCAATTCCGGCGCCGCAAACAGTTCGAAAAACGGTCGCCGTATGAGGAAGTTATGGCAAAAAGACGAATTTGTCCATAACATTAGAAATTTTAATTTTTCAAAAAAAAAATAAAAAATGAATATTCCGCCTGGCACGAAATCCGAGGCAACCACCAAACATTAAATAAAACTGCAGTTAAGTTGGCAGAATTTTGGTAGGAGCGCCAAATTTGGCGGACCCGCCATAATTGGCGGAGCTATCTGGAGTTAACTAAAGTTAGCTGGAGTTTTTCTAGGGAAAAACTGGAGAAACTTTAAATGGCCATAACTTTGGCTAGGAAAGTCGGTTTTGGACGAATTTTTATTTTTATTTTTGGTATTTTCGATCTTCTAAAGCCATTGGTGTAGGTCTTACAGCCATCTGAGGTCATTTGTAGAGGTTTTGGAGCCGTGAAAGTTCTAGGAGCCACTAGGGCCCAGTTTTGTGAAGACTGTATAGGGTTGCAGGCATCCATTGGAGGTGATCCAATAGTCAATCCTAAAGGATTCAAGTGTTCTGAATCCATTTTTTCCATCTATTTCACCTGTAGATGCTTCTATTCAGATTTATTTTCAATTTGAGCATTTAATAAAAACAAGGACAAGCCTGGTTGGGAGCTTTGGACCCAGCAGACGTAGCCCTGGAGGGGGTGAACTGCTTTATCAACTTCTTTTGCATTTGTGGTTGATTTATTTTGCAGATAAAATTCATTTTAATGTGTTAAACAGCAAAAGGAAATAACTCTTCTATGCTTAAATGGGTCATGAACAGCTGAAAATTTCATGTGTTTTCTTTCTGCAAGACATGGAAATCTTTTAAACATGTTTAATTCTGAATTGAATACCTTGCAAACAAATTTCAAGTAGTTTCAAATTCAGATCACTTCTAAATTCTTGAGAAAATTTTGGAAAGTAGGGAGGGATATTAGGAAGTAGGGGAAAGTTGAATTTCAAACATTGAGTGAGGGGAAGGGGTCCAAAAGGGCAAAACATAGCCCTAGTGTAGAAAATTGTCAAGTTGTAGCAAGAAACTAGGGTTTGTGCAAAAATGAGGAATTCGGGGGATCTCAGTGATGGGAAGTGTTTAATAAGGTACATTAAGGATAGGGGAAGGTGTATGAACATCAGGATACAAGTTTCGTTGATGATTTCACCATCCAAGAGAAATTTCTTTCAAAACCCTAGGAGAGGGAAATGAACCTTACCTAGGCACAATTGAAGCATGAACAAGGTGCAAAATGACCCATTGGAACTTGACATGACGATGAAAACCCTCTGAATGGTGGTGCACTCAGCTGAGTGGTGACATGGACTGAAATTTTTGGACAACTTTGAAAGGAGTAAAAGCAAACCCTAGACCTAATACCTAGTGACCAAATTTTACTTGAAGACTCACTGAAATGACAAAATTTGACCTTGACACCTTAAAATCACTTTGTAAGAGCATGTTTGATCATTGGAGGAAGGCTGCAAAGACAGACACTAACACACAATACAACGACCTAGTGATCATATTGCAATTTAACATTGTTACTTTGTTCAACCGATTATGCTATCGTTCGTCTTCCTCATCTGAATCTTTAGTGCAGGACTCTGCACACTCCCATGATATTGTTCCTTCCACAGTTGGATTGACCTAATCTTGTTTTCGTGTAGTAATCTTGTAGATACGATCCAGTTCATCATCACTTCCTTCATCGTGCACGGGTTCAATGTAACACGGTCCTTCAGTCGGGTCTAGTGGAATGACTACGCAGAGTGACTTCTTCTCAAATATCATTTTCCTGCTTCTTTAAATTACTAACCCCATTCATATCGGTGGCCCAATCTATCCTTAACAACATAGGGTAAGGGCTACTTTCATCCATGAGTTCTATTACCTCAAAGTTCATTTGGGTGCTCGCACCTTCTATATCTACTGTAATTCCTTGCAGTCTTCCCATGGGTATGATCTTCTGTTGGTTTGCCATCCAAAAATGAATAGGGTACCATTGTAGTGAGAACTTTCCCATGCGCTCCCAAGTCTATTTAGGGAGTACATTTGCATCCAAGCCTAAGTCTAGAATGATATGATCCATCTCATAGTCACCAATCTGTGCCATTAATTGTATTTCCCATCTAGTACTGAAAGCATGTTTCCCCAATTTTCGGACCACATGAGGTTCACCCGACCCTGCGCACTTAGTTATCAGTTCTTGTAATCCTTTAACTACCCTATTGTCGTGAAGAAAGTTAGTATCGAGGGATCCATTTCTGGCTCAGGTTGATCCTTACTACCTAGGGTAGAGACCTCCACGAACCTTTTCCTAGCTTCCAAACATGTCTCCTCGTGAACCCCTGCATCTCCCTTGGTTAGTTTCCCCTTATCCTCCCTTGTTTCCATGCCACTTCTAAGCACCATGTTCACGTTGGGGTCTTCCTTGCATGGTTCAGACCTCATCATTTGGACATTCTTCATCATTGTAGGTTGTCTTTCCCTTTTCTCACAGATTTACGCTATTAGTGTAGGGAAATCTATCATTTCATGATGGAACTACTCACAGTAGGGGCATGATATTCTAGTTGGATTGGTACAATCTTGCACGTAGTGCCCTGGTCCTCTACAATTGTAATAGATTAGCTACCTGTGGCCCCTTCCTAGCCCCATTCCTCCCCATCCTCATCCTCGCCCTTGGAACCCAATGCGCACTATCATTGTGGCTGGATCCTGACCTCGCGCCCCAGTCTGCATCCTGTAGGTATGGGTGCGATCCATCAGTAATTCATAACTACGAAAATCTCATTCACATGGCCCACAAATCTACAAAAATTGCAAAATAGTTACTACGGGGTCTGGGTAAACTTTTGTAGTAGATGACAACTGTCCGTGTTATGCTTTCTGCCCACCTAATAGATTGCACACCAGAGCGAGGGTGCCGTGCTTAGTCTCGCTTGTGCCTCTGGTCGCAATGACATTGGTCCCCCCGGTGTCAAGTAGTTTGTGAATATTGGCCAATGATCCTTGGCGTGGCCCTGGCATTTACACTTTACGCACCACACCTCCTCGTGCACTTCTAGCCTGGGTGCCTTTCCTTGTTTCAAACTCTACATTTCCAAGCATAGATTTTGTCTTTGTGCGTGGATCTGTTGAACTCCCAACCTAGGATCCTGTATTGGAGTCTCATGCAACCTCATCGCTATTTATAATTCTTTAGCTTGGGTTGAGATCTTCTGCTGTGACAACATTATCCTCAGGTGTGGCATTAAAGATGCCACAAACCACACGCGGTGCTATGCATCCGTTAGCGTCATGTTAGCCTCTCGGATCGTACTCTTCAATCTCTATTCTAGATCCCAAGGGGTTTCTCCTAGCAGTGTCACGATCTCCTTGAATCCTATAATCGACTGTGTTTCTAATTTTGGCCAACTAAACTCCTTTTTAAGCGCATCCCGTATCTTTGCTATTCCAGCATTGGGGTGATCACTATAGTGCTTAATATGCCAAGTCAGCGCGTGTTCTTGTAGTTCACTTACTAGGGTAACTTTTTTAATATTATCATTCGTAACTTCGTGTGCTTCCCATACTGCCCTTAATATGAACCAAAAATGTTCTGGATCTTCACTTCCTACTCCTTTGAATATGGGCAACTTGATCGCGTTCACCATGATAAACTTTTGGTTTGCATGCAAGTGTGCTAAGGCCACCTACGAACTTGTACTACTTCTGATCCAATCAATATTCAATCGCTTTCTTCATAGGGTTCTAAACGCCCAACATCAACCATCCATTAGGCAAATCCCGGTCTCGGCAATGGAACCATTTGTTGGCTTATTGGGCCCTGACCCAGGTTTGGAAGAGTTATTAGCCAAACAAATCCTATAGCTACCGGCCCTTTCGGCAACAACCAGCGGAGTGTGGACTGAGGTCTCACCCGAAGTAGTAGGGGAGGGTGATGGAACTAGGTTTCCGCACCCTTGGGATGTCTTAATGTGGTCTGGAGGCGTCACGAACCGTTCTGTGGCCTTGCGCCACTCTGTACTATTATCGGGCTTCCGCACAGGTGTACTTTCTTATTAATGAGATTATTACAGATCTGATCTTCTTGTTACAGTCTTTAAGCAAACATTTAATAATAAAACCCAGTGTGCACAATTATAAAAAGACATAAACTCATATAACAAATACATAAACCAGAGTACAACAGATTCGCGATAATCTAGAAACAACTTATCTTTATTAATATATTCTTTCCAGTACAATCTTCTTTCTTCCCTACGCACACAGCTGTAGGGGTCTGTACACACAGCTGCAGACTCTATCAGGCCTCCACGCACACAGTTATGGAGCCTCTATCTACCCACTAACACCCTTGACTCGAACTTATAGATGCAAAACTCTGATTACTTTCACCAACCCATCATACATCAGATCTAGTCTAGAACAAAATTGCCTTCTATCCTTAGAGCCTCGCTTCTATTTATACATTCCCATGGTCTGCGGACCATGGGAAGACCGACCTACTTTCTATTATTCTATATTATTTTTGGGCAGACAACCCCTTGACTTGACCATTTATATTTTGTGCTCCACGCATTTCGGAGATTTACAATATTATTACCCTAACTTCTAGGCTTTAAGCCCCAAAATCGTTACGCAGGGCCTTCGCTACCCAATAGAAAGCAAGTGGGAACTTTGAAGTCTGGAGATATATAATGATATCTCCATACCAAGGATATTTTGAAGAAATGAGGAATAAATGTTCGTCAGGAAAATTTTCCTCATAAACAATGACTTCTTCACAAGTCAACTCTAAAATTAATTCCGCAAAAACTAATGACTTCTTAGATTTGGCTGACAAGAACTTGAGATCGAATTCTTGCAAAATAACAATCCATTGATTATACTTTCCCCCAATCACTCGCCTACTGAGGACAAACTGAAAAGGATTGACAGCCACTAAGATGAACGTTTTGCGCAACAGAATGTAATGATGAAGTCGCTGGACAACATGGATAACTGCCAAGGCCAATTTCTCTATGAAAGAATAGTGTAGTTTAGGTCCTACTAAGCCTCGACTCAAGTAGTAGATTACATGCTCACTGAGAGTATCATCCTCCTCAACTAGAACCATACCAATGGTTAATTCTGCCGCAGCAAGATACAAAAGGAAATCTCTGCCATAATCTGGTGGACTCAACAATGGAGCAGAGGTTAATGCCTTTTTCAAAGCATCAAAAGATCATTGTGCAAAGTCATCCCATAAAAATGGAACTCCCTTCTTAAGCAAATGCATAAATCCTTTGGTAATATTGGCATAATTTGCTATAAATCTCCTCAAGAAATTTGCCTTTCCTTGGAGACTTTGAAGTTGATGAATGGAAGACGGGGGAGGCAACTAAATTATTGCCTCAACCTTGAAAGGATCAACATGAATCCCTTCAGTCGATATGATGAATCCTAACAGCCGACCAGATGTGACCAAGAAAACACACTTATTCGGATTCAACCAGATTTTATAAAAATGACATCTCTCAAAAACTAACCGAAGGTGGTTGGGATGATCAATTCTCTTTCGAGAACGAGCAGCTAAGTCATCCAAGTATGCTTTGATAACATGTTTGATGTCATGGAAAGCATAATACATGGCCCGCTGGAAAGTAGCTCTAGCATATTTAAGACCAAAAGGCATCTTCTTGTATGCAAACGTGCCCTAGGTACAAATAAAGGCTATCTTGTGCTGGTCCTCTGGATGGATAGTAATTTTATTGTAACCAAAGAATCCATCCATGAACGAAAAAATTTCATTACCAGCACATTCATCAACAATTTGATCAATAAAAGGTGTGGGGTAATTGTCCTTTGGACAAGCTTTATTTAAATCCCTGAAGTCGATCAAAGTCAGATCGTTCCTTACTTCTTATCTACCATGACTGGATTGGAAACCCACTCAGTTAGAGGAATGGGGTATATGAAACCTGCCTTAAGCAGCTTTTCAACATCAAATTTAATAGCTGCTGCTTTCTGCGGATTGACCGGTCGAAGTTTTTGACGAATAGGTTTGACATTTTTGTACATCTTGATCTCATGCTGGACTATAGAGGGATCAATTCCAGGAATTTCCTCATAAGACCAAGTGAACACATATTGAAAATCTTTAAAGAGACAGTGTAGATTTGGATTTCTTCAGGGGAACAATCAGCTCTGATAAAGACATTTTCTATGAAGTTAGGATTCCTAGAGATTTTTATAGGTACAGTTCGTGAGATAACCGACATGTTACCTTCGGCAAAAAATTGTGCTGGAGCCAAAGGGTTTGAAACTGTACAAACATCACTAGTAAGTAGATTGGAGAACCTAGATTCAACTTCATGCAATGGAGGAAGAAAATATGAATGATGATGTAAATCTTCCCATGTTCGATCCACACCCATCATTGCCCCCAAAATTTCTTCTTCAGATGGTAAGACTGTATCCAAGCAATCCAGAGCTGAAGTAGAATCGAGGGTCCAAGCTAGAGCCACATCACCATCTAACTCCTCTTGTGAAAAAGGAGTGGGATGGTTGTCTGTAGAGTTAACGATAGATTGATAGCTAAGTTCCACTGCAGACATGGGAAATTCCATTCCACCAACCTGCCCTCCATCTAATGTGGTGGTAGATGAAGGTAAGGTCAAAGGGTCCGAAAAATAATGAGTTCGAAAGAACTCTTTCCATGAAGGTCCCCTAGAAGATGAAATTGCATTAATTCTAGCTATAGGAGCAAGAAGGTCAAATATACCCATTAACAAAGAGTACATACCAACTCTTAAATTCTCAATAGGTTGATGGGGATTATCCACCAATGGAATGGTAGAATTCGTAGTTGCGTGGGATTCACCTGGAGAATAATCCAACGGATCAATTTTAACAATCCTCCCCTCATGATGGACACAGAGGATGTGGAATAAAGATGAAACTATGGCATCCATATCATAAATCCAATTCCTGCCTAAGAGGAGGTTATAATCCAAGTTGGCATCAACAATTTCTACCTCAATATTTATGACCTTTCCGCCAACACATATAGGAAAGGGTGGGATAATCCCATGTGGCCTATGAGAATGTCCATCAAATGCTATCAAGAGAGTCGGTGAAGGAACAACTGAAGGTGATCCAATGGCCTTCCAACATGAAATAGACATTACGCATGTGGAAGCTCCCTCATCTATAACTGTCTGAAAAATATTGGTCTTTCAGTAAGTGGACTTTATTTGGAAAGCCATATGGTGAGGAAGTTTCTTTTTGACATTCAACATATCAAAAGTGAGCACTAAAGAATTCTTTAGATCTACTGCACCGATTGCTGAAAGCAAAGAACTTCTCTGAGTAGGACATGACTAGAGTACCTCCAATGTAGACATAGCACAAGGACTTTGAGCTAGATCTTCTACAATCGAGTAGTTTTGGGCTACCCTAGCATTAGGGTTAATAGTCGAGCACTTTGCGGAACCTTTCGGTATTTGAGGTATAGACTCAACAGAGGGTCGCTCAATATGAAGTGGGTTTGTGGATTTGGGAACAGAATTAGACTTAAATGTTTCCATTTCACCATAATCATGTGCTAACGTAGCAATGTCGACATGAGAGTTCACCATATAAACATTTGAGGAATTTTCACCTTCCTAGTTGCCCCCTACGAAGGTACTAGCATTTGAATTCGTGCCAACAAGTAATTGTTGCCCTTAGGGAAATGGGTTAGTCAGAATAGCTTGGGAGCTAGAGGAACCTTGCTACACTAATAAGCATTGAGCATCTTGTATCTTAGGACAGAGGTGAGTTAGATGATCTCCATTGCATAAATTGCATGGAAACTTTACCTTTTTCTTTGACTCTTTTCTACCCTCACCGACACCACTGTCGGGTTTTTTTGCATTACGTTTCCCTTCCTGGTTCTTCTTCTTACCTCACCCCTTCCTCTTCCCATCGAATTGTTGATTTCCTTTGGGGTTAGAGGCCTGGATGGCGTTTATAGAGGTAGGTTGGGAAGGTGTAGGTGTAGACGGTTCTGCTTAGTTAGAAGAAGCAGTTTGTAGAGACAACTGCTGCAATTGATTCAAAAGGTTCACTGTATTAACGTCAATTGATCCAACTATACCATCAGTATGGGGGCTTGGTTTCGGTTTTGCTAAATCTACCTTAGACCTCAGAGCATTAGGTAAAATTTTCTGAAGAGTCCCAGACTGAGAGTATATCAATTCTAATTGATGGGCTCGAAAAATAGCCTGCTCTTCCAAATAAACATCAGAAAGAGAAACATCCTTTGAGATCTCAGGCTATAAAGATTTGAGAAACCATTCAAGAAGGAACTCTGGTGGAATTTCAGCTTTGATAAGCCTTTTTCTCCTTCTCCATTCCTGGATGTGATCCAAAATGTGAGTTGCGATGTCTTGCTAAAAGTTAGCTAGAAGTTTAGTTCCAGCTTCATAGCAGACAAGCAACTGAAAATGGTTCAAGAAGATATTCACCAAATAAGATAAAGAAGTATAGGTGCCCCCTGGAAACTCTATATACCATTTGGTAGCATTTCCGATTAGGGTGCGCTAAAATAACCTCAACCTGATGGAATCATCTATTAGGGAGTTCGATAAGAACTATAAGTGAAATGTGGTCACATGGTCTCCCAGGTCTTCACCACTCTTCCCTTCGAACTTTGGAATATCCGAGGGAAGTTTAGTTGGGATAGGAGGCCAAGTCAGATTGTACCGAATCGGATAGTTTGTCAATTTATTTAAGTCTGGAAAGTTAAACATGGCCAGAAAAGGAAGTTGTGGGGGACCTTGGGAATTCCATCTAGAGCAAGTGGAGTTCCTAAAGGTCTGAAAAGAATGACTTGGATTTTGAAAGGTGCTAGGTTGCCCAACTCGTAGAGCTTGTTGAACCAAAAGGTGGTCCACAAAAATTTGGATTTTGACCAACTCTTGCTGAAAATCCTCTGTAACCAGTGAAGTTACCCCCTAACGAAGTATTGAAAGGATATGATAGCCCCTGATAAGGATTCCATGCATTAGCAAAGGGTGGAAAACTTTGAAATGAATTAACTAAAGAATATGGCACATTACCTTGTTGGCCGAAAAATTGATTCCCAACTCCTATCCCACTAACCGTAGGGTTTGTCCAACTCTGGAAGGGGTTACTACCTTGACTTGTAAAAGGAAAAGGCATTGACCCTACTGTCGGATTGGAATGTGGTATATGGCCACTTCCAAATGGGAAACCCTAAAAATAATCCTATCCACTCATAATGGATGTAGAAGCGGTCGATGGTATGTTCAAAGGAATTGAAGGAATCCCTTGAGGCGACATTCCAAAAGGGAAAAATCCAAAACTGGATGCAGTAGCTTGAGAACTTCCACTCGCTAACGGAATAGAGGTAGACCCAAATATAGTCATGCTGGGAGTAATAGAAGGGATGGAAATAGTTCCTCCCCCTTGTACAGATATGGGAGTTTGCATGCTCACAACACTTGTCGTAGATGCCATGCTTCCAGCAGTGGTCATCGAAGGAATAGATGTATGTAAACCTGGGCTCGAAGGCCTATGAGTGAGAGTTCCAACGTATAACAAAATGTCTGGATGATCAAGAGGAAGAGGAGAATTCAGAGTTGCAACTATCTTTGAAAGCTCTTCAACTTCGATATTATCTTCCAATTGGAAGAGTACTCAAGAAAGAACTGGTATTTTCCTCTCTAACTCTATACTGGTGCTAGGTCTATCTTGTGAACTAATGACCCCAAGCGGAGGACCAGTCTTCGATGGGCCTGTTGCCATTGGTTGAAAACCACTGGCATAATCACTGCTATGCCTTCTAGGAGAAGGCTCCGGACTCGTACGTGATAGCCCACGAAGTCTCCTAGACCATCGATATGGTTGGTCAGCCACTTTGAATTATTTAACAGATCTACTTAAAGACTCAAAAAATTTATAAAGATAGGCTAACTAGGAGCAAAGAACACTCACTAAAATGTCCCTAAAGATATCAGCAATCAAACAACTCTCAAGTATTTCCACTCCGGGTGATTAGGACTGGACATAAAAATACAAGAAAGTTAATAACAAGGGCCTTCCAAAAATAGACTGGGGTAATTACACCCCAGGCCTACTAGCGAAGGTATCAGAGATAGTTACGTTGACCTCCAGACAACAACCTTTGCGGGTGCTAGCCCCCAAGCTTTGCAAGGGTGCCCTCCATAAGTACTACTGAACATGATACAACGTCAATCTCAGGTGCCATGGGATTCCCCTCCATAGCCACCTGTGTGGTCCCTAGGATAGGCAACTATGGTCACCAACTCATATTAGAATCAGGGTGGAACAATCATGAGGTAAGATCTGACAAGTAAGAGAGGGGGTATCTCTCGTCCTTATCTTCACTAACCCTCGTGCTTTACTCCTAGTTACGGATCTTTCATGGTCTCCCTAATGCTATTGGATTTTTCTCATTAATCAAACTTCTATGTTTTGTAATTTAGAGCGGCCTTGGAGAGTTAACTCTCCTCTTACCTAATCCAAGGCCCTAATAAACCTAAACTTGTTGGTGTATCCTGATGACAATACAAAAGTTCTAGTTCATTTTAATTAAGCGCTTGATTTTAATGGCTGTTTTTTTGAGTCAAGGGTATAGATGGAAGCAAAACCAATGGTGTTTGTATGACACAAAAGAAATCAATGAAAAACTAACTACATGAATGCAATCATTTGTTCTTAGATGAAAAGAGATCTCTATATGGGTTCTACGAGACTTCTATAAATCAAAACAATTTTTATTTTCTTTTCTTGAAACACACTTCACACACTCAAAAACTAAAAGACTATGAATGATTTAACAATTCAAACTACCCTAATGCAAGATACAATGGAGATGCAAGATCCTAAATTACTCTAAAAATTGAAAGCAATTGTTTATAACTATCAATTAGCCAACTTACGTACTGAAGAGGATATAAATTTTGACCACAAAATTCTCTCCAAACAAGAAGGAAAAATCGTAAAATATCACAATTCACTTTCAAAAACCAAAAGAAACCAAAATCAAACTTGGCAAAAGAAAGAAAAAAACAAATTTTTTTGAGATCTTTTCTTTTTCAAGAAACAACCAAAACAATTTTTTGAAATCACTCAAAATGCTACTAAAACTCAAAGATCAAAAAGAGAGCACAAGGAGTCTTTGCAAGTTACAAACTCGAAAATGAATGAAAACTTGAGAAAAAAGGCTTCAACTTGTACCAAATGACCCAAACAGTAGCAAAGAGCTTGACAAAATGACCAAGAAGCCAGGAAAGAAATACTTTCAAATTCGTCAAAAAGACTTTCAGAAAGAAAGAAAAGCTATAAGGCCAAAAAAACGAAGGAAAGAAAAGAAAGTAGATTAAAAACTGAGCTTGACACTGAAGCTGAAAACAATCTCCTATTTTGGAGGACCAAAACAATAAAGAACTTTTGAACGAAGCCTTGTGTGCCAAAACACCAATTACAAAATCGCTCAAAAAGTAAACCTAGGCCAAATATTTTCAATGGGGAAGAGACTTCGAAACAGTAAGCTTGCAGAATAATGAACTTCTTTAGACAGAAATTGACCACATAGAGACTAAAAAGACCAGGCAACAAATCTATCTGGCTAGAGAGATTTTAAAAAACAATGCAAAAATTGGTATACGCAACTGTGCTCAAGCACAGAGGTGTGTACACGCGCTTCTAATATAGGAAACTCGTGTATATGCAGGTTCACTTCACAAAAACTAGCGTGTATATGCTACTGTAAACAAAGTAAAAGGCATATACAATGCTTTGCAAGAAAAATAAAAAACAAAGCCAGATCAAAAAGATCAAACTTAAGGTTTGAGACTCTAGTAGACTAAATAAGACTGTAACAACAAGAAAACCAAAGACTGAGCCCTAATTGACACTGAATAACCCAAACTAGGAATAACAGGATTGTTATCCCCAGTGGAGTGGCCAATTCTCTTTCGGGAATAAGTACCCTACGGCTTTGGGTTAAAACCAAAACAGAGCAGAAGCAAACTACAACAAGAAACACTCATACAACTCAGGCAAAATTCTTATATAATCAAATTACGTAAGAGCGATTGTACCCAGATTTCCTTCATTCGAGTAGGTCTCGTAGAGTTTAGACCCTCTACAACTCCCAATGTTCTTCAAACTTGAAAATCATTCAATTCGAACATACATAACAGTATAGAAGTAAAGCATATTCACGAAATTTGACTTTATGTCATATAAACAAATGATTGATCATACATCAAAAAAACATTCATATATGAATTACAACATAATTTGATGCATAAATAAAGTTTATTTTGGAAACAAGACAACATTTCTTTTATTGCAGTAAGCTATAAATAACAAGGATAGAATTCACCTGAGTCTTCTTCTTTTGGCTCCAAGTAGAACCATCCTCTGCATTCGTCATATCCCAGCCTTCAACAATCTTCTTCCATAACCAACACCATGATATCTCAAGCAAAAGGGAGAATATCTATAATCAAGGAAACAAGGGTTTCCTGAAGCTTGGGGAAGTGCATGAGGCATAGGGATTCATCAGACTCAGTCAGGGATAATCTCAGTATAATAACTCTATCTCTTCTCCTCCTTTAGGCCTTCCCATAGAAGTCTATTTATACTTCTCCCAATTAGTTTTTTAGTTGGGAAACAATTGGGCCACGGGCAATAGAAAGTAATCAACAGGTAAAACCCGTGAACTTCGCCCATAATTAAGGAAATTTAATTTTTTAAGTGTTTTAACACATATACGCGGGTTGGGTATTGACTAACCCACGTGTACACACTTTTATCTCAGGGAAAAGTAGCATACAGGGAATAAAACACTCTTTTTAATATATTTGGATGAAGTTTGGAAGGAGGGGTTGCCCTAGGCAGTAAGCATCACAAATACCAAGGGTGGTAAATGGTGTTATAACATGCATTGAACCATAATGCAAGACCAATACCATCAAAGACCCCACAACACTATTCCATGTGAAGGAGAAGACAAAGCACACCAAGAGTACATCCATCACTTAGCAGTGCAATAGCTTGACACAGACACCACAGTCAACTAGTACATGTCAGTAGTGTAATGTTGAGTCATGAGCTATCTTGACCATATCACCATTATGCACCATATCCATTGTAACTCAATGTAATGTAAAGTGAATTCCAATGTAAGAACAGAAGAAGTTGAAGAGTCATGTTAGTTGAAAAGTCATTGGAAGTTGAACAGTCATGAGGGTTGTCTAAGAGTCACAAGGGTAAAGCATTACCCTTGGCTATACAGACCCCTCCCATTGTATGAGAAAGTGACTTTTCACCTTGGCTCCTCCCACATAGCCTTGAGAGTTTATAGTCTATTCTTTTAGGAGTGAGAAGTGGCTCCAATGTCCCACTACTGGGACTAGTGATGTTTGGTGTACAAATGTTTCTTGGGACTTTTTCTTAATTCGGAAGCATGTTAAGGCCAACATGTTTTCTTGCATGTTTTATAGATGTTTTTAAGACTAATATTTACACATTTGTAATGCATTTTTTCTTAATTTGTACTAAGATAGTTAAACTACTTTGGTTATTTTAGCACTTACATTGTTGAAGAGGTGTTGTATTTCTTATCACTGTTGTCTCATCCTTGTGGACTACTCCACGCGATACTAGATAGACCACCTTTTTGTATTGGCTATCGCTGCTCTCACATCCTTGTGGAGAACTCTGCAGGATACTCAATAGACCATATTTTTTTTATATTTATAAATACTGTCACATATGTGTTGACTACTCTCCTATGTGGTGTATGTGTTGTCCCCTTCACCTTGATTTTAATGATTGCCATATCCGCTGTGGACTATTCGACTGGGTGCTAGAAAAACCTTTTTTGTTCATGTGTGTCTCTTCCTGTGTGGTACTACTACCTCTCATTTAGAGACTTACTTTACTCTCCCCCTTTGCAGTAAGAGAACCTTGACATAGTTACATTATCCTCTCACCAAGCACATGTACCTTGATGTTTGAAGATACCAACCTAACACTCTCATTTATGACAACTAGAGACAAGGTAGATCTCTAAGTATATGGAAACCAAGCCTTCATACTGGATGGGACTCCTACAAAAAATGGTGTGAGGTCTAGTTGGAACTTCACATTAGGGAGATCCCATTGGTTGATAGATTTCAACATCGTTAACATAACCCTATTGGAAGCACAAGTAGTACTTATAAATAGAAGAAAGTCATCTAGTACAAAAATAATCATAAATAATTGGAAATGAGAATTTGCAATATTAGGATAATCAAGATCCTCCGCTGGAATCTTCATTAGAAGGTTGATCTCTTGGAAGAAGGAAGTGGCTCACTGAGAATTCCACCTTGGATGGGATTCGTTGTTTGGAAGAACGATGATATGATGACAAAGGAATGCAGCATGTCAAGATGATTGAAGTACTTTCAATCAACAAAAAGAATCTTCTAAGGTTTGTCTAGATGATCGAAAGAAGAAAATAGGTATGTATGCATATGTTTGATAAATTAGGTCATGTCAACATATAGTTGCAAATAGCATGGATGGATACTCTGTCTCATGAGTATTATCAAAGGAAAGTGTTCTCTTCTAGAAATTCATAAAGGAATGGTTCACATATTGACTAGATGAAATCAACATAATATTTCCTCATATGGAATATGAGGTGGTTGACAAAGATGGAGGAACTATAGCTAGAAGTTCCTGGGAAGAACTATGTGAAGAAAGAAAGAAGAGATCATGAAATATGCAACTAATATCATATAGAAAATAAAATCAACATCCAATGACTAGAAGGATTGACCATTATATCTCCATGGGAAATATATTAAGACCTTGGGAAAATATAGAAATAAATAAGACCCTTGACATTAGATATCTTGGAGATGTGTCAATATGAATGCAAGATGTTGATGTTTCTACAAGAATATATCATGACAAAGAGTCATCAAAAAAGGAAATTGTTATTTAATGTTCACTTTTGATTTTTGAACATTATCTGGATGGGCTAAATACAGGGCTACCAAAAGAGAGTTGTGGATGTCATCTACAACTAAGTTCTCATGTGTAAGGATGGAAGATCCAGAAGGATACATGATTTGGAAAAGGTAGTTGTATGAAGGAAAGCTAGATATGGACTAGCATATCACTTTCTGATGAAGGGAAGGATGGTATGACTAACATGGTTGATGAAGGAAAGTGATGGATGATCATTTCCCTACAAGACAAATAAGATGAAATTCATGACATCAAATGGAAGAGATGTAGTAGCAGATGAAGGTCCCATGATCTCCATTAAAGTAGAGATAGATGCTACTGGAAATATGTCCCTAGTTAAGAGGGAGCCTGGAACCAAGTTTCTAGCTAAAACTTAGAAAGAAAATCCCTAGCTAAGAGGGAGCTTGGACAAGTCCCTATTTAAGAGGGAGCTTGGGTACATTATTTTTATAGGAATAGGTATATCCTCCCTAGTTGAGAGAAATAGATAGGAAAATAATTATTGTCATCACTTGGGAAGAAATAATGGAGGATTGGGTAAGCATATGACATTTGATACCCTTTGAGGATCTAGTAGGGCATCCAAGATAAGATTAGTCGTAGAGGACCAATATTCTCTAAGGACTGGGAATCTAAGATAAGAATAGTACCGAAAGGACATGCCATGTGAACAAATGGGTGGGGTATGTTCCTTGAGAGACAATGATGATGATGTCTATAAATAATTGGGATCGCTAGCATTTTTCTGTGATCTTGTGGAGAGATAGAGCTATGAGTCAAGGCCCTTGTATGTGAGAATGCTAGTTGATATGATGTTATGCATATTGGTTACCAAGCTGACTCTTCTTATGAGAATTCTTCAGATTGAGAATGTCCAAGTACCTTGTATGGATTATGAATACCTCCCTAGTTAATAGGGAGTGTTGAAATATGTAACTACGTTTAGTCTTAATAATGACATATGTAATCATGATTTTTATGTATTTGATATAATGAGAGAAAAATAATGTTTTTATTGTTTTCTTATGGCATAGGTTTCATGCTCAAGAGGATTTTATTTTATAGGTATGACTCCCATTGAGAGATTCTAGGGCTTATGAGCCATTGTCATGTATGCATGACCCATTTTCACATATTGAATTTTGTAAAAGAAAATTATTTAAGTCAAAACAAAGTCATAGAACCCTCCAAGGTCAAGTCAAAATGCATGCAACAAGTCGGCCTTCTCAAAAGACAAGTAAGCATACTTGATGTGACAAGAAGCTTATATATATAAGGCTAGTTGACCAATTTGAAGGGAATTCAAGGAAGATCACATAATTTTGATCATTGAACAAGAAAGAGTCTCTCATAAAGTGAAGAAGAGGAAGTCAAGAAAGAAGGAAGAGCGAAGTAATTTTAGAACTTTTTTGGGCTATTTCTGTTCCTATGTGGTAGGAGATTAGGTTTTTTCCTACTGCAGCAAATCAAAGGTACAATGAACTCAAAGTGGCCAAACTAAGTAAAGGAAAAAGAGTATCTTATAGGCCAAAGTCACAAAGAGACTAGCACAAGCCAAGAAGGAGAAAAAGGGCTAACATTGCCCTAATTCTGTCACATGAGCAGAAGTTGTAGTCAAATGTAGGAGGTCAAGAATTACAGAAAGAGAGGCCAAAAATTTCAGACTAGTGTTGGAGGGCCAAGGGTTAAAGAAGAAGGAGAAATTGCAGCAACATCAAGAAGAAATTGGTTTTGACTTGAGACAATGATTGAATTGGTCTTGGATAAGTTTTTGGTTAAGGATCTAGGTCTTGGAGTTAGTCGATTAAAGATTCTAAGAGAAGAAGAGTTCTTGTGGGTTTTCCTCTCAAGCTAAAGAGGTTTTGTCCCTGGTTGATAGCCTACATAATGTGTCCTATTGTCTCATTGTTCTTTAAGCTTTGGTAGTTGTTTGATGATACACAACACTAATAATAAGAGAAATAAGAAGCTAACTAAGTGAAGTAAATAACAATCAGTTATTCAGAAGAGAAATCACCCACCTTGTTGCCCCAAGATTTCTCAACATATATGACTATTTTCTCAAAGATATATGATGAACTTATGAAGCATCATGTCATCCCTAAAAATTTTCCAATGGCATCCCAACATGTGTCAATGAAAATGGTTTACAAAAGGATGTCATGCTCATTATTGTCATTGTTTTATCTACCTATCCTCTGAGTCACAATCCTGACACACCCATTAATATGATGATGATTAATCCCATCCATCCAAGCTTGTATTTTCAATTTAGAATGGACAATTCTCTTCCTTCACACAAGCCAAAGTTCAGGAAAATTCGAGTGTGAGAAGAAACCCTAACCCCACAGAAGTGAAAAATCATTTGTATACCCATGATAACCCAATTCTTGTGTGAATAAATCCTTCACTTTGTGAAATCAACCCCATATACATTATCAAGAGCTAGATTGAATCCTAACCAACTCCAAGAATATCCAATCCTAACACAAAATTCACAAAACACCCTAGTTTGATACTTACGTGTATCAAGCAAGCTGAAGCTCACCAAGTTTTAATTAAATTCCTTCGACATAATCAACCAATCCAATTGAGCTACGTGATTATTGGATATTAGCTAATCAATCCTACTTATAAATCTAACATCTTGTCACCTCCCTCATTCCAATAATCCAACTAAATTACCCCAACAAACCCCTCATCCTCAATGGCTACACCACATATACCAAGTGCCTCCAATGTCCAAATGGTGGAAAAGACTAAAGAACATGACTTCTACATCCGGGATGCTAATATTCGAGATCTTGTTTTAACCACTTATGAAATGAGAAAATACATACAACTAGTATGCAATATTGAATAGGGAATCACAATGACCTATTTAAATTAGACATGCTGTTGGAATTGGTCCCACAAGGATACCATTTCTTGGATATGGTTACATGGTGTTCCAACATATATCTACTAGGGAGAGCCATAATTCTACCCAATGAGATAAGGAAATTATTAAGGTCACACTAGAGGCTATTGTAGATATGCTATCATTCCCAAAAAGGAAAGGCATGTAGAAGTTGGACACATAAATATTAGATGATCAATGGAAGGACCTCTCCCCAAAGGTCAAGTAGTAGATGATCCATCAAAATGTCAAAGAAGGAGTACTCACCCCTTCTAGGCCTCCTCCCTATCCTATCACGGTATTTGACTCTATGCCCCAAATATCATTTTCAATGATTTCTCAAGTCCTTGGTCTTGATACCGATGTCTAAGTAGGTGAGTTGGTCCTAAGTTTCCTAGATACTTTACTTCATCTAGTCACCAAGGCCTACATAAAATATGATTTTCCCAATTCCTATCTGATGAAATTCATTCCCAATTGATAGAGTTTGAGGACAATAGGTCATTTTGATATAAAGCCTATATGGTCTATCCTTTTATTCATCCGATCTATCCTTTCCTTGAGAACCTAAAGCCCAAAATTATCAATGAGGAAAATACCATGGTTCTTGTCTTTGAGTGGTTATCCATCGTGAGGAAATCAGAAAACAATAAAGGATTTTTCAAGTATCTATCATCATTTATGTCTATTTTATTGTTGCATGGTAAGAGTTTACTTAGAGCCCCTAAGATCCTTCGGGAAATGTTCTAGTTCAGTCCTAACTCTATTGTGGGTAACTAGTAACTCTTTGATGAGTACACAATCATAAGGATATATGGGTTTAAATAAATACAATATCAGTTGCTAGCATTTATGACTCAACACATCTTCTCGCTCGAGTATACAAGGAAAATATTTAGTAGTGAGAACTCGCATTTTACTACTAGGAAAGTAGTACTAACTTTCACCTCACTCATGAGGTGGGGCCATTTGTGGTAAGTAAAATTATTTTCCTTAATATAGTGGAGAATATCCTAAAAATATTCAAGTTATCACAAGAAGGTGCATGGAAATATGACCCACATAATATCATATATAAAAGAATAAAGGATAGGGAAAAAGAAGAACATAAGCATGACTCCAAACCTATAGTGGAAGAATGTGCAAATAAACCCACATGGGAGAAGTTAAATGCCATTATATATCCTATAGAATCAAGAACATCCCCCTCTTAGGAAAGAAAAGAAGTTTATTGGAGCCCATGGATATAGACCAAGGATATGAGTATAGCTCCAAGAGGGCCAAAGGAAAAGAAGTAGAGAGAAATGATGAAGATGAAGTAGATGATGAAGTAGAGAATACATAATCCCAATATTTTGTAATATACCTCATCTACAATTTTTTTTTTTAAATAATAACTAAGTGTAAGACTTCATACATTTCTCTTTCTTATATTCATTTCCTTCTATGAAATTTCTATTATCAATATGCTTATTTCTGAATCAATACCAAAATCCTTCGTAATGTTGTATTAATACCTTCAATTGATCCTCTTCCTAAGGACATTAAACTATATTTTAAAATCAAATTCCCTCATCTCTCTTCTTCAATGAGCATTTCATTCCAGGAGGATGTTCTGATATCTCTTATCAAGACATATACTCCTTTTTTCTAATCTTAGCATATTCCTCTAAGTTTAATCTACCACTTTTAACTATCTATATCACTTCACTTTTAAACATTGATGATGTATAATGGTTGGAAATGTTTTGACGTATTATCATAACATATTATTTATTTACCCTCCACCCTACTTTGATCTATATATTTTTAGATATTCTAGTGTTATAAACATTTAATCATTGACATTGATTTTTCCTCCATATTACAATGTTAATGTCTTTACCTCACAAGAGGATTTAACATATATCAATATATGTCACATATATCATATATGTGTTCCCTTTTCGTTATATTGTGCATTTCATAAACTTATATTACTGTATTCCTTCTGCATTCATTGTTCGAATGTGATATATTAAACTCTATCTCTTAGCATCAAATTTACCATAATGTATAATGCACTATTTTTAATATTCTCTGGAATATTCTATGTGTAAATGTGTTATATTTTGACACCTCCATGAACGTCCTTCCGACCTACCATATCCATGGTTGTAAAGTGATTGTATTCTATTAGCGGTGTTGTTGTAGCAGCTACAACCACCCTCCAAAATTTTGCCTATGCTTCATTTTAAAGCCTACCTTCTAAATTAAAGTAGCTTATCTTACACTAACCCAGGTACTTGTGCTTTGATTGAGCTTCATATCTTGCATCATGGCTTTTGTTTACTTACTGCATTTTCTTTCTAACCCACAAGTTGATCTCTTGACTTGGTTTCCACCTAGTTTCGGGCTTGCCTTAGAGAACAATGCAATCCTTGCGGGAAATTAGCCTTCCTCTCGGGAATTACGCAGTTCAATCTAAAAGTGAGCCTTCAGCTCCAAAATTTCATAGAGCCAGTTAATAGCCAACTTTCAATTGGGAAATTACACAAAGCTTGAGAGGTAGCCCAAAACCACTTAATGCAGAAATTGCACAAAAGTCGCTTGCTCAGAAACTGCTAAGTGTATGAGCCAGTGAGTTGCTTAGTCCTTCCTAGAGCTACGCAATCTCTTCGAGCAATGCATGGAATATTTTCCCAAAAAGAGAAAATAAAAAAGAAGAAAATAATCCCTTTAAATTAGGGATATGTTTTTAGTAGCCCGAAGGAGACACTTGAGTTATTTTGGAAACTCCTGCCAAGTGTCTCTTTTTCCTTGATTTTTGGCCTTCACATAATAAACCCTAAATCAACCAAATCCATTTAATTGGCACATCTAGAGTTCATTTTCACATTCAATCTTAGAGATTTGGCATTCTTGAGGATATCAAGGAACCTTAGGTGCGACCGTCGTCACTTTTTCAGGTAAGTCTTCCCTTTCTAGTCTTTTGCCATTTTTTTTGTCACTTTTTTTGTTTATCTTGTGAGAGTGTTTTTTCACTTGTTTTTTTGAATGAATGTTGGCATTCTAACTTGTTTTAGCTTGTAGAAGTGTTTTTTCACGTTATTCATTTCCTTTTCCAAGTGTCGCATGCATTACCCAATTTTTGCACTAACGGTTGTCGTTACGATGACTCTACCCACATGCTTCATTTTCCTTCTGTTTGATTCATTCTTGCACTTGTTTTACTTACATGCATCATCACTTAGTTAGATCTACACTCAACATCCCACTATGCTTTAGAGATGCACTCAAAAGCTCACCATCCCTTAGATCTGCTCAATTTCAGACTCCTATTAGGTAGATCTGGGCTTCCCTTGCCCATATCTCGCCTTCCCTCGCATGCACTATAGATCCCAGGAGATCAAGGCTTAGCCTTGGCTTATAGAATTGTGCAAAGGCTACCTTGGCCTGGCTCTAATTGCACACTGCGCAGTTCCAAGAGCCAACCTCCCCGTCCAAGCCACTGAGACTGTGCAATGGGCAATCTCTCTTGGTCTATGCTAAGAATGAATTGTGCATTGTGTAGTTACAGTCAGCAAGCCTCCCTCACTAACTACTGGGACTACAAAATGCATAGTTCTAGCAGGAAATCAATCACCTCTGTGAACTAGGATTGTGAAATCCCACCTAGAATTTTCCCAATTTGTTGCTTGAACTTGTCTTGAAGTGCTTTTGGTTTTAAGCTAACATTTGCATGCCATGAGTATCCTCTATGTCTCTAGGTAAAATAGTGGTTGAGCACCTATCTAGCAGTTACAGTTAATATGGCTTCCAAGAGAGCTAAATCAAAGGAAATTTTGGAGAGTAGTACTAGGGAAACAGTTGAGCACGTGTTAGTTAACTTGCTAATTTATGGAAACACTTGGCTGTCCATTGAGAAGGGCATGAAGTTAAAATGGAAATAGATCAAGGATATCTTTGTAGAGGACATTAAGAAGGACACAGAGGAACAAAACATTTATATCAGTATTCAACAGTCAGGCTTTTAAAAGGTTGCATGCAGGTACCCCGCCTTCTCCTATGCGAGCATTAGTAGCTGGATTGTCTCACACATAGATCTAGAAACTATGACATTGAGCAGTGCCAACAGGATAGAACTTGCCACTTTCAGGGAAAATAACTATCATCAGATGAATCATTTACCTTAGTGAGCGAGGCACATGGACACACTTTTGTAAATAAGTTGAAGAGTCATGAGGGTAGTCAAAGAGTCAGAAAGGGGAATGTTAAGTGTCACCCCACCCTTTGTTATAAATAGAACCTCATAAATCATAGAACATGCTTTTGGGAGCTAAGCATTTGGCTAGGCTTAGGCTTAGAAAAGGCTTGGGAGTATTGTGATGAGCCTTGGCTTCTCCACTGCATAGAGTGAGTATACTTATTTGGAGGAGCAGGTGTTTTTGACTGTAAAGTTCCAATATTGGGGCTATGGTCGTCAATGGTGTATGTATGGATGGAACTTTCACTTATAATAATAGTAATAGAGTCAACACACTTTCATGCATATGTTGTTATTGTAGTTAGACTATTATAGTTGTTTTAGCAATGTATGTTGTTTAACTAATGCATTTCCTTATGAACTACTTTGTATGAAATTGTATGAACGCTGTTGAATGCGTGTTGTCAGATTAACCCACCACTTTAATTTGTGGACTATTCTACATTTTAGCTTGTGATGTCATTTTTCTCATGTTTTTGTTTTGAGTTGCATACTATTACAAGATTCTAAGGGGCACACTTCCTTTCCCCTTCCATGTGTTCGAACCCCCATGGATCTCACTTGACTCACTGCAAGGTCACACACATGTTTCAACCCAGAGTTATCATACTTATCTATGCGTGATATTGCGGTAAAGGCATTACATTACCACCCACTGTTGGGACTCCTACTCCAAATGGGTTGGGGTCTATTTGGGACTTCTTACCAGGGATATCCCCTAAAAGTTGAAGGGTCCAACACTATTAAAATTTATGGTGATAGAAGGAGGGCCAGATGAAAAGTTGAGCCCTTGAAGTATGTTTTGAATTTCTACACATCATTCATGAATTATATCCTAATCAAAACCTCAACATGTTTTTCTCATGCTATTGATTTTGTTGTGTCAGTGGATGTTATAGATGACTTGTAAAAATACAAATTTAATGGCGATGATGGAACACCCCTGTTTAGGCACACAATTCCCTTTGGTGGCTTTTGTGACAGGCATGATCTCCCCTCGGATGACATCACCTATGGGTTGTTCACTTTCACGTTCGAAGGGTGCATTAAGAAATGGTGTCACTCATCACTTGCATCCTATATACACTCTTATGATCATATGCTTAAATAATTATTCCATGATTTTGTTTTCTATGACAGTAAATCACTCAATCAAAAAAATTTAAAATTGAGAAAAGCTCCTAACAAATATCTTGAGCACTTTCACGGTCGTTTCCTTCAGTACTGTTATGACTTTCGAGAAGATGAAGATAACTAGAATTTTTTGGAAGGAATATTTCAATACCTTGTTCACATTTTTGAAAATCGACACAAGTTAGAGACTTTCGACTCTCTCGCCGCATACGTCGATGTTAGAGCTTCAGAATCTGAGATAGACGAAGTTGTTGTCCCAAGTGACCCTTTGTCCCCTTCTCATCAAGCAACTCTAGCTCCGTAGGATGAGGTGGGAGAAGTTGTGAACCCACCTACAGACCTATCACCATATTCTCCTACCCCACCTACTGTAGAATTATATATAGATTTGGACTGCAAGTTTGATGGTTGTCACGTGGTCTCATCCACTCAGCCTCCATTCTTTGATTCCTTTGATCCTATGGATTTTGGTGTGTTGTGTTCATCCATTCCGGATTCTACTTGGGATGTTCACGAGGATCAAGTTATGGATAGAGTTTTTGTTGAACAACCAACCCACGCTATTATTTTTTATGAGTATGTGTGGGAGCTTGAATAAGAATCTGTGGTGAAGGATGACCTCCTTCCATCTACACCTCGTCCACTTACGATAATTCACAAAACACGTGGGATGTTGTTCTTTCATTCAATTGTCAAGAGGACAAATATTTCTTCCCTGATCCACTTGATCTCTCATATTTCATTTTTGAAAACTTAGAGGGTGAAAATTATTGTTTTCCATTGCATCCTCTTTATGATTCATCAGACCATGAGGATGTTATTGTTCATCTCGAATTTTTTTATCATGGCTATCATTATCTTTTCACTCACTCATTTGATCATGACTCTTATTCACTTGTTGTTGGGAACAGGTCCGCTGGGGTCAATTTTGGGGTTAAAATCCCAAGTTTTGGGGCTAGAGGCCCAAGTTTCGTGTAAATAATGTAACGTGTTTGCATTTTGTGGCTACGAAGTGCAAAGATGTAAGCAGTCAAAAAGGGGTTTCCGTCCTTAGTTTAGATAGTTTGTATTGGCTTGATGAGATCCACCCTTCATTTGCGGACCATGGGATTGTATAAGAAGGGAGTCTTAGAAGAGTCCAAGGTAGCTAGGTTACAAGTTGTTGGTAGAGTTATGAGTAATTTTATGGGTCTTTGAGAGCTAAGAGCAAAGAGTCTTAGTGTAGGAAGAGGCTCTATGGCTGAGTGCGCAGAGGCCTAGGCGAGAAGTCTGCAGCTGAGTGTGCGAACCCCTGTAGCTATGTGTGCAGGGTAGTCAGAGTCCGTACTGGAAATATGGATTATCAATAAAGAGAAGTATTCTGGAATCATCTGTGTATGTGTTATTTTACTTCTGTTATGAATGTTGTGATTATGTTATATTGAATACTGGGGTTATGGATTAATGCTATATTGATGCACGAATTTATGTATTTTACTTTGTCATATGAATGAAAGTAAGAATATATGTTTATGCAAAGATAACCATAATTCATGTTAAAGTTAACTGATACTTAAGTGAATCTGAGTAAATACAGAAGTAAGAGTAATTATAGAGGCGCGTAAGTGCCTGATCTATCTATTTAGGGTCTCCGAAGGACGATTGGAGGTTTTCACAGAGACTTCAAGGACGAATAAGAGACGTACCTTGATAAGCCCTAAAGGGCTTATCGATCTATGTGAAGGAAGGGTTAGGGAAAATAACCGACATCAAAACCATCTCAAAGTGCAGAAACTTGGTTCCTGCATCCCCCCATACTGCTCCAGGTGAGACTTTAGTCCGTGCTCCACGAATTGATACCGAAAGGGCCAGTAGTGTAGGGATTTTCTTGGCTTATTAACATTGAACCTGGGTCAGGCTACATCAAGCCAACAAATAGTTTTGTTTCCAGGAATGGGATTTGCATAGCGAGATGTGTGATGTCACATCATTAGAATCAAACTAAGAAGGAGATTGAAGACTAGTTAGATAGAAATATCCACGAATCTGGGGCGCAAGAAATCAGAAATTCATGATTGATGAAAGAACAGTGGTTTGACAGATATCTGTAAATAGAGATACATGAAATCTTCTTTTGATCCTTCCTGGTTGAATTATACGAGTGGATCGTGAAGTTGGCATACGGCTCAGGGAGGTGGAGGCTTGACAGTCCGATTGACTAGACCCTAGAGTTAGTGTGGAAATTGAAAGCCTCTAAAGATAAGATCATGCATGTTGTCAATCATTGGCTTGATCATATCATAGTAGGGTTTGTGACAGAGTTCGTGGTTGATACTTTGGTTAGTACAACGAAGTAGAGTGCCGCTTCTTGAAAGGGCCGCGAGGTAAGTATTTGAAATCATTAAATACTTGGATTAAGATGCTCTTTTGAGAAAAGTGGGTTATCCAGTTACCTTGATGTTTGGGGATACATGAAGTGGAAGGACTTTCAGGGATGGAGGAAGAAAAGCCCATGAATATAGCCCGTTGATTGAGCCCCCTCTGAGTGATGACGAGGGAGCAGCATAGGCTTCTTCGTAGAGCGTTATTCAGTTGATAAAGCAAGGGTTCCTGCGAATACCTCATCCACCCATACCACCTCCATATTCACCCCCACTTCTTACACACTCACCCACACCAGCACCACCTCCACCACCATTCAACATGACGAGCTCCGTAAAGCTACTTGTGTTCAAGGGTGTGGGAAATGAAGATCCAGACCAATTTTAGTTCGTCGTGAAGGCTGTATGGGAAGCTTAGGGTATCACAAAGGATCAAATGAAGAAAGGGATGTTGGTTAGTGCTTTGTAGGACTGCACACTAACTTGGTACATTAAGTACTACACTGATAATCTGATGTTTGCATTGGTAGATATCCAGACTACACTGAATAAGGAATTTAGTAGACCTAAGTCTGAGGCACAATCAATTGTGGGATTCAAGGAGATCATGATGAAGCCTAGAGAGACACCCTGGGATATGGATCAAAGATTGAAGTGTACGATTTGTGAAGGCAACATGAATCTGACTGATGGGAAGCACCGCGGATGGTTTGTGGCCTCTCTCCTACCTCATCTAAGGGTTGCACTATCACAATAGAAGATTGGGACCTAGGTAGAAGCTCTAGAAATCGTGATGAGATTTCATGAGACACCAATGCATGATGCTAATCAGGGGGTTCATCAAATTCATGTGTAGCTGTAGAACCTTTGCCTGGAAATGAAAAGTCTAAAAAAATATAGAACAACTTGGCTAGAGGCATGTGAAAAATTATGGTGCCTAAAGTGCAAGATCTAGGGGCATGGAAAAGATCACTATCTAGTTTTCAAAATTATGTTGCAGCAGGAGGATCAATGCCTCTGAGGCTAGAAGATATAGCACGGCTAAGTACAAGACCCATGCTATGGTGTGCTATTTGTCAGGTAGCTGGGAAACATGTGCAAGACAATTGCCATTTGCTGCAGAAATTCATACAGACACCACAACAACTCTTCTACAACTTATGTCAATCAGTGGGTCATGACAAGTGCAATTGATATAGTTACGAATTAATGATGGACAGGACACTTGCATACAGGGTGTAGGTAGAAACACGACCTCTGAACCAAGGCGTTGGAGGAGCGTGAGGTGAGTATCAGGGGTGCGGATGAGGCCAAGGGCAGGTTATTTGTTACAATTGTGGACGACCAGGAAACTACGCGTGAGACTGCTCGAACCCAACGCGGTTGTCATACCGCTATTGTACTTAGCTTGACCATGCAATAGTGGATTACCCTATATTGTTATCTAAGATATGCGAGAAGGGGGCACAACCTCAGCGACTGATTCATAACCTACAGATGATGAGGGTTGAGCCTCACGAGGAAGACCCTAAGGTAAATATTATGCTGCGGAGTGGAGTGGTGATTGGTGAGGATAAGGGGAAGGAGCCTAAAGAAGGCAAGTGGGTCTGCAAAGCAGCAGGAAAGGAGACCAGGTTTGATCTATAATGCGAAAAAGAAACATTTATGGAAGTAAAGAAAAGTTTTGCTAAGGCGTCTACCTCTGGGAGTCAAGAGAAGCCGGTAGAAGAAATGGACCCGTCCATGATTACCACATTCATTGAGACCTACATGAAACTGCTATGCGATAGCAAGGGTGTGAAGGGACTATAGGAGTTGATCAATAGGTGTGACGGCAAGAAAAATGCTACTAACAGACTACGCATAGTTAGAAATCTTTGTAAGCATAAGGCAAGAACTAGATGTGAGATGAGACTCACTGTGCAGATAAGAGAATACGAAATGGACCAAGTTATCTTTTACCTAGGGTCCAACACAAATGTTTTACTGAAATAGACATGGGAAAGAATGGGGAGACTTGTGCTACAGTCATCTTTGATTCAGTTAAGGATGGAAAATCAACAGAAAATCATCCTAATGGGGAGTTTGCAGGGGGTTACAGTTGATATCGAAGGCGCGAGTGCACTAGCTAATTTTGAAGTGATAGAAATTGTGGATGACATCAATCCCTACCCTGTGCTCCTTGGGATTGATTGGACCATTGAAATGAATGGAGTAATCAACTTGAATAAGCGAAAGATGATATTTGAAAAGAAATCGCTCTGCGTAATGGTGCCAGTGGACCCTGTAGAAGGACTATGCTATACTGAACCAGTCCGAGATTATGAAAGTGATGACGATTTGGACCAGATTTACAAAATAATAGCATGGGATCGGAATTGGGAGAATCCAACAGTAGATGGATGTATTGCGTGGGATCGTGAGAGCTTCTGCACATCAGATCTAGACAAAGAACTAGAGCACTGACAGAATCGACTACATTCAGTAGCTATGTTTCCCTATAATATGATGACTAAGTCATTGTGTTGTGTATCATAAGAGGTAAGAGATATGCCTTACTATGATGGATTAACTGATGTTGATCACTTTTTGGATGAATTTTAAAGGGAAGTGCCAAAGAAGCATCACTTCCATGCACTGGATTAGGTGTTGTGAGCTATGCCTGCAAGATGGTGGGGTACACACAAAGATAGTTTTGATGATTGGTGTGAATATAGGAGGATGATGAGGGTACTCTTTGGTCATCTGAAGGTGTGATTAACAGAAAAGTATGATGGAAGAAATGACCCCCACGACCATTTTCCAAATAGACTGAAGTGTACGGAGTGAAGCATCAACCAGAGTGGGTCCATCTGTTTTGTCATACCTTAGATTTTATACCAATGAATTGGTAGTTGGACACGAAACTCCTCCATGGCACCGAAGAATGGGATATTTCATGCCAAGGATTTTTTATGATGTTCAATTTTGAGGATGAATTTGAATCTATTGATGAAGCATTGCAGGATGTTATGACAATAATTTTCAGGATACCACAGGATCCTCTAGATTTCATTCAACCTGATTGGACTACCTAGCTGAGCCACACACTGGAATGCTACAATGTAATAGGGGAATAAGAATACGAAGACTCGAGGAAGATTAATATCCCAGAGACTAAAGGTCACCGCGAAGTTTAAGGACCACAACTAGAGAACCCCGACATAACTGAGCTGCTTAAAACTAGACAGGTGAACATTGGCATGGAGGCAGAGCTGAAGTTTGCAAATATTGGGGACTATTGGGACGACACGATAGTAAATAAGGTCGTTGAACTACTCCGCGAATATCAGGATCTATTTGCCATGAAGTTTCCAGATTTGAAAAGGATAATAGGAGACCTAGGTGTCATGAATATCACCATAAAACTTGAGACGAAGCCTGTGAAGCAAAGACCTTACTGCCTCAATTCGAAGTACAAAGAAAGGGTCCACTTAGAGTTAGACAAGATGCTCATGGTAGGAATTATTGAACGGGTGGAAGAATATGATTGGGTAAGCCCAATAGTGGTTTAGGAAAAGAAGCAAAAGGAAGAAATAAGGATATGCGTAGATCCCAAGAAGTTGAATGATGCCTGCATGCATGATCCCTTCCCAAATCTGTTCACTGATGAGGTCTTGGATAATATTGGCATCTAAGAAGCATATTCATTAACTGATGGGTTCTCTGGGTACCGTCAGATCAGGATCATGCCAGAGGATAGAAGTAAGATGACCTTCAGGACTAAATGGGGATGCTTCCAGTATACGATGATGCCTTTTGGGCTGAAGATTGCATCGATAATATTTTCGCACATAGTCGTCGTAGTGTTCAAGGATTTCATTCATAAATTTCTGGAAGTATACTTTGATGATTGGACAATGTTTGGATTGGTAAAGTGCCACGTGGAAAGTCTGTGCTTGATGCTAGATATATGCTGAAGGTACTAGATCGTGCTCAATTTGAATAAATGTTTGTTCTGCGTCCCTTTTGGGATCTTGCTAGGAAATTTTGTATGCAGACGGGGCTTGATGGTAGACCCAACGAAGATCGCGGTCATAATCAATTTGGAGGCACCAAGGAGTGTGAAATAGCTGCACGCAACACTGGGGCATACGAGATACTATAGGAAATTCATCAAGGGCTATGCCCAAATCACCGCGCTGTTGGAAAAACTATTAAAGAAGGATGTTACATTCTGTTGGAATGAAGAATGCCAAAAGGGCTTGGATGTGTTGAAGGAGAAAATGGTCACTGCACCAATCCTAGTCTTCCCAAATTGGAAGAAGGAATTTCATGTGCATGTGGACGCGTCATGTATTGCACTAGGGGAAGTACTGACATAGGTCATTGAAGGGGACTTGGATCATCCTATAGCGTTCACAAGTAGGAATTTGTCCAAAGCAAAGAAAACTTATTCCACGACATAGTGTGAAGGATTAATTATGGTGTACGTGCTCCAGAAGTTTAGGCATTATCTATTGGGTGGATATTTTAAGATGTATATAGACCATTATGCATTGAAATACTTGGTCAACAATTTTGTGTTGGGGGGAAAGATATGCAGGCGGTTGTTGTTGTTCCAAGAGTATGATTTTGAAGTTATTGTGAAACGAGGACACTTGAATGCTGGACCGGATCATCTGTCCCGTATTGAAACAAGGGAGGAGCCTACTAGTTTGGAGGAAGGACTACCCAATGGGCAGCTCTTTGCAGTTTCATTATGGAGAGACACTTTGAAGATATTAGACACTTCTTGATGACAGGAATGACTCCCAAAGGATATACAAGTCAATAGAAGAAGGAATTGATGGTGTGCGTGATAGAATTTTCTGTTATTCTAGGACGCTTGTACAAAATGGGATCAAATGAAGTATTGTGACGTTATGTGCTAGAGTTTGAATGAAATAGCAACCTTACTAAGGCTCATAGTTGTTTCAGGGAAAACTACTTTCGATTCGAACTGCTAGTCCCACTAAGATGGGTAGCTATCTTAGAAACAAACAATGAAAGCTTTTAAAGAGTTCCTTCAAGCAAGGAAAAATTTAAGAACCCCCCCTAAATTTACATGTATAATAAATGGGTGAATCTCCATGGTATATAGGAAAAATGGAAGGCAATTTTATCAATAATATGATATGTATATATAATGTTTTGGTGAATCTCACACCATGGTGAATATTTTACTCAATTATAAAATCTTGTGTTTATTGAATACACAAATGAAATCATTGCATTTCTTTAAAATATCTTTTGAAATCAAAATTACCAAAATTGCATATCGATAACCTAGTGGGTGTAGGATAAAATTCACCCGTGCCATTCACAGAAAGCATGAGAAAAAGCCTAATACTATATATAGAACCAAGAAAAATTCAAATTCATCACTTCTAGGGACCTCGTAACAGGTATGTTCCTGTTGCAATTAGAAAAATTACCCAAATTACAATCTGTTTACTCTAGCATATGTTGGAAAGTTATAGAAGGATGACTAGTGCAATCAATCCATTCCTTTTAGCCTTGGATTTGTTTCAGTTTAAAACAGAAGTATACAAATATACTTGTCCAATGTCTATGCTTTAATCATTCACCTTAAGATGTTTTTACAATATAATTTCCTAAGTGTATTTAATATCTTCATTATCATAAAAACCAACCTATATCCATCTTAACTCCACATCTACCACACTTAGGGGGGTGAAATCTGGTGAAATCTATTTATCCCTCTGAGCACTTGGTAGACCTAGAATTAAGATGGATCTAAGATGATAGAATTTCCCCTTTAAACAGTCTATGCTCACATGAATACCATGGTATTACCATGGGTCAATACCATGAGTTATCATAAACCTGGAGCTTAAAAAAGACTATTAGTAATTTATAGAAATTAATAAAATTAATAGTTGATTTTTATTTTATTTTTTATTTTAACCAAGCTAAAATGTTTAACATACATTAAATTAAAACATCCATTTTTACTCTTGATCGGATCAAATATTTTTTCACTCTATTCTAGTTTGCATATGACGATATTTGATACCTCTCGGGGGTTAGTAGATCTAGTGTAAAGATGGATCTATGTTGGCTTAATTCCCCCATTTAAATAGGCTACATTCCAGGTGAATACCATGGGTCAATACCATGTGCCATTTTTATTTTTATTAATACTAATATTAGAGTTAATCATGTTTTTTTTCATGGTATTAATAACAATCTAGTCCATGGTATTTGTCCCATAGAATTTTCCCCATAGGTTTCACCTAAATATAACGCATTTTTTAAGTGTTCATAAATATAAGGTGACTTATGGAGTAAATATAATTTTTTTTTTTAATTGTTTACCATACCTCTCGTTTATTTATATTTTTATTAATTTACCATACCTCTTTTACAAATATGGTATTTGGCCCATAGTATTCACTTAAATAAAACCTATTTCTTGAGCCTTCATAAATAGAACGAGGGTTATGAACTAAATATAAAAAGAGGTTTTATTTATTTACGATGCGTCTAGTTTATTTATATTTTTATTTATTTACCATACCTCTTGAGTAAGTATAAAAAGACGTTTTATTTATTTACCATACCTCCACTTTACTTATATTTTTATTTGTCTACACCCTTGCATGTATATAAGGTGACTTATGGAGTAAGTATAAAAAATGTTTTATTTATTTACCATACCTCTCATTTATTTATATTTTTATTAATTTACCATACCTCTTTTATAAATATGGTATTTGGGCCTTTGACCCATAGGATTCACTTAAATAAAACCTATTCTTGAAAATGGGCAAATGGAAGGTTGTAACTCCTAATTTCAAGGGCTAAATTTAGCTTTTTTACCCTCTCCCTTAAAATAAGGTGGGCTATTTGAGGTGATTTGTAAAAATGTACTATGATACAAAATATTCGCCCACTAAAAATTTAAAACCCCTTAATTTCGCCAAAGGGCGAACATTCGCCCCTAAAATTTTCTATGCCTTTAAGTGCGATAGATGAGAGGGAAGAAAAGAGGACCAACCTGGATCTTTCGCTTTGATCCTAGCTTGATTTCTCCTTTCCTTGATGGAATTTGCCACTCCTCTCCTACTTGTCCCGCTTCAAAGAGTACCTGTAGAGCCAAAGTAATAGAAAACCATCAAAGCATATCCATCTAAAACATCATAAACAATGTGGAATCAGAAACACATTGACCATACAATTGCATTCATAAACAATAAGATTCATAAACACACGATTATATGGAGGAAAACTCAAAGAACTTTATTAATAGTAGTTGAAAGAGAGGATTACAACCCAACTGTCTGATCCACCATCATCCTCCTCGTGTAGAAGCCCTCTTCACCTCATGAAGAAGAAAATCACCCAACAAAGCAATGTCTCTTCTCACCAACAAACAAACAACACTTCCTTACAAAATACAAAATTCCAGCCCCTAGATCTCTCAGATGAGGGATCCATTTAGAGATGTCTTGCAAGGGTGGGAGTTAGCTCTGGGTTTTTCATTAGTGTAATTCCACTGATAGTTCTTGGTTCCACTTGGAGATTTCATTGATCTCTTACCCATCCCTGGGCAAATTCAGAGAGGTAAGTGTCACAAGGGAAGTTTCTAGAAGATTCCATGATCATCCACTTAGAAAATTGTCTCTAACATTTGTCTATTCTCGCTCATCACACCCCACAGAAGGCCATTTCAGTATGCATCGCACCTGGCCAGTGTTGCAGCCAATATGCATCGTACCTTTTCCATGGAGCAGTCAGTATGGTCTAGTTTTGGCCAGTTCTGAGTAGTTTTTTAGGTGGAACTTCTGGAAAATGATGTAATCAGTTGACAATGATCCTTTAGGGTATGAAACAACAGTTTTAGGGACTTAAGGATCCCTTAGTTTATGGACATATGAGTTTGGGGTTGCAGTGCCCAAATATGTCTATAATAGCTGCCCCCTAAGGCATGAGGTCGTAAATCTTCTAATGTCGGGTGAAATGCTTTATCATGAGGATCCGAGGTATTCGTACTAGAAGGTGACCTGTATAAGATACAATACAATACATCATCATCATATTATTTTCATGATCTAGCTGAGGCGGGCATTCCCATGCTCAACTTTATAAATTCATTTTCATATACATAGGACAGGCAATCGTCTGTTGTTGCAAACTAGTGATTCTTCGCATGAAGAGTCATCTTCTTTTGCTTAGATGAATATCTGTGTAGATTCTGTGCACATTTTATGACTTTATGTTCTTGAATATATCGCAACCTGGATGGATGAAACTAGATCCAGGGTCTTAAAAGCTCGTTCAATCTTCCCCCGATGTACAAGTCAATCCATGTGAAAAGATGTTCTGAAGTCGAACATGGAAAGACATTGCCTGATTACCAACCAATAATGTAAGCTGTTAACAGACGCGAGAGGAGTCACCGATAATGATGATGACACTTAAGGTACTACAGTACAACTCATGTGGTGTGAATATATGAGTTGATGTCGAACACCATGCAAAATCTTTTGGTCAAAGGTCATTGATGCAAACTTATCTCCGGAAGTGAGAAAATTTCCATTGGGGCATGCAAGCTTCAAAGTACTGAAAGGGTTGGTTCTAAGTCAACTTCTTGGATAATGAGCTGATGTCGACAAGAAGTGACCTATCGTAGGAGGGCCTTGATGTATCCCACATCTATGATGCGAAACGGAGCAAATGATTTTTGTGGAGGTGAAAATGATCTGATGATATAAGGTTCAGGAATGACAACCATGAAAAATGAAGGGTGGATGTATTGCAGTGGATGAGGCATTTGCTAGATGGTGAATTCTCTAAATGACTTCTCTTCAACATGTCGGCGACACTTATATGGAATGGTAGCGTTAACCCCATGGACGGTATGGAGGACCAATGGTGATGGTGAACAGAAAAACCCAACCCAACTCAATCATGGTGATGGAGTGAAAGTATCATGTTCAAGAGCAACCTGCTACCAATAAATTTCTTCAAGTTTTCTTCCCATTTTTCCCCAGTCATTGCTGACTAGTACCTCTTTATCTTTAACAAGCTTGAGGAGGATAACATATGCTTGGTCTATAATTTTCCCTTTGGGCAAGCCTGTCGCTTTGTGTTTAGCAAGCCTAGCATCAGTGAGACTCGTTCTTGTCTGGATGGACAAGTTTGTCGCTATAGTTTTAATGAGTTTAACAACAAAGATAACTCGGTCCTTTTCATGTTTAGAGAGTTTGAAAAGGATGAAAAGGAGACTCCAACAGTCCTTTTTCGTGGCATAATCCCTTAAGTCCGAAAAAGTATAAAATAATATGAAAGGGATGACTTTCCGATAGCTTTAACGAGTTGACAAAGACAAGCACTCGATCTTTTTGTTTAATAATCCCTCGGGTTCAAAAATATTAAAATATATGAGAGGGATGGCACTTCCTTTACTTTAACGAGCTGGAAAGGCCAATAGATTGACAATCTTTTTATATTTAACAAGTCTAAAAAGAGTTTAAAAGGGACTCGTTTTTTGAGGAACAAGTGGTATTTCTGAGTAGCAACTGGTTCCAGGCAAGTTTGGAACTTCTCAAAACATGGCAGTGTGAAGAGGGTGGCAATTAGAATCACTTGTCACAGTTGTTCCGCAAAATGGTAAACAATCAAGTGGAAGCATATGGTCGGCCAAATGAATGGAGGTGACGGTAGGAACACAACCAAGGTTCAAAAGGGTTGATAGCAAAGCGATCACAAAGGTTATTTACCAAAGGTGGTTTCATTTTTTAATGAGCTTGAATTAGGAGAAACTATGCTCAGTGACAGGTTTGTTTTTTAACTAGCTTGAACCTTACAAGAACATTACTCTTTTTCTTTTTATGTAAGCTAGGAACGACCAAACTATAAAGCTAAAAAGCTAAAAAATGAAATTGGTCATTTTTTCTTGTATAAAAAGGTTTGCATGCCCCCAACATAAAAAAAGTCTTCAATAACCATATAGAAACTTACTGTGGTTAAGCAGGATGATTTTCTATCAATACTTAGACAAAACACTTCCTGTACTTTGTCCGCCAAATAGACAAAGGTGAAAGGTCACTCGGACCAATCACATAACTTACATGGAAACCTATCTCTATAGCTGGGTTTGTCCGCAAAATAGACAAGGGTGCATGCCCCCTAAGCTTCGTTACATTCACCAGACTACTTGGTAATTAGGTGGATGGAATGAAAGTTCCTTTACAAGATCAAGTGAAAGACTCGACTTGGAACTTTGCTCAGCCTTGTTTCATTTTTTAACAAGCATGACACAAGACAAGGAATTCTGCTCAGATCCTTAGTTTCATTTTTTAACGAGGTTGACACCAGTCAATGAACTATCCTCTGGTGACCTTTGATCACAACTCATAAGGGGTCATGAAGGAAAGATCTAGTTCCAATGCCCCCAGTACATAATGTACAACATCACTTAATTGAGTCATGTTAGTTGGATTTTCAACTATGAAAACCTCACTGTGATCGACACTATCAAAATGGTCAGAGTCCTTCTTAATCTTTGATGATGTAGAAGATATCATATGACAGGTTTCCACTGTGGCCACTTCCGCCAGATTACTTGGAGGCGGGAGGGAAAAAGTACCCATTAAGGATGAGTCTTTTACGAGACCTACTCTGACATGTTGAAGCGATTGAGAACTTTCATGGATCAATGGAATGCTTCCAATAGATTGTGAACTGTTGGGGAAAAAGGTTAGTTGGTCAACGATTGTAATTCCACCTTGGAAGGGAAATGCAATCTTTCTAAAATATGTTGACACAATGGCGGCCATAGCATAAATCCAGGGCCTTCCTAGCAAGATATTTTAGTCAAGGTTTCCATCAATGACCTCAACTTCAATTTCTACTGTCTTGCCCCCTAGTTCAACTTGCAAGTTACTTAATATCCCATATGGCGTGTATGTTCTTCCATCGAATGCTTTTAATTTTTTTGATGATCGTGACAAAGGTGGCGAGCGTAAAGTTTTCCAGCAACTCATTGACATAATACAGGTAGATGCCCCCTCATCAATGAATGTTCGAGGAACAGTTTTGTTGAGAGATTTTATCTATATAAGGAAGGCGAGCTGGGCTAGTACCTGAGGATCGTATCCTTTATGATTAAAGGCTACCAGATTGGAATCCACTGGATCGATCCCACCTATCGCTGATAACAACGCCTACTTTTGGGAGGGGCAATTTTGTAGAACTTCAAGCATCGACATAGCGGATGGCGATTGAGCCAAATCATCCACTATATTATAATTATATGTTGCTTTAGCATGAGGACTAAATGTTGATTTATGTACTACTCCCTTTGGTGGCTTTATAGTCAGTTCAGGAATGATGGGTGGAACAACTTCAGGCGAAGTTGTTTTCGAACTACTGGGTTGATCTATAGCCTTGTTGTTCAATGACTGTGGATTCCCATAGTCTTTATTCCTTGTCGATATCAAAGCATCATTTTTCTGTTTTGAGATGGATATCATAAGCACTTGGAATGGGGAAGCATGATTGATAGAAACCGGGTTTGTTTCTGGGCTCCGAAACGGATTAGCCAACACCGCTGGGGTATTTGAAGTTTTTAAAAATTTCATGACCTCAGCTTTATGTGGACAATCTTTCATGAAATGCTTGCTGTCGCATATGTAACATGGATAATGAGGTTTCTTTTGCCTAGTAGGGTTTTCATAAGATTTTTCAGGAGGTTAATTTTCCTGTTTCTTCTTATTATTTTTCCCTTTCTTCTTGCCCCCTGGTTGCTTTGGATTTTTTCCCTTGTCAGATGACACAACATTAATCTTCGAGGCAAGAGGTTCTTCATTTTCTTTTTGACTAGAAACTTCATGGGATTTTTTAGATGCGGCCTTTGCATTTTGTGTACTTGAGGTACCAATCATGCCATCACCGGCATAAGAGTCCTTGTTTGATTTAGGAGGGGGAGGAATGGAAAGCTCTACTCTAGGGACGTCAAGAATTTTGTCGTAAAGCATGCCAGACTAAGTATAGATCAAGTCTAAATATTGTGCATGAGCAATGACTTGCTATTCGGTGACAACTCCTCCCTTAGCCACATCTTCTATAATAGAAGGCAATAATGACTTAATAAACCACTCATCTAGAAGCTGATTAGGAATATATGTCTTTACCATTCGATGACGACATCGCCACTCATGAATATGATTAAATATGTGACTGGTTGTTGTCTGTTTAAAATTGGTAAGGAGTTCTGTTCCCATTTCATACCTTATGGGTAATTGAAAATGGGTTAAAAAGGTAGTGGCAAGGGTGCTGAAGTTATCAAATGAAGCTCTAGGCAATTCGATATACCATTTAGTTGCTAGACCAGTTAGTGTTCATTGAAAAAGGCTAAGCCTAATCGAGTCATCATTCAGGGTGTTGGATGAGCACCACAAATGGAATGTCATTACATGATTCGATGGATCTTCACCTGGATTTCCATTAAATTTAGGAATGTCAGAGGGAAGTTTATGAGGAATCGCTGGCCACTAAGGGGCGTAAGAAATTGGATCATTTGTCAACCGGTTTAGATATGGTAATTCTAGAGTTGCTACAAAAGGCAATTGTTGATTCAGGTTAGGCGAAGCATACCCAGGATAAGATGGAATCGCCTGAGCAGTAGGTCTTTGCATAATAGCATAATGTATCTGATGCTGGTAACTTTGATAAGGTTGGTGGGCATAACCATTATAGTATGGTTGTTGATAACCATTTTGGAAATTCAATTGCTCGTTACTTACAAAGCCTTGTTACTCAAGTCCTTGGTATGATTGTTGGAATTACGGTCGTTGATATTGCACTAGCCATGGTTGTTGTACCATTTGTTGTTGTCCAATACTAGATGATTGACCAAGATGCAGAGTGATAGTACCTGTTTCAGCCTAGGTCGTTCCAAGTAAGGAGGCACTAACCTGAGGTTGTGATTCAATCGCGGACATGAGAGGCTGTTGTATTGCAACCTGAGAAACTTGAGGTTGACACGCAATAGGTAGCGCTTGTACTTTCGATACAGTCATAATAGTAGGTGTAGTGGGAATATTTGACACAGGTTGGATTGGTTGCATTGAACATACAACCCTTAGTTGTTGAGGCAGTATTGGTATCCAACCGCTGGATGTAATTCTAGTTTGACCTGAATTTTGTTGTAAAGTCCGATATGGTTGTTCTCCAGGGGGAAAAATGAAAAGGCATATTTCCCCCCATATGGTGGAAATCCAGTGCTCAAAAGGTAGATCGGCCTTTGAAGAAATATTGGATCAATTTGTTGAGTTTCAACATAAGAAATACCAGAGGAGTTTCCGGATGAAGAAACAAGAACAGACCATGTCATCGAAACCATCCTTGAGTGGACTCCAGCTTGTTGTTGATCACTGCTCGGGATAGATGGTATACCAGCAAATATTATAGGAATGGAAGTACGAAGTTCCGTCGTAGCTGTTTCAGTTGACACAGTCCTAGATGTTGATGGTTGCTCAGACATATTTAGTCTATCCAAAAGATTTCCTAGCGATTCGACAGGAACTTGCGATGAAGGATGATTAAAAGAGCTAACTTATGTGGTGGAAGGATACAAGTGGATCCCAGTTACAAAATGCACTGGAGTACTGGGTGGAAGATCCTCTACTATCTCTTCTATCGCAATCAATCTAGGTGGAAGAGGTAGACCGTCAGGTCTGTAAAATATTTCTAGAGTCGAAGAAAGTGTAGCTTCTGCAGTAACAGATATTGGAGGGGTGACACCTTCTAAATTCTGGAACTCAACTTCCAGATGTTCAGGTAAGTAAACTTTAATTTTTGGATCAGTCCTAGATGGAGCTGCTTCAGGAATAGAGGTGTCTATCATAACACTAGGATCGATTCTAATGTCCTCTTGTAACTGCGGAACTTTTTCTGTAAAGGCAGATGTACTAGAGATAATTGGAGTAACTGTAGTCTCTGACGATGTTGAAACACAAGTTTCAAATAAATTAGGTGAATTGGACTCAGTTAAACGAGACCATTTTACCCAAGATGGTTTTGTCTCTGGGGTCAAAGACGGTTGACTCGCTAGTCTCCATGAACGATGGGGTTTTGATTGAATTTCTTCCACGATTACAGATTACTTGATCAACTCAAAATTAAAGGGGAAAATGTTTTTCCGATTTAAATGAATTTTAAAGACACTTTGACGCAACTTGCTTTTTCAATTTTTAAGAGTCGAGAAATAGCTAAAGGTGACTCTAGTCGCCTTCGATTTTTAATGAGCTTGAAGTGACAAGTGCTCAGACGGACCTTTTCTTTTAAGGAGTCGAAAAGGAACGAAAGTGACTACTCTAGAAATCTAGATAGAGGGATTACCAAACTGATTGCAAAACTACAAAATACACCTTGGTGATAAATGATAGAGAAATTACCAAGGACTTATGTATGGCAGTCAATCTTCCCGAATGTTGTGTTCAGTGCATTGCGATTGATAGGGCGGTAGACATGGCTTCCTAAGGATAAAGGATATCAGCCTATTGTGGTCTCCCAATATATACTTGACGGTACGGGGAGCACAAGTCCATACTGGCACTTGTCATATCAAAGAGGAGGAATCACCCAACCTTCGATGAAAATGATAGTTACTAGGTTTTACAACGCCGGAATACGTCTCTCGCCTAGACTTCTAGATGTGTTGCGTTAGATTCCAAAGCGTTTTTTATGTCCATTGAGATTTATTTTAGAGTTGATCTTGCTTAGAATTTTTGTCTTTCAAGGTTCACAACATGATGTAGATGTAAAATTCCTAAATATGCAATATAGAATTATAAGCAGTCGTTTATGTTCTTTTAGCAATGAAAATCCTAACTACAAAGGAAAGAAGATAATGATTTTCTTTTAGCAGAGAGCATAGAGAACACACTAAATGCACTTTCCTAAATCAAATTTCGCATGCAGTCAAAATGTAGATGCACATGTATGTATTTGTTTTCTGCTTCCTTAATGTGTGAATGCCAGAAAGGAAAGCTAAGTATAGATCTGAACTATTTTCTTTCAAAGCGACATTTCTAACAATTTCTTTTCAAAACGAAAGGAAGACTAAGACAACACTTTTCGATTTCGAATTGAAAACTGTTTTTCGACACTTCAAATACTAATAACTCAAATCAAGTACAACGTCAAAAGTACAATCAACTATCTAGAAGAGGAAGACTTTACGACACTCTTCTTTTGATTCAAAATGACAATTACGACACTTGTATCAAAAAAAATAGTTTGATTAAGCTACTTTCGACAAAGGAAGACTATAAATGATTCAAAAATACACAAAAACGTTTACAATTCCTAACTAATGGAGGTTGAAATATGTGAAGGAAGAAGGTTCCAGCAAGAAGATACTGATCATGTATAGAAAAACTACTAAATAAAGTTGAAAACAAGGAGGAAAAACCAACTTTCAGAGAAGAAAACAATATCACTCAATCATTTCACTTGTAACACAAGGAAACAGGGATGCATCTCACCTGCAACACATGGGAGGTGTGATGCATCTAGGTTGCACAGTTACAGACAGTGCGATGGACTAGGGAGCGAAACTCAACTTGGTTTTTGCTCAAAATTTGTAGCTAAGTTCAGTGACTTAGGTTGAGTAATGATGGACAGTAAAAATAAAGCATAGGGGTAAGATCTTATGAGGTTCAGAGCTACCACAAGGGCACTTAGAATCATTTGTAAGTCAGATGTTTAGTTCATAAACCAACCCGGAGATTGACTAAAGCAACATTCATCTACTTTGCAATTGCATATCAAAGGCATTTCGAAGGCTAGCTGGCTAACTTCAGGCTCCATCTGTAGTTTATAAAGCAAACAATAAACAAACAAAAAAAACTATTCGTTCCCCAGTGGAGTTGCCATTTTGTTTCAGGGAAAACTAGTGTCGATTCGAATTGCTAGTCCCACTAATATGGGTAGCTATCTTAGAAACAAACAATGAAAGCCTTTCAAGAGTTCCTTTAAGTGTGATAGATGAGAGGGAATAAAAGAGGACCAACCTGGATCTTTCGCTTTGATCCTAGCTTGATTTCTCCTTTCCTTGATGAAATTTGCCACTCCTCTCCTACTTGTCCGACTTCAAAGAGTACCTGTAGAGCCAAAGTAACAGCAAACCATCAAAGCATCTCCATCTAAAACATCATAAACAATGCGGAATCAAAAACACATTGACCATACAATTGCATTCATAAATAATAAGATTCATAAACACAAGATTATATGGAGGAAAACTCAAAGAGCTTTATTAATAGTAGTTGAAAGAGAGGATTACAACCCAGCTGTCTAATCCAGCATCATCATCCCAATGTAGAAGCCCTTTTCACCTCATGAACAAGCAAATCATCCAACAAAGCAATTTCTCTTCTCACCAACAAACCAACAACACTTCCTTACAAAATACAAAATTCCAGCCCCTAGATCTCTCAGATGAGGGATCCATTTATAGATGTATTGCAAGGGTGTGAGTCAGCTCTAGGTTTTTGATTAGTGTCATTCCACTAATAGTTCTTGGTTCCACTTGGAGATTTCATTGATCTCTTACTCATACCTAGGTGAATTCAGAGAGGCAAGTGTTAGAGGAGAAGTTTATGAAAGATTCCATGATCATCCACTTAGCAAACTGTCTCTACCATTTGTCTATTCTCACTCATCACACCCCATAGAAGACCATTTCAGTATGCATCGCACCTAGCGAGTGTTTTAGCCAGTATGCATCTCACCTTGTCCATGGAGCAGTCAATATGGTCCATTTTTGGCCAGTTCTGAGTAGTTTTTCAGGTGGAACTTCTAGGAAATGATGTAATCAGTTGACCATGATCCTTTAGGGTATGAAACAAAACTTTTAGGGGCTTAAGGAGCCCTTATTTTATGGACATATGAGTTTGGGGTTGCAGTGCCCAAATATGTCTATAACAATAGTGGAGCCGCAAGAGGTCATTATGCGGGAAAATCAGTAGTGGAGAAGATTCTACGTGCTGGGTTGTGGTGACGGACCTTGCATAAGGATTCAAAAGAAAATTGTAGGGCATGCAATGCGTGCCAAAGGATTGAAAGACCCTCACCTAGGGATAAGTTTTCATTGAATCCGCAGATATCGCTACAACCCTTTGAGAAGTGGGAGATTGACTTTGTAGGCCCAATTCAACATCCAAGGAAGAAGACAGGTGCATGGTACATCATCACCGCGACTGAGTACTTAAGCATATGGGCAGAGGCATAGCCTGTGAAGGACTGTACAAGTGTGACAACAACAAAATTTATCTGTGAGCTCATACTGACAAGGTTTTGTTGTCCAAAAATTTTAATGAGTGATCGCAGTATGTATTTTCTTAATGAGACGATTAGCGCAATGACAGAGGAATTTCATGTTTACCATCAGAAGAGCACACCATATCATCTGCAATCTAATGGGATGGTGGAAGCATTTAATAAAATATTGGAGAGTGCACTAACAAAGGTTTTCAATGCTCAAAGAAACGACAAGGATGTTCGTGTGCCCGGAGTGCTATGGGCTTATAGAACGACTTGAAAGAAGTTGACTCAGAAAATGTTGTTTAGACTAGTATTTGGTGTGGAAGGTGTGATGTCGATTGAGTACATTGTACCTAGTCTGCACATAGCAGCATTCATAGGAATGGAAGATCACGAAGCTCTGGAAGAGAGGCTCGCATAGCTAACCGAGGTTGAAGTAGATAGATTTCTAGATGGATTCGATCAACAAGTTCAAAAGGAGTGTGAAAAGGCATGGCATGGTCGACACATCAAATTGCGCATCTTCAAGGTAAATGATTTAGTTCTATTATATGACAACAAGTTTGATAAATATCCAAGAAAATTTTTGATGCATTGGCTAGGGCCATATGTCATCAAGGAGATTACCGATGGTGGAGCAATTGAGTTGGTAAAATTGAATGGAGAACCATTCCCAGGGTGAGTGAATGGCAACCGATTGAAGCCATACACTGATGATCCGGCTAGATAACTACATGCTGGAAGCATGGTCTTAGTGCTGTAGACAGCTGAAATGAGGCGCGAGACTATAAACTACACTTCCCGGGTTAGGGAGCTGCATGATTGGGGAACTACATGGAATGTCATAGTGTTAGCAGAAACGTGCGGGGAGTTGAGCTATCCAAGAAGGGACTGCGCAGGACAGTCAGAAAGTGACCATTATGGTCACTATTCATGACTTGATAGTGGGAAAATGACTGAATGGAGAGGGGGGCAGAATTTAAGTCAGAATTTAAGGGTAAGATCTATGAAAATCTGCTGCCAATCCAAAATTTATGAACAAATTTTGGGGGAATGTTCAGATTTGAATTCAAAAATGGCTATAAATTACTGGTGGCTGCCTAGTGAAAAACACTTGGCATTTTGATAATTGAGGTGTTGAGCTCTCAGGCATGTATGAAACATGAGTACTTTGAAGCTTTGATAGCGAGTTCAACATTTGAGAAGTTGCTAAAGGAAACACACGAGTTGTTATCTAGTATCTTGTCGGCATGTACAAAAGCCATGATCGTTGGAGAAGTAATGGCAACTGAGGGAACTGTCCCAGAAGTAGCAATGGTAGCTGAGGTAGCTTTCCCGGAGGTTGCAAGCGTTGAAGTACTATCAAAAGTGCCTAAATCACATAGATTTCCCAGGCCAAGGCCTACACTGATCAAAGAGGGTACAAAAACAAAGAAATATAGGCAAAAAGCACCACAACCGGTGAGTTCCTCACCCAAGAAAGCACCCACAAAAGGAAAAGCCCATCGCGTAGGAGAAGGGCAAGGTAGTTGGTGAGTGCTAGTATTGCAGCAAGAATGTTGCAACTCCTGGGCTACCAACTTTACTTTTATCAACTCGGTAGTTCGTAACAAACTTGGAAGTGTCGGTGCTATATGCACAAGTACTAGTTCTCACTGCATGTTGTCACTTGGTTAGCCGGTGTGAGATCACTAGGAGCTCAAGCCAACTTCTATAGATTTCAGAAGAAGCTCTATGTGTGATGAAATGAAAGAAATATTACTCTACAGATGCTACTCTAACTACAGAAAGGAGAAAGACTCGAATGTAAAGCAAAACCTAGTAAACCCTAATTAGCAAGCTAATTCTACTTTTGCCAAAAACACTATGAAAACCATGAAATAAATGCCATTACCTACTAAAGGAAGTAAACAACATCTAACCATGCTATTTTTGGAAGTAAATAAGCAAAAAACATATATTTTGATTTTTATGTGTTCTTATGTGAATTTAACATGCATCTAATTTATTGTGTGTGAGTGTGGCAGCAAACAGGTGGCATTAGAGGGTGGTTTTGGAGCTTGGGAGGATGTAGGATGGTGTGGATGGGTCCTAGGAGGTCTTAGGTGACCTTCTGGAGGCTTTTCCCACACTCAGCCTTCAAAAGTAATCCTACAGGGAAAACTACAGGAGGACACAAGAAAACTACAGGAGGACACAAGAAAACTACAGGAGTAAAATAGGGAAACTACAGGAGGCATACAGGAGGAGGTCGATAGAATTTCGTTGTTTTGAGGGTGTGAGAGTGGGTGGAAAATGTGGATGAAGGTTTGAATGAGGTGTTAGGGTGCCTAAGGTCTACCATGAATCACCAAGAGGGAGAAATATGATTGGGTTTGCTCAAGGAGAGAGGAAGAAGTTCTATGAAAAATGAAGGAAACTAGGGCAGAATTGAGGTGAGGTTTGGGAGACCTATAGGGAATGAATCAGATGGAGGGTGTGATTGCTGGTAAGCTGGGCTACTACTGGAAGAGATCTTCTACATAGAAACTGACAGTCAATCAAGAAAATCAAGCAACCAATGAAATGAGTGCATCCTAGGAAAAACAGAATTTTTCATTAAAATGGCCTAAACTATGATGTATAGAAGGAAATGCTGGGAAATGCTATAAGAAAGGAAAGAATGCAAAATGAATATTGCAAATCAAGAAGTGAACATGATAAAGAAGATCTAAAGCAAAGCAAAACAGGACTATCAACCTACTAGAGAGCTGCAAACACTAGAAGTCCTAGGAATGAGGAAAATATGTGTTTTTGGGGCAACAAGAGAGTCTTTGCCTCAAATCATGGTCCTAGAGGGAGGAAGAGAGGCCAAGGCACTATTTATAGCCTTTTGAATCTTCTCTGATCACTGCTTAACTTGCTACAGAAAGCACAAATGGAAGAAAGCTATTAAATCATCAAAAGCAACCTATTCTTAAGCATAAGAGAAATACGTCTAACAACAAACTAATCTACAAAATGACGTAAAGCATACAAATACAAGTAAAGAGAATTTTGGCTACTTGGATTTGGCCCTAACCCAAGAGCTTCAGCCCTCTAAGGTAACTCAATGCTAGCTCAAAAAGGATGCCATCTTCATTATCAAAAAATAACAAGATTACATAAAGTTGTCATAAAATAGTAAGCTCAAAATTTGAACAGAGTTTACACAAGCAACAAAAAAGTTGACCCTGGTGAGGCCCTAGGCCTCTCTACTTATATATATGAAGCTACCAACAGCTTCCTTAAAATCAGGGAGGCTTGGCTGCCAAAACTAGAGATAACTATCAATCATCTTCCACTTGCTCAGCTGCCTTCTAGTGCATCATTCGGCTGCTTGTACTCTGATTCCCTCCTATAAGTCCTCTCCTTTTTCTACTTCAAGTTATTTTTGCAGTTTGACCACTAGATCCTTGACTTTGACCTCGAAATCCATCAATACTCTGCATTAAATACATGTTAGACCACATGGCATAATAACTAACTCAACTCACCGTATAAGCATAAATATAATCAGAAAATCATACAATAAGCTAAGAGAATGGTTGATTTGACTATATTAGGAGGTAAAAGGAGCCCATATAACTACCCATTTATGAGGCTCATCATCACCCCCCTGATGAAGGTGTTTCTCATCCTCTGAGCAACCTAGACAATATCTTAATCTTTCATGGCCCTGGCGGCCTCCCTAGCGTTCCAGGCTTCTGATGTGGTCTGCTCATGTTCTCTAAAATCCTGCCTTTCTATCTATGTCCTTCCATTGCTCCTTCTCTTCTTCTTCACTTCTGCCTTCCAGCATGCCTAATATGAGTGGAGGACTCAGTTTGAGGCCAATCTAGTTGACCTTCAGCCTTTGCATGGAGCGCTTGTACATTGGCACTCTTTTCAATGCTTCCTTCAGCCTCATGGAGGAATGGTATTCTCTGATCTACAAGCTGTGGGGTAGGGTGTTCCACCTTCTCATGCATGCATGTACACATTCATCCCCAACTAGCCTAGGCATATCTTCAAAGTGTGCAATGGCTTGTTCCTGATTGGCTAGATATTTAGGGGCAATCTGAGGATCATTGGAAAGCAGGTTGTGTGTGCTAATGAGTGCCATAGGATCTGATGGCTTAGCTCTTATCATCAATGGTTCATTCTGCTCTTTTATTAACAATATTTTCATTTCTGCTGCCCTCAATTCTTCATGGTTCATCCATGATGCCATGGCCATTAATTGCAGATCCCCTAGCTTGGCATTGGGGTCCCACACATTCAGGTCTGTGAGGGCCATGTTGTGTAGATATAACTCTACCATATTTTCTTTGTCCTTGGAGGTGCTTTGGTCACACAAATCCATGAACTACCTGTAGTCTTGGAAAAGCATTTTTCCTCTTTATGCCAATGTTTTTATTTGTAATTGAAGCCATTGATCCTTCAGATAGACGCCATAAGATTTGGATGGTGTTCTTCATTGTAATGCTTCTATGGATAAGCTAGCCATGTATGCCAAATGAGTCTCTTTCTCCTGCAGCTGCCTCCTTAGTAGTTCATTCTCATTCTCAAGGTGGCTTCTTGTAATGGCTTCTCTGTCTCTGAGAGCATTCAATTCCCTAACCATTTCCTTGAGTTTGTCTTCCATGTGGCCAATATACTTGACTCCTTTAGACTTGGATATCTACATCCACCTATGCGTTCTCACTCTCTCTTTTTCCAATTCGAAAAACAATGGAATTGCAAATTTTTGTGGGATTATCTTGCCTCCCTCAAGTATTCTGTAATAGGAGTCAATATTAGGCTGGGGGTCAGGTTCTTGTAGCTCTTATGCTTCCTCTTTCACCTTTGGTTGTCCTCCTATCTTTTCCTCAAGTTTTTGTGTCTCCTGTAGTTTGGACAGTGTCTCCTGTAGGACTGTTTTAGCCTCCTGTAGGTCTGGTTTGGGGTCCTGTAGAATTTCCTTTCCCTTCCATGTAGAAGATCTTGTAGTCCTCCTTTCATAGGTTATGGGTGTCTTGGAAGGAGATTCTTTCACCTTGGCAGATGGTGAATCTTCAATGTTAATGGGAGTCTTTGATGAGGGCTGAGGTTTGCTTGTTTTAATTCTGGTACTCTTCCTTGCCCTGAAATACATGGAGGTTTTTTTTTTCCTCTTCTGCTTCTACTTGAATGGTGTACCAAGGGAAGTGAGGGTAGTTGCTGCTTCTCTTTCCAAAGTTTTAGGGGATTCTTCTCTTTTCTCTATCCTCTCTACCTCCTTTTCTCCCTCTTTCCTCCTTTTCCTCCTCCTGCTCTGTCTCTTTTTCTACCTCCAATTCTGTCTCTTCAACTCTCCCCTCCTCTATTTCTTTTTTTTCCTCCTTCCTCTCTTGCTCTGCTATGTCACCACTGGCTTCATATTCTCCTCCTTGTTGTTCTCCCTCCTCACTAACAGCAGGACTAACATCATAGGTTAATGCCTTGATGTCATCCTCAGCTATCATATTTCTGAAAACTTCCCATGCTATAGGGATTGTAAGGGTATGGAGGGCTTCTTCTACTAGGATCTTGATTAGGCCATGGTGAGCTAGTTGCTGTGAATTTCCTTCTTGTACCTTGGTGCTAGATTCAATGAGGGATTGAAGGATAAAGTACGAGATATTGAGTTTTTTATGTGTTGGGGTATCCATGCCATATCTCAATTCTTGGAGTATTCTGAAATGATATCCATAAACAATGTTTTGCCTCCCCTAACAAGAAGTGTATTTGATCACTTGGTAGCTAACCTCATCCTAGGGATATGGTACACTAGCCCTCCTAATTCCATTTTTTTCTTCAATAGGGGTTTCATTATCCTGGAAAATTTTCCTCTTGGCAGCCTGGCCAATTATTTTCTCATCTTTACTCGAAGGCAGCCCAAGAGGAAGGGTAGTGACCGTACTGATGAATTCAGGGGTTATTTCAATGGAAAGGCCTCTAATGGTTACATTAGCATGATTTCTTATGTGAGGAACTAGAGAGAGAGCAAATTCATGGGCAATTTCATCATCAAACCCTTTAAACATCTCAAAGAAATTCATCCAGTTTTCCCTTGTAAATATTTCCACCACTTGAGGATGTGCATGTAATCTAGTGGAGTTAGTGGGCTCTTTTCTCATAAAAACCCCTTTCATACTACCTGTACTTCTTTTGAAAAACAAGATATGGAGGTGGAGACAAAGAATTTTGAGTGAAATAGAAAAACAAAGGGGAATGTGTTTTTTTTTTTAAACAATTTTTTTTTTTTAATGTATTTCTACCCTCTTAAAGACTCATTTTATCTTCAATTTGAGACCAAATCTTTCACATTTCGACATTAAACAAAGGGCATTCATGAACCCTACCTCTTCAGACTAAAATTTGTGCCAAAAATCACGTTTCCTCCCTTCAAAATGACTCATTGCCCCTCCTGTAGAAGCCCGTTGTCCCTCTTGTAGATTTCCTGTAGGTGCTCCTATAGAAATCCTGTAGGGCTCTTGTAGAAGATGTCGAGAGAAAAAATATGGAGGAAATTGATGGAGGATGGTGGATACAAGGCTATGGGGGCATAAGAAGACTGCTGTGTGGCTGAGTTACGAGGAGAAATTGAAGAAAAGGTGGTGAGAATGCGTGGGGAGGAGTGCTCATTACCTTTTATGGCTGCTTTCGGTTATGAGTGTTGAGCTGGAAAGGTGTACGTTACCTAGATTAGGACCATTGGTCCCCACTTGCTTGATCATAATGACCCCCCTCATAATCATCCCATCATTACTACATCAGAGTTAACTCTACCTCCCACTACTTGTCCTTCTCATCCTTTGCTTGAGTTAACTGTGCGCACGTGTGGGTGATATCTTAGTTAAGTGGAGTCAACTAAATGAAGGTGGCCAAGTTAACTGGCTACCTTTCCCTCTTTTGATTTCAAGCATCTCATTTCCTTCGTATGATTCCTAATTACATAAACGCAGATAGAGGAGTGACTTAGCTACTTACCTATAATCCAAGTGTATTTGTTGCCATCGACTGTGAGGTGATGTGGCTTTCTCTGCTACATGCCTTCATTTTCCCTCATGCATGATGTCTCTGCTTGCTGATGTGTTGTTGTGTGTTTTTGCAGATTCTTCTTTTGCTGGAGTTGAGCTACATGTGCCTTTTCAACCTTCAGATGTGTTGTCCCTTGTTGTTGGTTCTGGACTTCTATGGGATCAAATGCTATAGGAATTCCTACAAGAGCTCCTATAGCTACTTCTCCCCTTGAAACTTCAGCTATTTCCCCATGCTTGGAGCTCGAGAATGATGCTAGAGGTGGAGATGAATGATGGAGGGATAGTAGGTAAGCTTTAGGTAAAGTTAATGGTGACTTTTCCTCCTTTTATTTTTGTTTTTTTTTCAAAACTGAAAAACTGTTTTTCTGAGTTTTTTCTTGGAAAGGAAAAAAAAAAAAAAATAAAAATAATGATGCTTGGAGTGTGATGCAGGCTTGGAAATGATGGAAAGGAGTTTCGAAGATGGTAAGATGGATTATAGGTTCCTCATGAAGCTTTTCTTGTCCCTCAAACTGCCTCCTGTAGACACTTTTGGCTCTCTGAAATTCCTACAGGAGCCTTCTGTAGGAAAAACAGAGTCTCCTATAGAAAACACAGTTTTGGAAGAAGAGGTATAGTGGGGTGAAAGAGATGCCAAAAATGATGGAGGAAGGTGTGGAGAAGATGATATGGATGCTATTATGAATGTCAGGGTCTCCTTGGCACCTTTTTCTACTCCCTGTAGTCCTCCTACAAACCTGCATTGCAATAAAAATTCATTTTTTCTCTTTTTTTTTTGTTCTTTTGAAAATAAGTAGGGCGCCTCTGAGAGGTTTTCACCTTAATTTCCTACCCTGGGCACTTCCAAGAGAGGTTTTCACCCATGGATCTTATTCTTTTCCCTTTTTTTTTGACATCACTGGGCCACCTCAAAAGAGGTTTTCAACCCAATGATGGGACTCAAGCACCTCATGGAGGTTTTCACTTGAGTCCTTATTTTTTCTCTTTTTTCTTCAATGAGTAGGTGAAGTGAAACATGCTCCACTACTATCACTGTTTCATTCAAATCTTCAATAAACTCTCGCTTGGAGAGGGGTTTCTTGTAGACTTTCAACCGATGTCCATTGACAAGCATGGGGATGGCTTCATCATCAACGGTTCTAATCAGAACTGAACCATTGTCATTACATTTCTCCATAGTGTAGGTTCCTAGCCATCTTGTCCTCAACTTTCCTTTGAAATCCTTGTATCTTGAATCATAGAGTAGTGTTGAATCTCCCTCTTGGAATTGCTTCTCCCTGATATTTTTGTCATGCCATATATTTCTCTGAAGCTGAACTACCTCTGTATGGAGAAGGGCTTGCAATATGTATTCATCCAATCCATTGAGCTGAAGTAATCTCTTCTTCTATGCATGGCTGAGGTCTAGGTCCAGCTGAGCTGCCATCCTTAGGGTATTGAAATCAAACTCTATTGACAACAAAGCCTTCTTCCCATAGACCAGTTCGTAAGGTGTGAACTCAGTGGTGGTCTTCCATGCTGTGTTGTAGGCCCAAGTGGCCTCAACTGATCTGTCCTTCTAGTCTTTTCTATTGCTACTCACTACCTTGGTTAGGATCCCTTCCAATGCTCTGTTAGTGACCTCCACTTGCCCATTGACTTGTGGATAGTAAGGGGTAGAAGTCCTGTGCTTGATCTTATGATGTGTGAGTAGGTCTTCAATCAGGTTGGAAGTGAACTGACTGCCTTGGTCAATGACCAACTCTCTTAGATACCCAAACTTGTAGAATATGTTTTCCCTCAAAAACTCAACTACTTTTTCCTCTGTCGCTGCTTTGATTGCTTTTGTCTCTGCCCACATTTTCAGGTAGTTGGTGCACACAATGATGTATTGCTTCTTCTTTGAAGGGGGGTTGATAGGCCCCAAAAAGTCCATGCCCCACTTCTCAAATAACTCAATGGTCACTTGAGGTTACATGAGAATTTCATCCTTTGTAGTGGGTTCCCCATCCTCTAACACCGATCACACTGGCTCGTGTATCTCCTCACATCCTGATGAGGAGTGGGCCAGTAGTAGCCTGATTGCAATATCTTGAAGGCAGTTCTTTTTGCTGCAAAATTACCTCCACAAGGCTTGTCATGACAGGTCTGAAGGATGTCAAAGGCTTCCTCCTCCCTGACACATCTTCTCAAGATCTAATATGGGCCAAGTTTGAAGAGATTGCCTCCAATCCAGGTGAAATGGGCGCTTTTCCTTACTATCTTGCTCTTCTCTTTTGAGGATAGGTGTGGTGGGAACTGTGTTGAAACCAAGTAGTTTGCTATGTCAGAAAACCATGGAGAGAGTATTGATATAGAAAATAGGTGTTCATCTAGCATTTGGTCATCCACCATTCCTTCTTCACCTACAGGCAAATTTACTCTAGAAAAAAGTCAGCAACAACATTCTCTTTACCAAGCTTATCAATAATGGTCAGATCAAACTATTGCAGTAAAAGCAACCATCTAATAATGTGAGCATTTACATCTAGTTTATTCATTAAATATCTAATTGTAGCATGATTAGTGTGCACAAAGGTTTGATAGCCTATGATATAATGTCAGAATTTGTTTAAGGAATGCACGACAACTAGGAGTTCCTTCTCGGTCACTATATAGTTTAACTCTACCTTTGACAAGTTTTTGCTTATAAAGTATATGGCGTAAGGTAACGTTTCATCAATTTGTCCTAAGGCTGCTCCTATTACTTTTTTCAAGGCATCTACATGAATGTGAAAGGGTAGGGCCCAGTTTGGGCCTCTGAGAATTGGGGCAGTCACTAGCCTGCTCTTCAGGGTATCTAGGGCTTCTTGACAATTTTCCGACCATATGAACTCAACATCTTTGCCTAGGAGGCCAAACAAAGGAGAGGTTAACTCCCAAATAAGCCTAGGAAGCTTCTGACGTCTCTCACCTTTTGAGGAGGTGGGACCCTTTGGATGATGACAATTTTTTTGGGGTCCACCTGCAGTCCTTGTTGAGATATTGCATGACCTAGCACGGTCCCTTCAATCATCAAAAATTCAAATTTTTTATAACTGAGGGACAGGTTCATCTTAATACATTTATCTAGAACTTTTCCTAGGTTAGGTAAAGCTTCCTAAAAGTCAGATCCATAAGGAGTAAAATCATCCATGTATATTTCTACAGCATCATGAACCAGTTCAGAAAATATACTCAATACCGCTCTTTGGAAAGTGGCTGGAGCGTTGCACAAACCAAAATGAAGGACCTGGTATGCAAAGGTAACCCAAGGACAAGTGAAAGTGATCTTATCCTGGTCTTCTAGGCTGATTTGAATCTAATTGTACCCGCTAAACCCATCTAGGAAGGAGAATTTTTTCTTCCCTACCAGACCGTCTAACACTTGATCTATGAAAGGTAAAGGAAAATGGTCCTTTTTAGTGGCTTTGTTCAATTCCCGATAGTCAACACAAATTCTCCACTTACCATTTTTCTTTGGCACTAGCACCAAAGGAGAGACCCATTCACTGTCAGAGATGGGATAAATGAATCCTGCATCAAGCAATTTCTGCAGTTCTTCCTTAACAATATCTTTAAGTGTTGGGTTCATCCTCCTTTGAGGTTGCCTAACTGGCTTGCAATCTTCCTTGATGTATATATGATGAGTACATACTGAAGGGTGCACTCCCTTCATCTCCTTATAACTCCAAGCGAAGGCATCTAGATGTTTTCTTAGTATGCTGCAGAGCTCCTTATCCCGGGAAGTAGATAGGGATGGATTGATTTTCAATGTTCTTTCTAGGCTGAACTCTATATTCTTAACATGGAGAGAAGTGGGGTTGACCACACAGAGATCAGTTTAGGGGTTGTTTTTGGTTTCTCTTACTATGTCTTCTAATGGTGATACACTAGGAGGTGGATTCTGAATCAAATTTTCAATCATATTATCCTCATCTTGCAGTTTCCCCCCATGGCGATTTCTAATGTACAAAGTGGTGCAAAATAAACTTCATCCTCATCCTCCTCCTCCAACCAGAGAGGTATATCATGTTCTAGCAAGGGTTGGAAAGGAGGACATAGGATTAACTGCTTAGACATGTGCCCATTCTTTATGGTCATGTTCGCAGCTTGGCAGCTGATGTAGACATCGGCTATAGCCAACCAGGGTCTTCCTAGAATGAGAGGATACCTAGTGAGCTTTACCTTTGGCTAGAGAACTAAGAAATCAGCAGGGTACTCCCAAGAGTCAAGAGAGACCATCACATCTTCCACAATCCCCTTAGGGGTCACGATGGAGTAGTCTACTAGCTGTAGCACTATCGTGGACTTCCTCAAGGAGCCCTGGAGGTTAATTTTGAGCATTGTGTCCTTTGTCATCACATTAATGGTAGATCCTAGATCAATCAAGGTACGTGGGACGATTGTGCAATTGATGTGGACATCAACTATTGGGCTTCCAGGATCCAGATATTTTGGACAGATTATCTACCCCAACATCAGGTCGGATAGTTGTCCTATGACATTAATGGTTGGGGCATCTCTCTTGCGCCTTCTTGGATGCCTAAAGCACTTATCTTTGATCAACATATTGTAGATAGGTACATCTTTGATGGCTTGGAGAAGTGGTATCTTCACACATAAATGTTTCAATTCTCCCAAGAGCTCAATCTCTTATGGGATAGGCTAGATTATCATGGATAGTCTCTCAGGAAAGGGTGGATTTGCTTTAGGTTCACTTTCCTCTTTATCTTCCTCAACCTCCCTAGGTGAAGGCTGACTATCTAGGAGAACTTTCCTAGATCGAAAGTTGATTTCTTGAATCTCCACAGCATAAGTTGGGCATGATGGTTCCCCACTATACACTTGCTGAGCCTGTCTGTTGTTCGGGTTTGGATTTGGCTGGGTAGGCATTTGGGGTTGCCTTGGTGGAGCAGAAGGTAACAGTTGTGGTTGGGCAGGTGGTGGAGGCAGAAGAGAGGGAAGAGAGTTGTATTGGGGCCTCCATCCCTGATGTGATGCATTCCACTAAGGTTGTAGCTTAGCATAGGGTTGAAATGAATAAGCGGCTGGTTGGGCATGATATTGAGATGTGAAGAACCAAGGAGGAGGTGAGGACCAGGAGGGATGAGCATGGGGGCCCCAAGAAGGTATGGATGTGACTTGGTTGGGGTTGTAGTATGCTTGAGATATCCCTTGCATCCACTATTGGTATGGTCTAGGTCCATGCAGCCTCCTTTGTTTTATGTAATAGATCTATTCTGTGGCTCCTTCAGCCCCTTGGTATACAACTTTAAGACCGGGCTAGGAAGGGAACTTATCTATAGAATGATTCTCTTCATAGACTGAACAAATCTCTATAGAGTTCAATGGGCACTCATTCCTAGGATGCCTCCTAGTGCATCTAGGGAAAAATATGGCCAAAGATCTCTCTGCTTCCTCCTGTTTTCTTTTTATATGTAAAGTATCCATTTGAATGGCAAGAGTCTGCAACATCTCACTCTTGAAGTCTTCCAGCATGGTTCCAATTTCACCTTTAATGTATGAGTTGGAAGAAGAGGCACTGGCTATGGGTTGACTCCCCCTACCTTTCTTTCTGGCTGCTCTAGAATGGTTTCTAAAAACAATATTTATGTCCTCATAGGATAGTTGGTAGATGTCTCCCCCAACCAATAGATGGAGGGTGTATAACAGGTCTTCCCGGATTCCCTTGAGAAGGACCAACTTCAAAGACTCAGGGTAAAGTGTACACCTGACCCTTTTGTAATTAAGCTAGAACCTCTCTTCGTAGTCTTCCAGGGACTCATCTCTTACCATGGTCATTCAGAAGATTTCTTCTTTAGTATCTTTTGTTCTATAGTCCCGATACTTATAGTTAAAGGCTTGCTGCATCTGAGCCCAAGTTGTGATGCTATTGCCAAGTAACCCCATGAACCAGCGCAATGTTGCGTCCTTGAGAGTAGAAGGGAACAGTTTCAACTTTTTCTCGTCTTTTGCATAGTCATAAGTTCAACAGATGACGACGAACTCAAACAAGAAGGTGTCAGTATCTTCTGTAGTTAGGCCATGGAAGTGAGGTAGGGCTGAAGGACTTATATTTTTCATTTTGGTGTCCCCATTGGTCTCCCAAATGGTAAAGGTACCCTCTATTCTTTCTCCATTTCCCCTAGCATTTCTATTTTCAGCCATTGGCTCCAGAGGAATGTTTTCTTCTTCTTCTTCCCCTATAGTTTCTTCAAATATGTCTTGCTATTCACCTAAGGGTTCTTCTTGACCACAACCACTGAGGAAGAGAGAAGGTTGGCTATGTGAAGCAGTGGGGGTGTTGGGAAATTTTTTTCCTGAGTTATCTCTATTCCTACGAGGCATGAAAGGAAATCTTTTTGGTCGGTTTTCTTCCTTTCCCCACACTGATAGTACCTGCAAAAACTAAAATTTTGATTTGAACAAAGCAAATTGCAAATAGTTGAAATGAAATTGCTGAAATGAGATTTGCAGAATTGAAAAGAAAAGAAAGGAAATGCAGAACTTGAAAGAAAGGAAATGACTAGTTCTACTTTTGCGGAAATAAATTATTAGCAGAATGTTATAGGAAAAAAATAAAAGAAAGCAGTAATCAAAGAATACTCTAACGCTTCCCCAACAACGATGCCAAAAAGTGGTGAGCACCAATATTGCAGCAATAATTCCGCAACTCCTAGGCTTCCTACTTTACTCTTATCAACTCGATAGTTTGTAACAAACTTGGAAGCATCAGCATTGTATGCACAAGTACTAGTTCTCACTGCAGGTTGTCACTTGGTCAGCTGGCACAAGATCACTAGGAGCTCAAGCCAACTTCTATGGATTCTAGAAGAAGCTCTATGTGTGATGGAAGAAAAGAAATATTACTCTACAGATGCTATTCTAACTGCAGAAAGGAGAAAGACTGAAATGTAAAGCAAACCTAGTAAACCTTAGTTAACCAACTAATTCTACTTTTGCAAAAAGCACTATGAAAACCATGAAAGGAATGTCATTACCTAATCAAGGAAGTAAACAACATATAACTATGCTATTTCTAGAAGTAAATAAGAAAAAAACATATTTTTGGATTTTTATGTATTTTTATGTGAATTTGACACGCATGTAATTTATTTTGTGTGAGTGTGGTAGCGAATAGGTGGCATTGAAGGGAATGGGACTTGAGAGGATGTAGGATGGTGTGGATGGGTCCTAGGAGAGCTTAGGTTGCCTTCTAGATGCTTTTCTCACACTCGACCTTCGAAAGAAAGCCTACAAGAAAATCTACAGGAGGACACATGAAATCTATAGGAGGAAAACATGGAAACTACAGGAGGCTTACAGGAGGATGCCGAGAGCAGTTTTCACTATTTTTAGGGTGTGAGAGTGGGTGAAAAAGGTGGATGAAGGTTGGAATGAGGTGTTAGGGCACCTAAGGTCTACCATGAATCACCAGGAGAGAGAAAGATGATTGGGTTTGCTTAAGGAGAGAGGAAGAAGTTCTATGGAAAAATGCAGGAAACTAGGGCAGAATTGAGGTGAGATTTGGGAGACTTGTAGGGAATGGATCAGATGGAGGATGTGATTTCTGATAAATTGGTCCTACTACTAGAATAGATCTTCTACAAAGGAACTACAGTCAATCAAGAAGATCAAGCAAGCAATGAAATGAGTGCATCTAGAAAAATAGAATTTTACATCAAAATAGTCTAAACTATTATCTATGGAAGGAAATGCTAAGAAATGCTGCAAGTTAGGAAAGCATGAAAGAAGAATATTACAAATCACGAAGTGAACATGATAAGGAAGATCTGGAGCAAACCAAAATAGGACTATTAACCTACTAAAAAGCTGCAAACACTAGAAATCCTATGAATGAGGAAAATTTGTGTTTTTGGGGCAGCAAGAGAGTCTTTGCCTCAAATCATTGTCCTAGAGGGAGGAAGAGAGGCCAAGGCACTATTTCTAGCCTTTTGAATATTTTCTGATCACTGCTTAACTTGCTACAGAAATCACAAATGAAAGCAAACTACTAAATCATCAAAAACAACCTATTCTTAACCATGAAAGAAATACATCTAACAACAAATTAATCCACAAACTGAAGTAAACATACAAATAAAAGTAAAGAGAAGCTTGGCTACTTGGATTGGGCCCTAACCCAAGAGCTTCAGCCCTCTGAGGTAACTCAGTGCTAGCTCAAAAAGGATTCCATCTTTATTTTCAAAACAATAGCAAGATTACATGAAACTGTCACAAAAATAATAAGCTCGAAATTTGAGCAGAGTTTACATAAGCAAAAAAAATCTGACCCTAGTGAGGCCCTAGGCCTCTCTACTTATACAAATGAAGCTACCAATAGCTTCCTTAAAATTAGGGAGGCTTGGCTCCCAAAACTCGAGATAATCATCAGTCATCCTCCACTTGCTCGGTTGCCTTCTAGTGTATGATTCGACTGCTTGTACTCCGATCTGAATGAAGCGGAATTCGAAGTGAGGAGTAATAAATGAGGGGGATTCCATCCTATAAGTCCTCTCCTCTATCACTCTGAGTTATTGCTACCATTTTTCCACTGGATCCTTGACTTTTACCTTGAAATCCATCAATAATCTGCATTAAATGCATGTTAGACAACAGGGCACAATAACTAACTCAACTCACTCTATAAGCATAAATATAATCAGAAAATTATACAATAAGCTAAGAGAATGGTTGATTTGACTAGGTTAGGAGGTAAAATGAGCCCATATAATTACCCATTTATGAGGCTCATCACTTATCCACCGTGGCATCATCCCAATAGTCCACAAGCATTGTGTACTTCGGCTCTGCCTCCGTTCCAGTGTTGACCTACTTTGTCTTCAGTAGCACAATGATGTCAAGGTCTTCAAGTGATGGTCCTTGAATCTTGTGAAAACATTCCATTTCTAAAATGTTAATATTTCGTGGGTCATCATCTTCGTCAACATTTATGTTTTAACACTCTAGTGCGCAACTTAACTGTGTCACCCATTCTTGCTGAAGTATTTCCATTGGCTCCTGGGGTTTTTTGAAGATAGCTGCTTTTACCACTTGTAGCGCATCATCAACAGTATCTGACCAACGTTATTCAAACGTGAAGGTTAACAGAAATCCCTCGTGCACGACATCCCATTCGCTCATACCATAGCAGAGCTCCATCTCAATATACCAATTCATGCGTATGACATCCAGGGTATGATAGAATAAATGTACCCATTTAGGCTGTGGCTCTTCCTCGTAGACCTTGGTCCATTTCATGAGGTGTGTGCGTGGATCATCTCGCCCACCATAATTGTCTACTAGTTGTATCTGCAGTTTACCAAATTTTAGGTGCATCATTCTTCTGCATCCGTGCCAGTCCTCAAAACTTCCTTGATGCATACCCCACCATCGTGTAGGAATTGCGTGTAGTGCCCACTTCAGAGCATCGAACCACTACTGTTTTGGTACTGTGGAGCAGTCACTATGGAGCAGTCTACTAGCTGCAGCACTGTCATGGTCTTCCTCAAGGAGCCTTGGAGGTTAAGTTGAAGCATTGTGTCCTTTGTCATCACATTAATGGTAGCTCCTAGATCAATCAAGGTATGTGGGACCATTGTGCCATTGATGTGGACATCAACTACTGAGCTTCCAGGGTCCAAATATTTTGAACAGATTATCTACCCCAACATCAGGTCGGACAGTTGTCCTATGACATTGATTGTTGGGGCATTTCTCTTGCGCTTTCCTGGATGCCTAAAGCACTTCTTTTTGATCAACCTATTATAGATAGGCACATTTTTTATGGCTTGAAGAAGTGGTATCTTCACACATAAATGTTTCAATTCTCCCAGGGGTTCAGTCTCTTCTGGGGTACGATGGATTTTCATGGATAGTCTCTCAAGAAAGGGTGGATTTGCTTTAGGTTCACTTTCCTCTTTATCTTCCTAAACCTCCCTGGGTGGAGGCTAGATATCTGGGAGAACTTTCCCAGATCACAAATTAATTTCTTGAATATCCATAGCATAAGTTGGGCATGATGGTTCCCCACTATATAGCTGTTGAGCCTGTTTGTTGTTCGGGTTTAGATTTGGCTAGGCAGGCATTTGGGGTTTCCTTGGTGGAGCAGAATGTAACGCTTGTGGTTGGGTAGGTGGTGGAGGCAGAAGAGTGGGAAGAGAGTTGTATTGGGGCCTCCACCCCTGATGAGATGCATTCCACTAAGGTTGCGGCTGAGCATAGGGTTGAAATGAATGGGTGGCTGGTTGGGCATGATATTGAGATGTGAAGGACCAAGGAGTAGTCATGGACCAGGAAGGATGAGCAGGGGGGCCCCAAGAAGGTATGGAGGTGACTTGGTTGGGGTTGTCGTATGCCTGAGATTTCCCTTGCATCCCTTGCTGGTATGGTCTAGGTCCATGCGACCTCCTTTGGTTTATGTAATAGATCTGTTCAGTGACTCCTTCGGCCCCTTGGTATATAGCTTTAAGTTTGGTCAAGGAAGGGCACTTATCTATAGAATGATCTTCTTCACAGAATAAACAAACCTCTGTAGAGTTCAATGGGCATTCGTTCCTAGGATGCCTCTTAGTGCATCTAGGGAAAAGAATGGCCAAAGCCCTCTCTGCTTCCTCTTGTTTTCTTTTGATATGTAAGGTATCCATTTGCATGGCAAGAGTCTGCAGCATCTCACTCTTGAAGTCTTCCAGCATGTTTCCAATTTCACCTTTAATGGATGAATTAGAAGAAGAGGTATTGGCTATGGGTTGACTCCCCCTACCTTTCTTTCTAGTTTCTCTAAAATGGTTTCTAAAAACAGTCTTTATGTCCTCATAGGATAGTTGGTAGATGTCTCCCCTAGCCAGTAGATGGAGGGTGTCTAAAAGGTCTTCCCAAATTCCCTTGAGAAAGACCAACTTCAGAGACTCAGGGTCAAGTGTACACCTGGCCCTTTTCTAACTAAGCTGGATTCTCTCTTCATAGTCTTCCAGGGACTCGTCACTTCTTATGGTCATTCGGAAGATTTATTCTTTAGTATCTTTTGACCTACAATAGTCTTGATACTTGTTGTTAAAGGCCTACTACATCTGAGCCCAAGTTGTGATACTATTGCCAAGTAATCCCATGAACTAGCACAGTGCTACGTCCTCGAGAATAGAAGGGAACAATTTCAACTTTTGCTCGTCGTCTGCATAGTCATATGTTCGACAGATGACAACAAATTTGAACAAGAAGGTGTCAGGATCTTTTGTAGTCAAACCATGGAAATGAGGTAGGGCTGAAGGACTTATATTCTTCATTTTGGTGTCCCCATTGGTCTCCCGAATGGGGAAGGTACCCTCTATTCTCTCTCCATTTCCCCTAGCATTTCTGTTTTCAGCCATTCGCTCTAGAGGAATGTTTTCTTCTTCTTCTTCCCCTATAGGTTCTTCAAATATGTTTGGATGTTCACCTAAGGGTTCTTCTTGATTGCAGCCACCGAAGAAGAGATAAAGTTGGCTATGTGAAGTAGTGGGGGTGTTGAAACAAATTTTTCCTAAGTTATCTCTACTCCTATGAGGCATGAAAGGAAATATTTTTGGTTGGATTTTTGGTTCTTTTTCCCCACACAGAAAGTACTTGCAGAAACTGAAATTGTGATTGAAAAAAATAAATTGCAACTAGATGAAATGAACTTGCTGAATGGAAATTTGAAGAATTGAAAAGGAAAGAAAGGAAATGCAGAACTGAAATAAAATAAATGACTAGTCTACTTTTGCTGAAATAAACTATTAGCAGAATGTTGCAATAGGAAATAGAAGAAAGTAGTAATCACATAATACTCTGACGCTTCCCCAGAAATGACGCCAAAAAGTGTGAGCACCAGTATTGCAGCAAGAATACTACAACTCTTAGGCTACGAACTTTACTTTTATCAACCTGGTAGTTCGTAACAAACTTGGAAGTTGGTGCTATATGCACAAGTACTAGTTCTCACTGCAAGTTGTCACTTGGTCAGCCGATGCGAGAAAACTAGGAGCTCAAGCAAAATTCTATATATTTCAGAAGAAGCTCTTTGTGTGATGAAAGGAAAGAAAGATTACTCTACAGATGCTATTCTAACTGCAGAAAGGAGAAACACTCGAATGTAAAGCAAAACCTAATAAACCCTAATTAACAAGCTAATTCTACTTTTGCCAAAAACACTATGAAAAACATGAAAGAAATGCCATTACCTACTCAAGGAAGTAATCAACATCTAACCATGCTATTTCTGGAAGTAAATAATAAAAAAACATATTTTTGGATTTTTATGTGTTCTTATGTGAATTTAACATGCATCTAATTTATTGTGTGTGAGTGTGGCAACGAACAGGTAGCGTTAGAGGGTGGTTTTGGAGCTTTCGAGGATGTAGGATGGTGTGGATGGGTCCTAGGAGGTCTTAAGTGGCCTTCTAGAGGCTTTCCCACACTCGTCCTTCAAAAGAAAGCCTACAGGAAAAACTACAGGAGGACGCAGGAAAACTACAGGAGGAAAATAGGGAAACAACAGGAGGACTACAGGAAGAGGCCGAGAGAAATTTTCGTTGTTTTTAGGGTGTGAGAGTGGGTGGAAAAGGTGGATTAAGGTTGGAATGAGGTGTTAGGGCACCTAAGGTCTAGCATGAATCACCAGGAGAGAGAAATATGATTAGGTTTTCTCAAGGAGAGAGGAAGAAGTTCTATGTAAAATGAAGGAAACTAGGGTAGAATTGAGGTGAGGTTTGGGAGACCTATAGGGTATGGATCAGATGGAGGGTGTGATTTCTAGTAATCTGGCCTACTGCTAGAAGAGATCTGCTACATAGAAACTGACAGTCAACCAAGAAAATCAAGCAACCAATGAAATGAGTGCATCCTAGGAAAAACAGAGTTTTGCATTAAAATGGCCTAAACTATGATGTATAGAAGGAAATGAGGGGAAATAATGTAAGAAAGGAAAGCATGCAGAAGGACTATTGAAAATTAGTAAGTGAACATGATAAAGAAGATCTAAAGCAAAGCAAAATTAGACTATCAACCTACTAGAGAGCTGCAAACACTATAAGTCCTAGGAATGAGGAAAATCTGTGTTTTTGGGGCAGAAAGAGAGTCTTTGCCTCAAATCATGGTCCCAGAGGGAGGAAGAGAGGCCAAGGAATTGTTGCTAGCCTTTTTAATCTTCTCTGATAATTTCTTAACCTGCTAATGAAAGCACAAATGGAAGCAAGCTACTAAATCCTCAAAAGCAACCTATTCTTAACCATAAGAGAAATATGTCTAAGAGCAAACTAATCTACAAACTGACGTAAAGCATAAAAATAAAAGTAAAGAGAAGCTTGGCTACTTGGATTGGGCCCTAAGCCAAGAGCTTCAACCCTCTAAGGAAACTTATTGATAGCTCAAAAAGGATTCCATCTTCATGATCAAAGAATAGCAAGATTACATGAAACTGTCATAAAATAGTAAGCTCGAAATTTGAGCAGAGTTTACACAATCAAAAAAAAGTCTACCCTAGTGAGGCCCTAGGCCTCTCTACTTATACATATGAAGCCACCAATAGTTTCCTTAAAATCAAGGAGGCTTGGCTTCCAAAACTCGAGATAACTATCAATCATCTTCCACTTGCTCGGTTGCCTTCTAGTGCATCATTCGGTTGCTTGTACTCTGAGCTGAATGAAGGGGAATTCGAAGTGAGGAGAAATAAATGAGGGGGAATCCCTCCTATAATTCCTCTCCTCTATCTACTTCGAGTTATTTTTGTAGTTTGATCACTAGATCCTTGACGTTGACCTTGAAATCCATCAATAATCTGCATTAAATACATGTTAGAACACATGGCATAATAACTAACTCAACTCACCCTATAAGCATAAATATAATCAAAAAATCATACAATAAGCTAAGAGAATGGTTGATTTGACTAGGTTAGGAGGTAAAATGAGCCCATATAATTACCCATTTATGAGGCTCATCAATAGTTGACTTGGACCCTAAAGAGGATGTTGAAGAAATCCATATGGGTGAGGAAGACAGTGACATGGGGGCGGAGGACGTTGATGTTGAGGGGTCTGAACCTATCTCTAAACTGCCCGAGTACATTCCTCCACACAGAGGCAAGACAAAGTTTCAGAAGGAAATTTATGAAAACAAGGTCACGCTACATACACCCTTGTTGTCGGATAATATCGTCTTTGAAGGACCACGCCTGGAGTATGTACCCCATTTAAAATTGGAGGATTGGGAATTGGCTGATATGGAGCACCCTCCCGACTTAACGACATATCAACTCATGCACCACGTCTTCTATTAATATTCTATTGTGACCACGTTGGAGCCAAGAAAGTGGGTAAAATGGGTGGATAAGGCTGGTCTATTAAACAGGATGTCGGTACCACATTACAACCGCATGCCCATAACCATGATAGTGATCAAGCAGGTTTTCTGCTTGGTGCACGATGGGTGCCTATGGCTAGAGGAGCCGATATCGATCAATCACCTGCAGATCCATAGGATCACTCGGTTGTCACACGCAGGAAAAAATTCGTCCACGGAATTTGGCGGAAAGACAGGTGAGCACGGCCTCACCAAAGCAATGAAGGATAAATTTAAGCTCGCTAAGAAGCCGCGCGGATACTCCATCACTAGCATAACCAACCCCGTGGTCAAGTTAGCCGCTGAGATCCTGGCAGGAAGGATTATGAGGAAGTGTTGTGCAGATTAAGTTTCGACACCAGTAGTGTCATTAGCAGCCCAGTGCGTGAAGGGCGTATAGTTCAATGGGGCGTGCTACCTCTACAACGAGTTCCTCGCGAACTATAGACAGGCACAAGATCAAAGCAAAACATTTCACTATGCATGGTTGTTATTGTCCATGGTGCTTGTCACATGGGAGTTACCAGAGGAAAGTCAGTATCCTATGGTTGCATAGGACCTTCTAGAAGCAGCAAAGTTCGCTTCACTCTAGACTACAAAGGACCCCAAAAGGGTCAAGCACAACAAGGTCTTTTGGATCTTGATGGAGATGAGTATCCACATAGCCATCAACTGCAAGCCGCAGTTGTCGCCAACAGTTTTTTATCAGCTGACAGAGTATGTGGAGCTCAAGATGGACTTCCACCATGTCTCCATGCACATGTGGAAGGATCCTAAAAAAAAGTGGTATGACCTTCCATACCTGGCCACAAACGATGGGATCATAGTGGTCCTCGACTGCTGGCCGGCAGATTGGTGCACTGCTTCAGATTTGACAGGTGGGTCTAGGAAGTCTACAGTGAAGTGAAAAAGGAAGAGGCTAGGCTGAAGATGGAACAATTGGTTGAGAGAAGGAAGAAGGAGGCTGAGGATAAAACCAAGGTAGAGCACGCTGCCACAAAAAAAACATGAGGACAAGAAGAATAGGAGGAGCACATCTCTGACAGGAGTCAGAAGTCACCTTCCCTAGAGATAGAGGAGAAAGAACAACAATCAAAGTAGGGAGGAGTGGACCTGAAGACTACTCAATTTTGGATTAAGCATAGTAGGGAACAAGAGAAAGTAGGGCCATGAAGGAAGTCCAAGGCCAACAAGACTTCCCTCGACCCAATCACCTTGACTGAAGGTGATTTGAATGACATTGGTGATGTAGTAAGGGATGCGATCATGGAACTACTGCAGCAGTTTGAACAACAACAGAAACATGCCTTAGGCGCCATTCGGATAGGTATGCACGAGCTACATATCCAGGCATCAAAGGTACAGACCAGTGTGGGATGGAGCAGTGCAACGTTAACTAGTTTGGTGCCTCGCACCTTAGAAGTAGTAGGGATGGTGCGCACACTAGATCCCTGGGAAATAGCGTTGCCGGACAGAGTGCTAACTACAGAAGAAGAAGCTGACAAGGCCACTGTCAGTGCCCTCAAGGGATTTGGACTGAATTTGGTCGCACTTCTAAGTGAAGCCCTTCACACTTTGCAAGATGGTGTGATCGCGAAACTTTGGGCCCACGAACAGTGTGCGCTACACATTATCAGTGAGAAGAGAGTGAACAATGCTTAGATGGTTGCATATAAGAACTCTGCTATTGATCTCTTTAAGGCAATCATGGACAAGAATGAGCACACAGACAAGAATGAGCATGCAGTCAAGGTAGGGGCTGAGGCATGCAGGTCTATCCCAGAACTGTACATTCCTAAAGATGAGCCAGTGGATGTGAGAATTCGGAAGCTCACTACCAGAGTGCGTGAAGTGAGAGAAGAGTTGGCAAAGTTTCAGTTTGAACTAAACCTTAATATTGTAGAAATTGAGTTGAAGGCCCAGCCTTTGACTCCACCAGAATTCAGAGAGCAACGTGAGGCAACTGTTAAGGATGTCATTGCAACAATAGATAGTGCAGTAAAGGATTGCATTACATTCTTCAAGTAGTCGCTCGAAGTAGTCACCAACTTACAAGAGGATCCTAATGTGTAGAGGATGGAAATAGAGGTGCGAGAGCTACAACAATGATATGACAAGGTTAAAGTGATGACATGCGCCGTCACCATTACCTAAAGGCTAGTGAAGTTGTAGGAAGAAAAGGCACTGAAAGAGCAGGTGGACGCAACATAGAACAGGGAAGCATTACTGAAGGCTCAATTGAAGCCTTGGCTAGATGAAGCATATGTGCTCATGGCCACCATTGAAGGAAACTGGCTAATCTGCAAGAAATGCCGCAGAAGGTATAGGTAGATGGTGCAGGGCCAACAATGGAGAAGCTGGTCAAGCAGATGAAGTAGGTGGCAACATAGTGCACCACTGAAGCTAGAGTGGTACAAATGGAGCTGGGAGGTCTTTACAATAAGATCTTCATGCTAGCAGAGTGACTTGAGGGTGATTCACTATATTTTTGTTGGGGACCTGTTGGGAACGGGCCCCCTGGGGTCAATTTTGGGGTTAAAAGACCAAGTTTTGGGGCTAAAGGCCCAAGTTTTGTGTAAAGAATGTAAAGTCTCCACATTTTGTGGCTGTGGAGTGTGAAGATGTAAGTAGTCAAAAAGGGGTTTCTGCCCTTAGTTTAGATAGTTTGTGTCATCTTGATGAGATTCGCCCTTGGTCCGTGAACCATGGGATTGTATAAGAAGGGAGTCTTAGAAGAGTCTAAGGCAACTAAGTCACAAGTTGTTGGTAGAGTTCTAAGTAATTTTACGGGTCTGTGAGAGCTAAGAACGAAGAGTCTTAGCGTAGGAAGAGGCTCTATAGCTAAGTGTGCAGAGGCCTAGGGTAGAATTCCACAGCTGAGTGTGCGGACCCGTGCAGCTGTGTGCACAGGGTAGTTAGAGTCTATACTGGAAATCTGGATTATCAATAAATAGAAGTATTCTAGAATTATCTGTTTATGTGTTATTTTACTTCTGTTATGAATGTTACGATTATGTTATATTGAATACTGGGGTTATGAATTAATGCTATATTAATGTGTGAATCTATGTATTTTACTTCGTCATATGAACACAAGTAAGAATATTTGTTTACGTGAAGATAACCATAATGCATGTTAATGTTAATCGGTACTTAAGTGAATATGAGTAAATACAGAAGTAAGAGTAATTACAGAGGCGCATAAGCACCTGATCTATCTATTTAGGGTCTACGAATGATGATCAGAGGTTTTCACAGAGGCTTCAAGGAAGAATATGAGACGTACCTTGATAAGCCTTAAAGGGCTTATCAGTCTGCACAAAGGAAGGGTTAGGGCAAATAACCGACATCAAAACCATCTTAGGGTATAGAAAATTGGTTCCCGCATCCCCCCATACTGCTTCGAGTGAGACTTCAGTTCGCGCTCCACAGATTGAATGCTGAAAGGGCCAACAGTGTGGGGATTTTCTTGGCTACTTAACGTTGAACCTGAGCCAGGGCCCATCAAGCCAACACCTGTTTTTGATATTTCCAAGCCACCAGTCTTTGATGATCCATCTTCTGATGAAGTGGAAACCCCTCAAGCTGTCGAGGCACATTAGCCCAAGCGGGTGGTTATGTCAGGTTCTCGTAGCCTTGACGTCAGTTCAACTTTCGATCATAAATCTGTTGAATCACTCCAGGCTCCTCATCATTCTCTTGTTCACATTGAAGATCAATTCATCACAATTTTTGCATCCTCCACTAGAATCACACGATCCTATTTCTCATGCATTGGAGGAGTCATATGTAGCAAACATTGTTGTGAAACAAAAGTTTTCTTATTTCTTCGTTTGCTTGTTTGTCATTTTCAAAGGTGTGTATGTGCTTGTCTTCAATGCATAATGTGATAGGACACTTTGATACATTTGTAGAGTGCCTTTCATGTGATTTCAAGATTTATTTTTATGCGGATGCATTAATGTTTCGAACGTTCTGGTTTGCATTGTTTTATATTTCTTGTCTATTGGTATCCTTGAATATATTTCTTGTTAATCATGTTGTTGCCTACATGGTTCAACCAATGCCTTGGTGGCTACATTCAAAATATCACTTCATGTGAGTTGGCCCATGCTTTTCATAGATTAGGAGTAAGAGTAGTGTTTTCTTTAATGTTTTGTTTCCTTCATTTTTCTTTTGTATTTCTTTCCCTTGGCATTTTTTCTTGTCCACCCGTAGGTTAGTTTCCACATGAAACCATCTTTGGCTTCTTGAGACAAGGTGGATGAAATCCAAGAGGAGCTTGTATGACTATCAACACTTGGTTATTTGTCTATTCCCTCTCTTTATTAGAATCTTGCATTTCATTTAGTCGATGATACCCTGATGGAAAATATGTTCCTTTCAGAGAAACTCATGGTGAAACCACAATGCTTGCACTCTTAATTAGTACCGCCTACTCTAATCGATTTTCTATTTTCAGTTAACCCTTGTTAACTTAGTTAAGTAGAGTAAGGAGAGGGGGAAACCTTAACAAGCATGTCAAAGGTATATATAAACATCCTTATATAAAGGTCCATCCTCTTCTTCTCTAAATATGTCTGGATCCCTCTTCCGCCTCATGAAATAAATAAGTTCCTATCCACATTTATTGTAAATAAAAATGAAAAAAATAAAATGAATTGAAAATAAGAGAAAGGCTTCCTGCATTGAGAGGTGAAGCAAGTAACTCCTCAAGGGTATTGTCAAGGCTCCCTAGCAGTGGAGCAATGCTTGTGTTCCTAAGGTGACTCTATCAAGGTATTGTCTAGGCCTACTAGTAGTGGAGTAACACCAAAGATGAAACTAAAACTAACAATCTATATTACTTGTGGATTTATATACCCCTCATCCCCAATCGAAACAACAAAGTTTGACTTGGCTTGGTATGTGTGCTACCAATAAAGAGAATGGTAGGGACTACATATTTACTCAAGCTAGTGAAGAAGCTATGATAATCGAAGAATTGAACAATATTTCTAGAAGAGTTAGACTCACTTTATATGAGACAAGGTCAATACAAAGAGTTGGAGTTATACTAGTGTGTTGCCAATTTTTTAGCAGCTACAACCACCCTCCAAAATTTTGACTATGCTACATTTTGGAGCCTCCCTTCTAAATTACAAAGCTCATCTTACACTGACCCAGGTACTTATGCTTTGATTGAGCTTCAAATTTTTCATCATGTCTTGTGCTTGCTTACTACTTTTTTTTTCTAACCCACAAGTTAATCTCTAGACTTGGTTTCGAACCAATTCGGGTCTTGCCTTAGAGAATTGTGCAATCCTTGAGGGAAACCAACCTTGCTTTTGGGAATTGAAAAATTCAAGCTATCAGTGAGCCCTTAGCTCCAAAATTACGTAGATCTAGTTGACAACCAACCTTCATCTTAAAAATTGTGCAGAGCCTAAGAGGAAGCCCAGAGCCACTGAGCCCATAAATTGAGCAAAATCCTCTTGCTCAGAAGCTTCTCAGTGCATGAGCCAGTGAGTTGCTCAGTCCTTCCTAGAACCATGTAATCTCTCTAAGCAATGCATGGTAGCTTTTCCTGAAAAAGGAAAAAGAAAAAAGTGAAAAAGAATCTCTAGAAATAAGGATCTATCTTTAGCATCTCAAAGGGGACACTTGAATTATTTTGGAAACTACCGCAAAGTGTCGCTTTTTCCTTGATTTTTGGCCTTCGCTGTTGTGTGTGGAGCATGATTGTTTAGAGGTCTTTGTTTCAACCAGATGTATACCCCATGTTACCAGGAAATCTAGTGTCTATTCAAAGCTGCTAGCCCCACTAAGACAGGTAGCTATCTTAGAAACAAACATATTAAAGTCACTTGTTTTTCCTTTACGAGAGAGAGATGAGAAAGAAGCAGAGAGTATCAACCTCAGTCTTTTGCTTGGATCCTTGCTTGTTTCCTTTCCCCTTTGACAGAATCTTACCGCTGCTTCCTTACTTGTCCAGCTTCAAAGAGCACCTGTAGATTCAAAACAACATAATACCATCAAAGCATAGAGATCTTTCACTGTAAACAATATAGGATCAGATATATATTGACCATACAAATGCATATATCAACACAATATTTAGAGATACACAAGAATATCTAAGAAAACTCAAATAGCTTTATTAGTAAAAGTCATAGAAGAGAGGATTACAACCACTTGGTCTAACCCAGCGCCATCCTCCCAGCTTGAAAGCCCCCTTCACCTCACACAAAGCAAGATCACTCAACAATGTTTTCACAGAGAAACCAACAGCACCTCTTTCCAAATTACCAAATTCCAACCTTTGGATATCTTGGATGAGGGATCTATTTATAGATATTTGTAGGGGGTGAGTCAGCTTCTGGGATTTTAATTAGTGTCATCTCTCTGATAGTTCCTGGTTCCACATGGAGATTTTATATCTCTTACTCATCCTTGGGCAAACTCAGAGAGGCAAGTGTCAAATGAGCAGTTTCTAGAAGATTCTCTAGGTTTCCACCTAGAAAACTACTTATGCCATTTGTCTGCTCTCGCTCATTGCACCCTATAGAAGGGCTTTCCAGTATGCATCGCACTTTTTGCATGTGGCAGGTGAGATGCATCGCACCTTTAGCACTCGATAGTCTGTATGGTCTTGCTTTGACTAGTTCTGAGTAGTTTTTCATGGAGAACTTCTGGGATATGATGTAATCATCTGACCTTGCTCCTTTATGGTATGAAACAACACTTTTAGGGACTTAGAATCCCTTGGTTTATGGAAATATGTGATTGGGGTTGTAGTGCCCAAATATGTCTATAACAATTGTCCCCTAAAGCATGCGATCATAAATCTTTTGATGTCAAGTGAAATGCTTTATAATGAGGATCTGAGGTTTTTCCCACTGGAAGGTGACCTGTAAATAAGATACAATACAATAAATTATCTTCATAATATTTTCATGATCTAGCTGAGGCAGGCATTACCATGCTCAGCTTGATAAATTCATTTTCATGTACGTACGACAGACAACCGTCTGTGTGCAGACTGATGATTTTGGTAGAGCCATCATCCCTTAGCTTGGATGATTATCTGTGCAATAATGATGTACATTTGATGCCTTTATTTTCCTGATTATATCGCAACTCGGATGGGTGAAACTAGATCCGAGGTCTTCAAAACTCGTTCAATCTTCGCTCGAAGTACAAGTCGATCCATGTGAAAAGATGTTCTGATGTCGAACATGGAAAGACATCGCCTAATTACCAATCAATGATGTAAACTATTAACAGGCACGAGAGGAACCACCGATGATGATGATGACCCTCAAGGTGTTGCAATACAATTCACGTGGTGTGAATACATGAGTTGATGTCGAACACCACGTAAAGTCTTTCGGTCGAAGGCCATTAGTGTAAACCTATTGTCGGAAGTGAGAAACATGCCATTGAGGCATGCAAGCTTCAAAGTACTAGAAGGGTTGTCCCTAGGTCGGCTTCTTGGATAATGAGTTGATGTCGACAAGAAGTGACCTGTCATAGGAAGGTATTAATCGATCCCACATCTATGACACGGAACGGAGCAAATGATTTTGTACAGGTGAAAACGATTTGATGATACAAGGTTCAGGGTGGTGGTCACGAAAGAATGAAGTGTGAAGGTCTTGTTGTAGATGAGACACAAGCTGGGTAGCTGAATTCTCTGAGTGACTTCTCTTGAACATATCGGTGACACTGAAATGGATTGGTATCGTTAACCCAAAAGTGGATGGTACGGTGGACCAATGGTGATATGACCGGTGAATGGAATAACCCAACCCAACTCAATCATGGTGATGGAGTGAAAGTATCATGTTCAAGAGCGACCTGCTACCAATAAAGTTTCTTCAAGTTTTCTTCCCAATTTTCCCCAGTCACTTCTGACCAGTACCTCTTTATTTTTGTCAAGCTTGAGGAGGATAACATATGCTTGTTCTATAATTTGCCCTTCGGGCAAACCCGTCACTATGTCTTAACGAGCCTAGCGATAGTGAAACTCACTCTTGTTTGAATGGACAAGTTTGTCGCTATTGTTTTAACGAGTTTAACGACAAGGATAACTCAGTCCTTTTCAATTTTAGAGTCTGAAAAAAGACAGAAAGAAGATTCCAATATTCCTTTTTCGTAGTATAATCCCTTAAGTCTGAAAAAGTATAAAACAATGCGAAAGGGATGACTTTCTGATATTTTTAACGAGCCGAACAAGACAAACACTCGATCTTTTTGTGTAATAATCCCTCAGGTCCAAAAAGATTAAAATCTAGAGGAGGGATAGCACTTCCAATCACTTTAACAAGCTGGAGACGCCAATCGCTTGACAATCTTTTCATGTTTTACGAGTTAGATGAAAAGATATTAAAGGAGACTCATTTTTTGAGGAACGAGTGATGTTTTCAGATAGCAACTGGTTCTAGGTAAGGTTTGGAACTTTCTAATCATGGTAGTGTAAAAAGGTGGCTAGTAGGATCACTCGTCGCAGTTGTTCCTCAAAAGGGGTAAACAATCAAATGGAATTGGCAAAAATAGAGTGGAGGTGATGGTAAGAACACGACCAAGGCTCAAAAGTTGATGATAATGCATTCACAATGGTTATTTACTGGAGGTGGGTTCATTTTTTAATGAGCTTAAACTCTGGTGGAACATATGCTCATTGCTAGGTTTAATTTTTAACAAGCTTGAACTTTGTGTAAAACTGCTCGTGATAATGGTCATTGACATTTGATTCACCGTTGAAACTATGTTTTTTTGATGGTCGTACTACCTATTCAATTGCTCCATCAAACTGATTAGAAATGAGGATATATGCTTGAAAAATGAGTTAAAACCTAATACCCTACTTAAATTAAGTGAAAAGTAACTTAAAAATAGATTTTTACCCCTCATTTTACCATTTCATTCGGAGTTGTGACTGTTGGAGCTCTAGAGGTGTTTTCCCCTTTGATTTTCACCGGCTGATTCTGGGAGATTCTGTGGACAATTTTCGGTGCCAGCTGGACCAGGTAGGAGCTAAACTTGAGCTCTTCAATTGTATTCTTTCCTTTTTGAATTCTGAGCATGTTTTCCTGCTTTTCTAGGCCCCTGGCGTTTGAACATTTCGTTCTTCCCCCATCGTACCTAGTCTATATCGAAAAGTGCAATGCATCTTGAGCTATCCACTAGCCAGAATGTATGCATCACACTGTGTACCTAAATAGGGTGCGATGGGCGCAATGAGAAAAACATTTGCACTGATTTTTCATGGAAATTTTGCTTGTTTTTTGCCAAATCGGGACCCTGATTCTTCTCTTTTTTGTTTTTCAGAGATTCATTGGAGTAAAATGATCATTACATGGCATGAACGTGAGCATGAAGAAGAGGAAATGGTTGCCCTATATGATCTGGGTATGGTAGTTGCATTGCGGAATTGTGGCTTGCTTAAGTTATTCTGCATCTCCAGCATGAGGCAACAAATCAATTTTTTGCAATATTTCCTCGATGCATGGGATCCTACCACCCAAGTGTTCCAGATAAGAGGAAAATCCATCCCCATGATTTTTGAGGACATCTACTTTTTGACCGGTTTATCGAGGCGTGGTGCCCCTCTCTCACTTTCAGGTTCTGCCCGTGGGGGTGAATCCATCAGGGATTATATTCACCGATACTATAGGGAGGGATCTCAACCGAGAAGGGACGGTAAGATCAACATCCGAGATGTCACTGAATGGCCTTTGGGGACTATTTTATTCACCTTTTCTAGATTGGCTGGCAACACGGCCCTTCACTTGGCCAACAAGTCCTATATGTAGTACACCTTGGAATGCCTTGAACCCAAGGTATTCAACTGGTGTGATGCAGTACTTCCAGTTTTCAAAGAACAACTCACCAAGGTGAAAAACAGAAGATCCAAGAACTTTGGCTATGGTTCTATTCTGACTGCTTTTGCCTTGGAGAAGATCCCACTGATGCAGCCACAGTACATTTCACTTGGCCTACCACCATCGGCTGAGCCACGGATGCAGAGATGGGTCGACCTTATGGCTAGACATGCTGGTCAGCCACAGGTTTCATTCTCTGATGCCTTGTTTGAGTGGTTCAACCGTCAACATATGGTTTATGCCGAGTATCCATATGTTGTGATGGATTTCCGGGGTGACCTGGATTTGGTGCTGCCGGCTGGCAAGCAGTCGGGTGTCATAGATAAAAATTTCTGACGATATCTCTATTTATTGTTTTCATAATGTTCTTGTGCTTTTTAAATGCTTATCGAGACTAATCAAAACTCATGTGATTATGCAGATATTGGGCCAGTGCGACTAGCAGCGCGTATGAGAGGAGCAGTTGCCATTCCAATAGGAGAGGTTGTAGGGAGGGCCATTCTTCATGACTTGGATGTATCCGAGACCATTATAGTGTTGCAAGAGCAGATCGAGGGTCTCACCCTTGGTATTCCGGATGTGAGGACCAATGAGCTTCCTCTGAGATTACAGCGCCATACCACTGGCATGCCGAGTCGATGGACCAGGCTCTTACGCATGATTGCACAGGCAGTGACTAGTTATCACAAGCACCATTAGATTAGGGTGCCCCCTTGCATTTTGAGTTTTTGGGTCATGTGACCGATTTTGTCCTAGACACAGAACACTATGTACAAACTATAAATAGTTATATATATATATATATATCTATATATAGTTTTGATTTTCGGAGCTTTATTTTGGTTAAGTTATATTATCCTGATGCAGTTTATTGATAAAATGCTTCTCTTTTACAAATGTTGCAAATGTCTATCTAACACATAATTTGCTAATGAATCGATTAATGTGTTTAAGTTTCTGGAAATATGTTGATATTGAATAGAATCAAACTGTCTTTCCAAAATCTTGACCCTTAGGAACATATGATAGATAGCTGGATTTCGAATGGAATAGATGCCTGTAAGCTATAGAATGACGAGCTGTGAGTCTAGCCTGACGACAAGTCGGCGTATGCCATGCGCGATGGCATCAAAGAGGAGTTCTATCAATGCGCTATATTCAGCGATGTTGTTCGTTGATTGACCAACACACACCCCTCTAAAACTCACTAACTCACCACTTGGATCAAAGATGGCCCAAGCTGTAGAAGATAGGTTCTGCATACTACGACTCACCCCGTTGGCATATCCAACAAATGATTCCAATGGGTTCGACATCTGCAACAAAATGCAAAAGTGGATTACCTAACCAAAATGATCACTCTTAACGAAAACAAAAATGTAACAAAAGCATATGACGAGGTTACCATACTGAGTCAAGCATAGTAATGCTTAAGGTACAACCCGTTTCGGGGTTGTGACGGTGGAATTCCATCATAATCTACTAGCTCGTAGGCTACTTTTGCTAATACACACTTAACAATATAGGGACCCATCCATAAATACTAGAACTTACCTGCTCGCAATTTGTCAGATTCCTCATCATAGAGCAAGACCAGGTCACCTTCTGAGAAAACGTGGGGTTTGAAATTCTTGTCAAATTGCGCTTTGACTCGTTTCTTATGTGCTTCATTAGCCAAGGTAGTGTCATGACGAGTTTCATCCAGTTGGATTAATTCTAAGAAATGAGCTTCTTCCTCTGAAGTTACGAGGAGGAGGTCAACTGCGAGCTTAAGGGATGAAATCTCACACTGAACTAGTAAGATTGCTTCCAAGCCATACACCAATTGAAAGGGTGTGAACCCAGTCGCATTTCTCACTGATGTTCGGTATGCCCACAAGGCTGAGTACAGGATTAGGTGCCAACTCGGTTTATGGACTCCAATCATCCTTTGCAGCATGTGCTTCAGGACTTTGTTGATCACCTCAACTTGCCCATTAGCTTGCGGATAATACGGAGTAGAGCTGTCATGGGACAGTCCTAATTTGGTGACCAATTCAACCATCATGTGATTACGGAAATTCGATCCATGATCTGTGACTATAGCTTGTGGAACGTCGAACCTGGAGACTACATGATTGAAAAAGAAAAGAGTTGCCATTTTGCCACTGTTGTTTAATGTAGGCAGCGCCTCGGCCCATTTCGTAAAATAGTCAACTGCGACTATGATATACCCATGCCCCCCAACCGAGGTGGGGTTACATTGCGTGAAATCTATGCCCCATTTTGCAAATGGCCCAATAACAACTACTGGCTGCAGAGGTGCGGGTGGTATTTTGGTTTTGCGGTCGAAGATTTGACAAGCATGGCAACTTCTGACTGTGGTTATGCAATCTTTGAACATTGTTGGCTAGAAGTATCCCGCTCATAAAATCTTTTGTGTCATGGAATAACCAGATTGGTGCCCCCCACATGTGCCTGAATGACAATCAGTCAGGACTTTTTCGGCCTCCCCATGGGTGAGGCACCTTCGCAGAACTGTATTAACACCATGACAGTAAAGCGTATCACCGACGATCATGTAGTCTTTTGCTTGGTATTGAGTACATCGTTGTTCTGAGCGAGAGGTATTAGAGATATATGCTTAGGTTTGGAGATAAATGATTATATCTCCATACCATGGATCGCTTGAAGATATCAGAAACAAAGATTCATCCATGATTGTTGCTTTGGATGTTGAATCGTTGGACGACGATGGGAAATCACATAGTAACTCTGCAAAAACTAGAGCTTTCTTTGATTTGGATTTTACGAATTCCAGATCAAACTCTTGCAAAATTGCTATCCATTTTGAATATTTTCCCCCAAGCAACTGTCGCGACAAGATGTAAGTCATGGGGTTGCAATCTGACAAAACGGTAGTTTTTCGAAAGAGGACATAGTGTCAGAATCTCTGTATTGCTTGAACAGCTGTGAGAGCCAGCTTTTCAACATATGAGTACTTGCTTTCTGTTTCATTTAAGTTTCTACTTAAATAATAAATAGGATGTTCGATTCCATTGTCTTCTTGAACTAAAACCATTGTCATGGTTGTATCTGCCGCAGCCAGATACAGGTTAAAGTCTCTTTGATAATTAGGATTGTACATTAATGATGCTTTTATTAGGGATTCCTTTAGAGCATCAAAGGAAGCTTGTGCGACTTGATCCCATTTGAAGGGTACTTCTTTTTTCAAGAGATGTGTATAACCTTTAGCAAGTTCAGCATAATTTGGAATGAACCTCCTCAGAAAGTTTGCTTTCCCTTGGAGTTTTTGGATCTGAAGAAAATTTGAAGGTGGAGGCAAATCAATGATTGCCTGAACCTTGCACGGGTCAAGACGAATTCTGTCTTTTGAAACTACAAAGCCAAGTGAATGACCAGAACCGACACAAAACACAAACTTGTGCAGATTGAGTCTTATTTTGTAGTGTTGGTAACAAAGAAATAATTCTCTTAAATGGTGCAGATGATCGGTCCGCTTTCGTGAGTGAGCCAGAAGATCATCGAGGTATGGTTAAATGATTTTCTTGATGTCATGGAAGAAATAATTCATTGCCCTCTGAAAAGTTACCCCTATGTTCTTTAAACAAAAAGGTAGCTTACAGTACGTGAATGTGCCCCATGGACAGATAAATGCAGTCTTTGACTCGTCCTGTGGGTGGGAATTTATTTGATTATACCTGGAAAATCCATCCATAAAGGAAAATATTTCGCATCCGGCGCATTCATCAATTATCTGGTCGATGAAGGGTGTAGGGTAGTTGTCCTTTGGAAAAGCTTGGTTTACATCCTCATAATCGATGCACACTCTAATTGTTCCTTGCTTTTTCATCAGAGGAACAATGTTCGATACCCAATCAATCAGCAGAACTCGGTAAATGAAGCCAACATGGAGAAGTTTTTCAACTTCCGCTTTAATGGCAGCGACTTTATTTGGGAGCACCTACAGAAGTTGTTGTCTTACTGGTTTGACATCTGGATACATCTTAATTTCATGTTCAACTATGCTCAAGTCAATGCCTAGCATTTCTTCATATGACCATGCAAAGACATCTCTAAACTCACGAAAGAGAGCGTAATATATTTCCAGCTCTAAAGAAGAACAAGATTTTCTGACATGAATATTTTCTACAACATCTAGTTTTGTTGAGATATTTATGGCGATAGTTTCTTCAATATTGGACAGATTTCGCTCGGAATCCACCGTGTTTACAGTATTTGATAGAAAATAAAAAACTGATGGATGATTAAGGTCGCTGGAGTAATCTTCGTTGTAATCCGGAGGATGGGAACTGTTGTCACTCAGGTTGTCCCCGAAGGTTAAGAAAGGGATACGACCGAGGTAACCACAAACCAACTTTGGACTGCAGGTTCTAGCCAACCTGCAATCAGAGAGGGCTCTCTCTTTTAGATTTAACTTTGTCTGAAAGGATTTTAGGCTAGGTCTTGGGTTCAAGGGGTTCTTTGTTTTGTTTTGGTGGGAAAATTGATTTTTTCAGGTAGAGAGGCAGTGCACAGTCTAAGGGTTTCGAACCATTGGGCGTGGAGTCAAGGAGATGAATGCTGTTAAGTTTTCTTAATAACAGTGAGGGAAAATGGAGCAAGATAGCTGCATTTGAAACAATTTCTCAGGTTTTATGGATGGAAAGAGATGCTAAGTGATGAGAGGCAGTTAAGAATCTCTCAGTCGACTTAACAGAGGAGGTAACACAGCGCTACCTAGGGGCAGTTAAGAATCCCTAGATAATTGGCAAACACAGGTAAATTGGGGTAAACATGAGCCGGGAGGAATTCAATGTTCATAACCAATTCTTTTAGAGGAAAACATAAAGAAACAGCAAAAATTGAGCATAGAGAGTATTTAAACTAATTCTAGGCTATTCTTTTTTCTGCTATTTAGATAATGGCAAACACATAAACAGAGGTAAGATGCACTTATTGTTTCAAGCTGCAGCACAGGAATTCCATCTTCATATCTTCAAAACATTGATTATCAACAGACAGTTTGCTCTCCAAGCTTTCAGCAATCTTTGATTATAGAAAAACTCAGGTATACAATGCGAGTCTCTAATGAAATTCTCAATTGACCAACCCTTAAAACTATACAGAGGGTGGTATATATAGGGCAAAACTTTCTATCTACTGATTTTATTACATCTTGACCTAATCAGGTCATAAGAATAATTTATTGACCTAACTATATCTGGAATTAAATGCAAAAAATCTCTTGAGCGACGCTGAGGGTCACTGTATCAGAAATAAATAAATGAAGTGGTCCTTGATGGCTTGCTGTAGTGTCTTCTGAAGTAAATATGCATGGGTTCCTGCTCCTCGATGTCTGCCTGCATTTAAAGTTTAAGCTGTGATTTGAGTGCAGGAATGGGCTTTAGCTGCTTGATTTGACTTTCTGGGGGGCTCATTAATTCTTAGCTGCTTTGAGCCACTAAAATATCTTCGGCTGATACTCTTTGGCGTTTTTTCCTTTTCTGATACTTTTTGACAAAATCTGGACTGCTGATCTGGCGTCCTGCGGGTCTAATCACCAGTAAATGGCCGCTGTTCGGCCTCTGTATCTTCTGAAATGATCTTCTTCTCCTTTTGGTGTGCTCTGTGAAGAAAACGGATCATTTTTGCGCCTTTTCAGGCTTCCTGGGGCCGCATGGTGAGAAGATTCCTTAAAGATTCCCTGAAGATTCTCCAATTTGGCCCAAAAAATCCTGCAATGAGCGATTTGTTCTAGGCGCAAATCGCTCATCAAAAACTACCTCAGAATTCGATTCCGGGGCTCTAAAGTGCGACTTTTGCGCCTTTGCGCCCATAAAAGTGCTGATGACATCAGCATTGTACGGCGGGTGACGTCAGCATGACGTCAGCAGGGTGACATGGCGGGATGACGTTAGCATGACGTCATCATGTACGGACTATGACGTGGCAGGTACGGTGGGGGGGACACGTGGCAGTGACGTGGTAGGAGGCCACGTAGGCAGGTGACGTGGGTGGTGACATCACTGGGCAGGGCGGTAAGCGGTATGTGGCGCACCGCTTATGGGCAAAGGCGGTTTCGGAGGGAGGGGCTCCGCCACAGCTCAGCGCCTGACTCGTGGCGGGAGTACGGCGGTAATACCACCCATCTCCCGGACGCTAAAGGCTGGGCAGTTAGGGGATGGGGCGGCCCGCCAGCCGTTGATCTGCGGGGCTGTGGATCGGACGGTTGGCGGCGGAGGCGAAGGGATGGCGGGTTAAGTGCGGGGTATATGCGTGGAATATGCCGTTTTTAATAATGCGCGCGGGGTTTAAACTTCAGGAAAGTGGGCTATGGTGTTTTAAAAATGCGCGGGTTAATACTTATGCATAAAACTTTGGTTTGGGGGCGAGATGTGGGTTTTTTACAGCGTTAGGGTGAAATATTACAAGGGGAAAGGTTAAAACATGGGTTTTCGGGCTAAGGAAAAGGTTACTAGCTGACCAGATGTCAAACTAGCTCCTTAATGACTCGGATGGGCTAAAAACAGTCCCAGATAGACTAAGATTTCCCGGACTTATAAAGAATATGGCTATATTGCCAGGGAGGGATATTTACATAGGGGAGTTTAAATACATGATTTTTAGTAGGGGAATGGGAAAATTGTTAGGGAGCTATATAATAAAGTTAGAAGTTAATATGGAGATGAAAAGAGGGCGCTAAGGTATGAGACCTTAGGCCATTTGGGGAAAAGAAGGCTCACAGATGATGAGTGAGCAATCCTTGAGTGAAGGAGATCATCACCAAGGCAAATGCCATGGAAATGATGAAACTGAGAGGCTCAAGCAGATCTTGACCTCTTGGGGGATGTTAGTAAGTGACTTTGGGGTGAAATGAGAAGAAGGGGATGTTAATGAATTCCATCTTAAGTACTTTCATGAAACTGCAAAACTGCCTGATAACTGTGATCTTGAAAAGAAAAGACATTGTGAAGTACAAAATTGATCACTAATCATGATTCTGCCACATCAAAGCTACCTACCCAGCCTACTGCCCTAACATTTTTTCTTCTTTTTGTTTTGGGTGCACTTAGACTTGCAGACCCAGATTCACAATTTTTCTTTTGAATTTTCCTATCTAGATCTGCACTTATTTCTGCCAGGGCCCAGATTAAACAGTTGGGTCCCTTTGATTCTCTACCTATCTACAAATCTGCCAAGATTAAACTGTTTGGACAGATGTCATTCTCTATATTCTAAAACAGAAAATTGAAACCTAGGGAGGCCAGGATTAGACTGTCTGGACCTCCCAAAATGAAGAACTCTTCAAAACTGGGACAACTCCTCAAAAATGGAATCACAGCAGTGACATTTGAATTGGTACACTTTATTACTTCTTCTCTGGAAATATGGAACCTTGCTGCAAGAAAGAAGACATATTTGGCATGTAAAAATGCCAATCATTAAATATAAAACCTGTTGCAACAGGAGGCTAACAGTGGCTCCACCTGGGGATGGTTTTTCCTTGTGAAAAGTCAAGAACAGCAGGTCAGACTGCCTTGATCTCTGTTGTCACCGTAACTGAAAAAATTCTTTGCTCTGGCTGTTAGAAATATGAAACTCTGTGACAAGACAACCTTCTCCTCAAGTGAATCTTTGTGAACTGCTCAGCAACGCCTGCTTTCTACTGCGCGCTGGGTTATTATGTACAATGCTGCCTGAGAATAAATCTTTGAAAACATGGATTGCAAATTGATTTACTTCCTTCAGCTTTGGTGTGACACAATTTGCTGAAATTTTTCTTCTTCTGTTAACCTTTTCTTGCCTGAAAAATGGTAAGCGCAAAATAACTTCTCTTCGGCCTGAATTGCTGTTATGACATTGTTACTCTTGCTGCCTTGCTGAGATTGATACAGAGATAAGTCTTTTTTTTTTTTTTTTTTTTTTTTAAAACTGGACAATCAGCACCGGCTGTGCCTCCATGAATTTACTGTTGTTCCTTCAATAATCGGCCTACTTATCAAAATGAATTAAAAATAGTGCTCATATATACACAATATAACTGTACAAAGATATTTACAGAACTTGCATTGTTTTAACGACAAGGATCGTGATAATGTTTCAACATTCTGCCGTTCACAGGACCTTCTTCAACAGTGTTGTCTTCCATAGATCTGAGAAAATAGGTGTTATTTCCCTGGACAACAGAAATAATAAATGGGCCTTTCCATAGGAAATCAAACTTTGCATGCTTGCCCTTGTCTTCTCTTCTTGAGTCCCACTTCAAAACTTTGTCACCAATACCGAAATTTTCAGCTTTAGCCCTCTTATCAAACATCTTTTTGAGCTTTTCTTGTAAGATTTGTGCTCTGTCATACACTTGTTCTCTGGTTTGCTGAAGATGAATTGTCTGATTAATTCTTCTTTGAATGTCATTTGGTTCAGCCTGAATCTCTTGTAACAGCTTGATGGTGGGAATGCCCAAGGATGAAGGGAATCTAGCCTCCATGCCATATACCAGCTCATAAGGGCTCATTCCAATTGATCTTTTGTTTGAAAGTCTGTCTGCCCATAGGGCATTCACTAGCTTTTTGTGCCAGTTTTTCTTGTTTTCTTCTAGCATTTTCTTTATGATGTTGATGAGGCTTTTGTTAGATGATTCGGCCAATCCATTGCCTTGAGGGTAATATGCTGTAGAGTGGCCCAGGGTGATATGAAACTTGTGACAGAATGTGATCATTTTTTTGGATTTAAAGGCAACGACATTGTCAGTGATGATTTTCTCAGGGCAGCCAAATCTGGAAAGGATGTTGCATTCGAGGAATTGGATAATGACGGTACCATTGGCTTGTCTACAAGGAATGGCTTCAACCCACTTGGTGAAATAATCGGTGGCTGTTAGGATCCATTTGTGCTGGCCTGAGGAAGAGGGATGGATTTCTCCAATGAAGTCAAGACCCCATTGTTGGAAAGGTTTTTCAGTGGAGATGGGTTTAAGGGGCATGGGCAACAATTTTCTCTTGCCTTCAAAAATTTGGCATTTGTGGCACGACATGGAAAACTTTTTAACATCTGCAAAAAGAGTGGGCTAGTAGAAACCAGCCCTCAAGATTTTGTCTGCTATGGACTTCCAGTAGAGATGTCCTCCACAATCACCTGCATGGAATTCTTTCATGACGTTGTTAGTTTCATGCATGGCTAAACAATTTAACAATATACCTTCATGATTTCTCCAAAATAATGCACCATCAATCACACAAAATCTCAAAGCCTTCATTTTCAGAAACCTTTTCTTTGTCCTGGACAATCCTGGGGGAGCACACAGGTTTAACAATACATAGCAAATATCAGTGTACTAGGGGCATTGCAGAAATATTTCACTGATCTGTGGAGTCGCCAGCTCCGGTTCATTGTCCAGTTGGTTAATATCTAAGGCTTTAAAATTTGTTTCGGACATTAGTTTAGCTAAACCTTGTCCCTTTATCAGTTTGGTTGGTTTTATTTCAATATCGTATTCGAGGATACTTGCGATCCACTTTCCTCTTTTGCCTTCTAATCCGTCTTGAGTCAGTATGTCTTTTACAGCAGCATGTGGGACGTAGGCAATCACGTGTGAATACAGTATGTACACTCTAAAATCCTTGATGGCCTTGACAAGTGCGTAGGCCTGTTTTTCCATTATCGGGTACTTCAATGGGGCGTCTCTTAAGGCTCGGCTGAAAAAAGCAATTGGCTTTTCAGCTCCCTGTTCATCCTTCTGCAACAAGACAGCAGCTATCGTATGCTCGGATGCAAACGAAAATATGATAAAGTCTTTATCGAACTGTGGACTAGTTAGGACGGGGGTTTGAGTTAAGGCAGATTTGATACTCTCAAATTCTTGCTTAGCTTCCAGGGACCATCTTACCTTGGCATCTTTCTTTAACATGTTGCTTAACAGTCTTATTAATTCAGCCAGATTTGGGATGAATCTCCTCAGAAAGTTGATTTTCCCAAGGAATGCTTGTAGCTCTTTTATGTTTTTGGGGTATGGAATTTGGAGGATGGCTTGTATTCTCTCAGGGTCAATTCTGATCCCATCTTTTGATATGATGTGGCCAAGTAATTTTCCTTCTTCAAGGCCAAATAGGGACTTTTTAGGATTCAAGGAAATACCATATTTTCTGCATGTCATGAAAATTTGCATGAGGTGCTTGAGATGTTCTTGATCAGATTTGGAAAATGGGGTTAAATCATCAAGGTACACAACCAGGAAGTCATGTATTTCTTTGGTGAAAGCAATATCCATTGCTCGTTGAAAAGTAGCACCAACGTTTTTAATTCCAAATGGCATCTTTACATATTTAAATGTCCCCCAGGGTGTGGTAAAAGCTATTTTGTCTTGGTCATCTGGGTAAACAAGTATCTGGTTAAAACCCGAAAATCCGTCTAGTAAAGAGATTCTAGATGATCCCACTACTCTCTGCAATATGTGGTCCATTTTAGGCAAAGGATAGTGGTCTTTTAAGGAGACTTGGTTTAAGTTTCTGAGGTCTACACAAAGTCAGATTTCACCTGTCTTTTTTCTTGTGGGAACGAGATTGGACACCCACTCAGAGAATCTGATAGGGGATATTATGCCTGCTTCCCACATCCTTTTTACTTCTTTTTCAATCGGGGGAAGCAGCACGGGGTTGATTCTTCTCAATTTCTGTTTGAAGGGCTTCTGATTGGGCTTCAATGGGATTGTGTGTTGAATCACTGATGTATCATAGGACTTCAAATCCTCATAGTTCCAAGCAAATACATCTTGAAATTCTTGGAATAAGTTAATGTACTTGGGCTTTTGGTCGGGTGGCAGATTTTTGGACAGTTTGATCATTTTTGGATTCTCTGGTGTCCCAATATTGTGTTCTTCAATTTCCGTGTTTATTGGTTGCAATTTTGGTTTTCTGGGAATGTCATTGGAGTCAAACATGTCTTCTAAAGGGGTGAGGCCAGCGGGCAAAAAATTATCTTTCAAGTCAATGACCTCAGCCTCTGTTTTGTCTATTTCTTCTGCCTGTGTTTGTTTCAGCTGTTCAATGTTTTCATTGTCAAAAACGGTTGGCTTCAGGATCAGTTTGGCTGTTGCAGTATCTAGAGCTTGTTGACCTTCATTTTTCTGCTGTTCAGAATCTGTCATGGCATCCGTGTCAATGTGAATATTCGAAAATTCGTGCGCAAGGGTAAGGAAATTATTGATCTGGGCATCATTCTCGAATACTTGCCAATCTCTGATGTTATTTGGGATGGTGGGCCTATGTTTTATTTCGGCTGTGAAATGATGGTGTGGGTCAAAAGGGAGTTTACATGTACTTGCAAATGTGGCCAGGCTGTGTGCATGAATGTTGTGATTTCTGGAAATCTTGTCAAGCTTAAATTCGGCGAATGACTGGAGTATGTCAGTAGCAGCAGTTCTGTAGGCTCTCATCCTATTTTCATTGGTAACAAAATTACCTTTCATCTGTTGTATGACTAGATCAAAGTCCCCTAAGATAGACACTTTTACAGCACCTAGAGTTTTTAGCAGTTTAAGGCCTAACAACAGAGCCTCATACTCTGCCATGTTATTTGTGCATTTAAAGTTCAGTCTGTAAGCATGTCCCTCTGCATGATTATTGTGTGTGTTATGAATCCAGACACCTGCCCCTGCTCCTAACTTGTTAACAGAGCCATCAAACTCTAAGAACCATGTGATTTCTTGCTTGTTGACAAAGCTAGGAGTGTTATCCGAATCGGGGTTGGGCAGATTTAAAATTTTTGTTTGGGAATGTTCTTGTAACATGCTGGTTGCATTTACTGTTTTGATAATTTCTTTATCATGGGTAATCGTTTCTTCACTGATGTGCACTTGTTTTTCTAGAGCCAGTAGTTTACCCTCAGTGGGCAAATTTATTTCATCATTAAATAAAATGAAAGAATCCATATCGGAATGGATTGAATAAATGGGAAAATTTTCAGGCTTGCTTTCACTACTCACTACATATTTCATGAGCATTTCTCTGTACAGTCTCTTTGGTTGCCCAAAGACTGAAATGGTAGCATAGGAAAGGTCTAGTTGAAGGGATCCTTGAAGCTTTGCTCCCCATGATCTCGACAGGAGCATACCATACTTGGGTGGAATGTCAGCGACCACTACATCCATGAGGATGGTCTTGTTAGGATATTGGACTAAGGAGACACAGAGGTCTTTGATGAGGCCTAAACATTTCACTTGACTTGAGTCAAATGAGTACAGATCTTTGTATGGTCTTGTAACATCCAGGTTTAGTTTTTCCATCACTGCTTTGGGCATAAGATTGTGTGAAGCCCCTGAGTCAAACATAGCGTTGTGTAAGATTTTGTCATGTATATGCAGACTGATATAAAAGGGTGGGACAGGTCCATAGGTAGATTTTCCATTAACTTCTGGTCCAAATAGTAGTTCAGGGAAATCATCCAAAACATTTACATCATCTTTGTTTTCTGGCATTTGCAATGATCTTTGAATTTGTTGCCTATACACATCGTGTTTAGCGAGTTCTGAGAGAGGAATAGCTATCTTGAGTTTTCCTATTTCTGTCTCCAAATTAAATGGCTTATCCTGTGGAGTCTTGGTGTTGATAACAGCAGTTTCTCCCTTTTCATTTGAATTCTCAGCGACTTGCTCTTGTTTATCAATGCTATGGGAAGTATTTGCTCGCGGTTTGGCAACTTCAGGAGTACTTTTTGGGATGCTGTTTGAGTTTTGTTTTGAGAAAGGAGGTGGCAAAGGCTGCTCAACAGCAGGCTGCGTGTCTGTTATGTCCTCTACAGTCACTTGACTTGAGTTTGAGGCAGTCGTGTCAGCTGGTTGGGTTATGACAGCTTTGTTTTTAATTTTGTTGGGTTGTTTACTTTCCTTTGTCTTGCTAGGCTCAGAAATATCAATTGTCCTAGTTCTCAGTTTATATTGTTTGTGTACTTCATACACAGCAGTATCATAACCCTACTTGAAATCAAAAGACTCACCAGTTTTAGTTTGAAATTGACTGCAATCATGTTCGTTTTGGTCTTCTTGTGTCAGGAAAGTTTGATGCTCACCCTTTAGGTCCATTACATTTATGTGATCGTCTTCTATGGGTTGACTAGAGGTAGATCCTTCTACATAGTTATCTTGAAAAGGGGGTCTGATGTCCTGGTCTTGGTTAGACCTACCAGCATTTATGTTCTGTGTTTTCCTGAAATTTGGGTTTCTTATGGTGTTGGACTGCTGTCCTTCCCACGACGCCTTTCTCTCAACATGTTCTACTCTTTCCCCTAGTCTTTGCAGGCCATTAATGATAGCATCAAGCTTCTGGTCAAAGGCTGAGGGTTCTTCCTTAAAGGTGGTTCTCTTTTCCATTCTCGCTCTGTTTCTTTTGGCAATTAAGTTAGCTTCTACGGTAACAGCAACCTTTTGCGCGTCTTCAAGGGTTGCAGGAGCTCTTTCTTTTAACTGATATGCCATATCTGGGTCAAAACCGTCAGGAAATTTGTACAAGGCCAGATCGGGTGGAGGCCTTAAATTCTGTGGTATCGCGTTATACACATTATTGAATCTTGCACAGTATTCTAAAACGGTCCCTTGAGGACCTTGTTTGATCGTATCATATTCAGCTAATATGTTCAAGGGATCTTTCTTTTTCTCCCATCTGTTAGTAAAGGATAGGTAAAGCTCATCAGGAGTGGTTATGGAATTTGCAGCAAGTGATCTGAACCAAGTTCTTACATCACCTGTTAGGCTCTGGACAAAAATTCTCATTCTCACGCTGTCATCATCTATTTCATAGTTTTCAAAATAGTCTTGCATCTTTTTGGCATGCTGAATAGCTGTGGAGGGACCAGTGGAATCAAAATATGAAATTTTCGATTGGTAATCTTGAGGTAAAGCCGCAGTGTTAGCAGGTAATTGCGGGGGTGCATATCTATTAGCCATATTGGTGGGGATAAGAGGAACAACAGGGATTACAGGGACAACAGGAGTAACTGGAACAGTAGAAACAACAGTAGTGGTAGTGGGGATATGTGTTGTGAATGAAGGTGTGACGAGAGAGCTTTGAGATGTAGATGATGAACTAGGGGAAGCGGTGGTAGACCGGAATAAAACCTTGACAGGAGTTGGAACAGAGCTAGGGTAAGCTGTTTCAGGACTCAAATCAGCAAAATTTTCCTGTCTTTGTTGCTTCCTAAGGATTTTAGGGATTATTTTAGGGTTTTCGAAAACATCTGGAGGATCTGGGTCTGGGTTTGACCTTGTATATCGCAGATTTTTCTTGGGAGCCAGCTTCCGAACTTGTTTTTTGGGTATATTTTTTGGAATATTTTTGTATTCACAAGGGCCAGATAAGATTTTGGAATGGCTGTGTATATCTTAAAACTAGCATGAAGATTGACTGAAGCAGCTTTTATGGCTGACATTCAGGCTTCATATGTAGTTTTAGGAAATATATAGCAATTAGAAAATCAATTTCTACAAGGGATTTTTAACCTTCTTCGTGAAACTCTGAAAAATTAACTGAGGATGGTCCCTAGCGGAGTTGCCATTATGTTATCACTCAGGTTGTCCCCGAAGGTTAAGAAAGGGATACGGCCGAGGTAACCACAAACCAACTTTGGACTGCAGGTTCTAGCCAACCTGCAATCAAAGAGGGCTCTCTCTTTTAGATTTAACTTTGTTTGAAAGGATTTTAGGCTAGGACTTGGGTTCAGGGGGTTCTTTGTTTTGTTTTGGTGGGAAAATTGATTTTTTCAGGTAGAGAGGTAGTGCACAATCTAAGGGTTTCGAACCATTGGGTGTGGAGTCGAGGACATGAATGCTATTAAGTTTTCTTAATAACAGTGAGGGAAAATGGAGCAAGATAGCTGCATTTGAAACAATTTCTTAGGTTTTATGGATGGAAAGAGATGCTAAGTGATGAGAGGCAGTTAAGAATCTCTCAGTCGACTTAACAGAGAGGTAACACAGCACTACCTAGGGGCAGTTAAGAATCCCTAGATAATTGGAAAACACAGGTAAATTGGGGTAAACATGAGCCGGGAGGAATTCAATGTTCATAACCAATTCTTTTAGAGGAAAACATAAAGAAACAACAGAAATTGAGCATAGAGAGTGTTTAAACTAATTCTAGGCTATTCTATCTTTCTGCTATTTAGATAATGGCAAACACATAAATAGAGATAAGAGGCACTTATTGTTTCGAGCTGCAGCACAGGAATTCCATCTTCATATCTTCAAAACATTGCTTATCAACAAACAGTTTGCTCTCCAAGCTTTCAGCAATCTTTGATTATAGAAAAAGTCAGGTATACAATGCGAGTCTCTAATGAAATTCTCAATTGACCAACCCTTAAAACTATACAGAGGGTCGTATATATAGGGCAAAACTTTCTATCTACTGCTTTTATTACATCTTGACCTAATCAGGTCATAAGAATAATTTATTGACCTAACTCTATCTGGAATTAAATGCAAAAAATCTCTTGAGCGGCGCTGAGGGTCGCTGTATCAGAAATAAATAAATGATGTGGTCCTTGATGGCTTGCTGTAGTGTCCTCTGAAGTAAATATGCATGGGTTCCTGCTCCTCGATGTCTGTCTGCATTTAAAGTTTAAGCTGTGATTTGAGTGCAGGAATGGGCTTTAGCTGCTTGATTTGACTTTCCGGGGGCTCATTAATTCTTAGCTGCTTCGAGCCACTAAAATATCTTCGGCTGATACTCTTTGGCGTTTTTTCCTTTTCTGATACTCTTTGAAAAAATTTGGACTGCTGATCTGGCGTCCTGGGGGTCTAATCACCAGTAAATGGCCGCTGTTCGGCCTCTGTATCTTCTGAAATGATCTTCTGCTCCTTTTGGTGTGCTCTGTGAAGAAAATGGATCTTTTTTGCGCCTTTTTGGGCTTCCTGGGGCCGCATGGTGAGAATATTCCTTAAAGATTCCCTGAAGATTCTCCAATTTGGCCCAAAAACTGCCTCAAAATTCGATTCCGGGGCTCCGAAGTGCGACTTTTGTGCCTCTGTGCCCATAAAAGTGCTGATGACGTCAGCATGATGTCAGCATTGTACGGCGGGTGACGTCAGCATGACGTCAGCAGGGTGACATGGCGGGATGACATCAGCATGACGTCATCATGTACGGACTATGACGTGGCAGGTACGGTGGGGGGGACATGTGGCAGTGATGTGGCAGGAGGCCACGTAGGCAGGTGACGTGGGTGGTGACGTCACTGGGTAGGGCGGTAAGCAGTATGTGGTGCACCGCTTATGGGCAAAGGCAGTTTCGGAGGGAGGGGCTCCGCCACAGCTCAGTGCCTGACGCGTGGTGGGAGTACGGCGGTAATACCACCCATCTCCCGGATGCTAAAGGCTGGGCGGTTCGGGGATGGGGCGGCCCGCCAGCCGTTGATCTGCGGGGCTGTGGATCGGATGGTTGGCGGCGGAGGCGAAGGGACGGCGGGTTAAGTACAGGGTATATGCACGGAATATGCCTTTTTTAATAATGCGCGCGGGGTTTAAACTTCGGGAAAGTGGGTTATGGGGTTTTAAAAATGCGCGGGTTAATACTGATGCACAAAACTTTGGTTTGGGGGCGAGATGTGGGTTTTTTACAGCGTTAGGGTGAAATATTACAAGGGGAAAGGTTAAAACATGGGTTTTTGGGCTAAGGAAGAGGTTACTAGCTGACCAGATGTCAAACTAGCTCCTTAATGACTCGGATGGGCTAAAAACAGTCCCAGATAGACTGAGATTTCCCGGACTTATAAAGAATATGGCTATATTGCCAGGGAGGGATATTTACATAGGGGAGTTTAAATACATGATTTTTAGTAGGGGAATGGGAAAATTGTTAGGGAGCTATATAATAAAGTTAGAAGTTAATATGGAGATGAAAAGAGGGTTCTAAGGTATGAGACCTTAGGCCATTCGGGGAAAAGAAGGCTCACAGATGATGAGTGAGCAATCCTTGAGTGAAGGAGATCCTCACCAAGGAAAATTCCATGGAAATGATGAAGCTTGAGAGGCTCAGGCAGATCTTGACCTCTTGGGGGATGTTAGTAAGTGACTTTGGGGTGAAATGAGAAGAAGGGGATGTTAATGAATTCCATCTTAAGTACTTTCATGAAACTGCAAAACTGCCTGATAACTGTGATCTTGAAAAGAAAAGACATTGTGAAGTACAAAATCGATCACTAATCATGTTTCTGCCACATCAAAGCTACCTGCCCAGCCTATTGCCCTAACATTTTTTCTTCTTTTTGTTTTGGGTGCACTTAGACTTGCAGACCCAGATTCACAATTTTTCTTTTGAATTTTCCTATCTAGATCTGCACTTATTTCTGCCAGGTCCCAGATTAAACAGTTGGGTCCCTTTGATTCTCTACCTATCTACAAATCTGCCAAGATTAAACTGTTTGGACAGATGTCATTCTCTATATTCTAAAATAGAAAATTGAAACCTAGGGAGGCCAGGATTAGACTGTCTGGACCTCCCAAAATGAAGAACTCTTCAAAACTGGGACAACTCCTCAAAAATGGAATCACAACAGTGACATTTGAATTGGTACACTTTATTACTTCTTCTCTGGTTTTCTTCTCTGGAAATATGGAACCTTGCTGCAAGAAAGATGACATATTTGGCATGTAAAAATGCCAATCATGAAATATGAAACCTGTTGCAACAGGAGGCTAACAGGAACGATGGTGGTAATCTTCCCATGGTGCCCCTTGTACGTCCATTCTCTGAACAATTCCTTCGTTTGTAGAATGTACATGCAACCAAGGATCTGAAGAGGTACCATAGTCCTTAGACCTATCTACCCAAACACTTGACGAGCATTCATTGGGATTTGCCTCCCATGCCGAGAACATTGATTGCTACAATATTTCTATTGGGCTTGGAGGCAACACTTGGTGATGATCCATGTTAATATCATTTTCGGACATCTTCTGAATGGAAGATACCATATTACAGGTTCCCACCGTTGCCACTTCTGCCAGATTGTTTGGAGGCGGTAGGGCAAAAGTACCCATCAATGTAGGGTCTTTTAGTAGGCCTACTCTGATATTTTGAAGCGACTGAGGGCTTCCATGGATCATCGGAATGCTTCCCGTAACTTGCAAACTGTTGGGGAGGAATGTCTGTTGATCGATGATTGTAATTCCCCCTTGGAAGGGAAATGCAATCTTTCTGAAGTATGTCGACACAACGGCAGCCATAGTATAAATACAGGGCCTTCCCAGTAGGATGTTGTAATCGAGGTTTCCATCGATAACTTCCACATCAATTTATACTGTTTTTCCCCCTCAGTTCGACTTGAAAGTTACTTAAAATCCCATATGGAGTGTATGTTCATCCATCAAATGCTTTTAACGTCATCGACGATCACGACAAGGGTGGTGAGCCTAAAGTTTTCCAGCAGCTCATTGACATAATGCATGTAGATGCCCCCTCATCAATAATTGTTCGATGAATAGTTTTGTTGAGGGCTTTCACTTGAATGAGGAAAGCGAGCTGAGATGGTAACTATGGGTCATATCCTTTATGATTAAAGGCCACAAGATTGGAATCCGCTAGGTTAATCCCACCTATTGCTGATAATAAAGCTTGTTTTTGGGAGGGGCAATTTTGCAGTACCTCAAGTGTTGACATAGCGGACGACGATTGGGCCAGGTCCTCTACTATATTATAATTATGTGCTACTCTGGCACAAGGATTAAATGTCGATTTGTGTACAACTCCCTTTGGTGGCTTTATTGTTAGCTCGGGAATGATGTGTGGCACAACTTCGGTCGAAGTTGTTGTCGAACTACTAGGTTGATCAGTAGCCTTGTTGTTCGACAGTTGTGAATTCCTGTAATCTTTATTCCTTGTCGATATCAAAGCATCATTTTTCTATTTTGAAATGGACAACATAAGGACTTGGGATGAGGAAGCATTGTCACTAGCAACCACATTGGTTCCTGGGTTTGGAAACGGATCAGTCAATACTGCTGAGGTTTTTGAATTCTTAAAGAATTTCTTAACTTCGGCTTTATATGGACAATCTCTCGTCCAATGATCCTCATCGCATATGAGTCATGGCTGAGTAGGTTTCTTTTTCCCAGAAGGCTTTGCAGAAGATTTTTCAGGAGATCAATCATCCTGTTTCTTCTTTTTGCTCTTCCCTTTCTTTTTGCCCCCTGACTGCTTCAGTTCTTTGCCTTTTTCAGTCAACACGGCGTTCACCTCTGAGGCTAGAATTTCTTCATTTGCATTTTGATCAGAAATATTACGGGCTTTATTGGATGTAGCCTTTTTCGATTTCGTGCTCGTCATACCTATCACACTGTCGCTAGCATGAGAGTCTTTGTTTGATTTAGGAGGAGGAGGAACGGAAAACTCTGGTCTGGGAGAATCGGGGATTTTGTCGTAGAGCATTCCAGACTGAGTATAGATCAAGTCTAGATATTGCGCATGAGCAATTACCTGCTCTTCAGTGATGACCCCTCCCTTTTCCACATCTTCTGTAATAGAAGGTAACAATGACTTAATAAACCATTAGCTAGCAGCTGATCAAGAACATATGTTTTCACCATTCTACGATGATGTCGCCATTCATGAATATGATTGGATATGTGAGTGGTCATCGTTTGTTTGAAATTGGTAAGAAGCTCTGTTCCTGTTTCATACCTTATCAGTAATTTAAAATGGGTTAAAAAGGTCGTGGCAAGGGCGCTGAAGTTATCGAATGAAGCTCTAGGCAACTTGATATACCATTTTTCTTTCAGACTAGTTAATGTTCACTGAAAAAGGTGAAGCCGAATCGAATCATCATTCAGAGTGTTGGACGAACACCACAGATGAAAGGTCATCACATGATTCGATGGGTCTTCACCCAGATTTCCATTAAATTTAGGAATATCTGACAGAAGTTTATGAGGAATCGCCAATCACCAAGGAGCATAAGCAATTAGATTGTTCGTTAGTTGATTTAGATCTGGTAACTCTAGAGTCGCCACGAAGGGAAACTATTGATTCAGGTTTGGCAAAGCATACCCAAGATAAGATGGGATCGCCTGAGCAGTGGGTCTTTGCATTCCAGCATAATGCATTTGATTCTGATAACTTTGATAAGGTGGTTGGGAATAACCAATTTGAGACCATTACTTATAACCATTTTGAATATATAGCTGCCCATTACCTGCAAAGTTTTGCTGCTCAGGTCCTTAGTAAGCTTGTTGGAATTGCGGTTGTTGATATTGCACTAGCCATGGTTGTGAAACCATTTGTTGTTGCCCAATACTGGATATTTGACCAAGATGAGGGGTAATAGTATCCATTTGAGCTTGAGTTGCTCCAGTTAAGGAGCCACTAACTGGCGATTGCGATTGTGTTGCGGAGGCAAGGGGCTATTGTACAACAACCTGAGAAACCTGAGGTTGGCATATAATAGGCAATGCTTGTACTTGCGACACTGTCACAATAGCTGGTGTAGTGGGGATGTTCGACACAGGGAGAATTGATTGCATTGAGTATACAACTCTTGGTTGTTGAGGCAGTATTGGTACCCAACCACTAGATGTGATTTTGATTTGACGTGAATTCAGTTGTGAACTCTCATATGGTGGCAATCCAGTGCTCAAGGGAATGATTGGCCTTTGGAGACTAGACTACCCAAATTGATGTTGTGAAGGATCAACTTGTTGAGATTCAACATAAGAGATTCCAGATACTATTCTGGATGAACAAACGGTAACAGACCATACTATCAAAATAGTCCCTGGGTGGACTTCTTCTAGTGGTTGGGAGCTAGTTGGGACAGATGGTATACCAGCAAACATCGTCGGAGACCGCTATATCGGACGAGACAGTCCTAGATGTTGATGGTTGTCCAGACATATCGAGTCTATCCAAAAGACTTCCCAGTGCTTCTACAGGAACTTGCGATGAAGCAGTATTAACTTTTGAAGTAGAAGGATATAGGTGGATCTCAGTCCCAAAATGCGATGGAGTACTGGATGGAAGATCCTCCGTAATCTCTTCTATAGCAATCTATCCAGATGGAAGAGGTAGACCATCAGGTCGTAAAATATTTCTGGTGCCGAAGAAGGTATGGATTCTGCAGTGACAAATGTTGGAGGGGTAACACCTTCTGAATCAACCCTAGATGGAGTTGGTTCAGGAATAGAAGTGTTTACTGTTACACTAGGATCAGTTCTAATGTCCTCTTGTAACTGCAGAATGTCTTCTGTAGAGGCAGGGATACCAAAAATGCTTGGAGTAACTAGAGCCTCAGAGGATGTTGAAACACAAGTTTCAAACAAACCAGGAGACTTTGACCCAGTTAAACGAGTTCGCTTGACCTGGAATGGTTTGGTTTCCAGAGTCAAAGATGGTTGACTCGTCAGTCTCCGCGAACGACGGGGTTTTGATTGACTTTCTTCCACGATTGTGGATTTATTTGATCAACTCAAAATAAGTGGGGAAAATGTTATTCTGTATTAAATGAATTTTAGACGCTTTGACACAACTTGCTTTTTCAATTTTAAAGAGTCGACAAAAAGCTAAAGATGACTCTAGTCGCCTTCGATTTTTAATGAGCCTAAAGTGACAAGTGCTCAGATGGACCTTTATCTTTAAGGAGTCTGAAAAGGAATGAAAGAGACTACTTTGGAAATCTAGATAGAGGGATTACCAAACCAATCGCAAAATTGTAGAATACTTTTTACAGTACGGTAGTCAATCTTCCCGAATGCTATGTTCAGTGCATTGTGATCGATAGGGCAGCAGACACGGCTTCCTAAGGATAAAGGATATAGCCTATTGTGGTCTCCTAATATATACTCGACGGTACATGGGAGCACAAGTCTGTACTGGCACTTATCGTCTCAAAGAGGAGGAATTACCCAACCTATGATGAAAGCAACAGTTACCAGGCTTTACGATGCTGGAATACGTCTCTAGCCTAGACTTCTAGATATTGTGCGTTAGGTTCCAAAGCGTTTTTATGTTCATTAAATTTATTTTACATTTGATCTTCCTTAAGAAGTTTTCCTTTAAGGTTCACCGCATGATGTAGATATACAATTCCTAAAATGCAATCTAAGATGATAAATAGTCATTTAATCTTCTTTTTGCAATGAAAATCCTAGCTACTAAGGAAAGAGAAATGAAATCTTTTCAACATAGAGCAGAGAGTTCACACTAGATGCACTGTCCTAAATCAAAATCAACAAGCAATCTAGATGCAAATGCACGTGCATGTATTTGTTTTCCTCTTTCTTAATGTGTGAATTACAAAAAGAATGCTAAGTACAAATCTGAATTATTTCCTTTTTCAAAGCAACCGTACTAACGATTTTCTTTTCAAAAAATGACAGGAAGGCAAGACGACACTTTGCGATTTTGAATTCAAAACTGCTTTCGACACTTGAAATACTTATAAATCCAGATCAAATACAAGAGTAACAGTGTAATAGACTATCAAAAAGAGAAGTATTCTTTTCTTTGACTAAAAACGACACCTGCGACACTTCCAAATCAAAGGATGACAGTTCGATTAAGCTACTATTTTGTAAAAGAGAAATGTAAATGGCACAAAATACATAAAAACATTCACAATTCTTTGTACAACAGAGGTTGGATGATGCAAAGAAGGGGGTTTCAATAGTGGTCTACTGATCACAGACATCAAAACTCCTAAATAAAACTGAAGTAGATAAGAAAAAACCAAAATCTGGAGGCAGATCTAGTCTTCTCTGATCATCGCACCTGTAACACAGGGAAACAGGGATGCATCCCACCTACTGCACAGGGGAGGTACGATGCATCCAGATTTCCAAGAAGACAGGGTGCGATGGTCTAGGGACGAGACTTTAACTTGGTTTTTGGTCACAATTTATAGTTTAGTCGAGGGGTTTAGGCCGAGCAAATGATAGTCAGTAACTACAAAGTATAGGGTTGACCTAATGAGGTTACTCAAGCTACCTCTAGGGCACTTAGGATGTTTGCACGTCAATTGTTCAGTCCATAAACAAACCCAGAGATTGACTGAAGCACCGTTGATCTACTTTGCACTTGCATAGCAAATGAAGTTCGAAGGCTAGCTGGCTTGAATTCAGGCACCGTCTGTGGTTAGTGAATCAAACAAATAGAGACAAGCAATCAAACTAATCACTCCCCAGCGGAGTCGCCATTTTGTTACCGGGAAATCTAGTGTCTATTTAGAGCTGCTAGTCCCACTAAGACGGGTAGCTATCTTAGAAACAAACAGATTAAAGTCACTTGCTTTTCCTTTACGAGAGAGAGATGAGAAAGACGCAGAGAGTACCAACCTCAGTCTTCCACTTGGCTCCTTGCTTGTTTCCTTTCCCCTTTGAAAGAATCTCGCTACTGCTTCCTTACTTGTCCAGCTTCAAAGAGCACCTGTAGATTCATAGCAGCATAATACCATCAAAGCATAGAGATCTTTCATTGTAAACAATATAGGATCAGATATATATTGACCATACAAATGCATATATCAACACAATATTCAGAGATACACAAGAATATAGAGGAAAACTCAAATAACTTTATTAGTAAAAGTCATAGAAGAGAGGATTACAACCACTTGGTTTGACCCAATGCCATCCTCCTAGCTTGAAAGCCCTCTTCACCTCACACAAAGCAAGATCACCCAACAATGTTTTCACAGAGAAACCAGCAGCACCTCTTTGCAAATTACAAAATTCCAACCTTTGGATCTCTTGGATGAGGGATCTATTTATAGATATTTGCAGGGGGGTGAGTCAGCTTCTAGGATTTTGATTAGTGTCATCTGTCTGATATTTCCTTGTTCCACATGGAGATTTTAGATCTCTTACTCATCCCTAGGTGAACTCAGATAGGCAAGTGTCAAATGAGCAGTTTCTAGAAGATTCTATGGGTTTCCACCTAGCAAACTGCTTGTGCCATTTGTCTGCTCTCACTCATCGCACCCTATAGAAGGGCTTTCCAGTATGCATCACACTTTTTGCATGTGGCAGGTGAGATGCATCGCACCTTTAGCACTGGGCAGTCTATATGGTCCTGCTTTGACCAGTTCTGAGTAGTTTTTCATGGAGAACTTCTAGGAGATGATGTAATTAGCTGACTTTGCTGAGTATGAAACAACACTTTTAGGGAATTAGAAGCCCTTGGTTTATGGACATATGTGATTGGGGTTGTAGTGCCCAAATATGTCTATAACACCCCAGGACATTTGTACACCCCTCCATGTGGGGCGACTGATCCCCCCCCCGGCTGGGGTGTCCGAGGGCGAGTGGTCCCCCGGCAGGGGCTCGGGCGCAGCGCCCCTGAAGCTAAAAACAAATGTAAAATTGCCTTGTAAAAGTATAGTAATTTCTAGTCAATCTGGGCCGTTCATTAGGCGAATGATATGACAGTAGAACTTATGTTTAGTTTATGGTTTTTTTCCTTGGAAGGAAACCCCTCTCTTTGTATGAGGGCATTGTATTTGAGGCTGTGTAATAGATGTGTATTCTCTGAGCGAGAAATAGAGAGGTGAGACTGTGAGAGAAAGCAGAGGATATTATAGCGGATCTGTTGTAGGTTGTGTCTCTTCATTTTGCTAGATAATAGAAAGGAAGGACTGGCTGTTTGGGGTGGATGTAGCCCAAACTGGGTGAACCACGTATATCTGTGTCTCTCTTGTTTTATGCATTTTCTGTGTTTATATTTCTGCAATATTTTATGTGTTCCATTGCTCCGTAATATATAATTTTCTAACAACTAGTATCAGAGCCAAAGGTCTATTTGGCTGATAAACTTGCAGGAAAGAAGGGTTCCTGGTTCGAGTGGGAGCAATGGTAGAAGATGGTAAGTTTAGGGCTGAGAAATTTAATGGCAAAACTTCTCACTGTGGAAGATGCAGATGGAAGATTATCTATATTAGAAAGATCTATACCTAATATTGGGCAGAAAAACAAAGATGTCAACAGAAATGACAGATGAAGAATGGAACCTTCTCGATAGAAAGGCACTTGGAACAGTATGGTTGTGCCTCGCAGCATCGGTCGCCTTCAACATTTTGAAGGAAACAATGATAGAGGGTTTGATTAAGGTGTTGGAGAAACTATATGAAAAACCCACGACCTCAAACAAGGTATTTCTTATGAAACGGTTATTTAATATGAAGATGTCAGAAGGTCGATCTATTGCAAACCATTTAAATGATTTTAATATTGTTCCAAGTCAGTTATGTTCTGTAGGGGTAAAATTTGATGATGAAGTTAGAGCTCTGTTATTCTTGTGCTCATTACCAGAAAGTTGGAATGGTTTAGTAATGGCCATTAGTAACTCTGTTTCTGGATCTAGTACTTTAAAGTTTGATGATGTTGTCGGTTCTATCCTTAGCAAGGAAATGTGACAGAAAAGCTCCGGTGAGACATTGGGTAATGCTTTGAGTGCAGAGTCTAGGGGAATAAAAATGGAAAGAGGAAAGAGCTCAGGATATCATAGTAATTCAAGGAAAGGTAGATCCAAGTCCAGATCGGGGATAGTGTGTTGGAAATGTGGAAAGAAAGGACACCTAAAGAAAGACTGTAGATCTCAGAAGGGAAAAGAAGGAGATGCATAGCAAGAAAAAAATCATGAAGCAAATGTGACAGGTGAGGTGTTACAAGATGCTTTGATTCTTTCTTTCAAAAATATTACTGGCTCTTGGGTGGTAGATTCAAGGACCTCATTCCATGCCACACCTGATAAGAAATACTTTCATGATTATGTTCAAGGAGATTTTTGACAAGTCCATTTGGGTGATGATAAACCCTGTAAAATTGTTGGAATGGGTAAGGTTCTTGTAAAACAGCAGAATGGAAACCAATGGCTACTAAAGGATGTAAGGCATGTTCCAGATCTAAAGAAAAATCTGATTTCAACAGGGCAGTTAGGCGGTGAAGGTTGTGTGACAACTTTCACAGATAAAGCTTGGAAGGTCACCAAAGGAGCCCTGGTAATAGCAAAAGGTGAGAAGGTTGGTACATTGTATTTATGCAATGGTATTTCTAACTTTGTTAATGCTTTAACTTCCAAAGGAGCAGATGCAGCATTATGGCATCATAGGCTTAGACACATGAGTGAAAAGGGGATGAAGATTCTTCACTCAAGGAATTTGTTGCCAGGTTTGAAGAACGTTGATTTGGACTTCTATGAGAATAGCATTTATGGAAAACAAAAGAAAGTCAAATTTCTTAGAGTTGGGAAAGAAAATAAGAGTGAAAAATTAGAGCTTGTGCATATAGATGTATGGGGACCTGCTCAGGTATCATCTCTTGGTGGCTCTCATTATTATGTTACTTTTATTGATGATGCAACTAGAAAAACTTGGATTTATTGTATTAAGAATAAATCTGATGTAGTTGACACTTTAAAGAAATGGAAAGCTTTGGTTGAGATTGAGATAGGAAAGAAATTGAAGTGTCTTAGATCATACAATGGAGGTGAATATTGCAACAAAGAGTTTGATAGGTACTGTTTTGAGCATGGAATTCATAGAGAGAAGACAATTCCAAGAACACCACAAGAAAATGGTGTGTTAGAAAGGATGAACAGAACAATCATGGAGCGTGCAAGGTGCATGAGATTGCATGCAGGATTGCCTTCAGATTTTTGGGCAGATGTTGTAAATACTGTTGTTTATCTAATAAACAGAGGGCCTTCAAGTTTCTTGGATGGTGGTGTTCCAAAGGAAGCATGGACAAGAAAAAAGGTAAACTACTCTTTTTTAAAGCCTTTTGGTTGTGAGACCTTTGTCCATATTGATAAAGAAAATAGAACAAAGCTTGAGGCAAAGTCAAAGAAATGTACCTTTATTGGATATGGTGTTAATGATTTTGGTTATCGCTTATATGATTACGAAAATCACAAAATCATTAGGAGCAGAGATGTAATATTCAATGAAAAGGTCTTATATAAGAATCAGTTGTAGGAAAAGAAACAAGAAAAAGAAAACAAGGAATACGCAGTTCTTGATGAAATCACTGAAAAAGTAAAGGTGCCAGAAAATAATAATAATCAACAACCACAACAACAACAACCACCACAACAGCAACAAACACCCCAAACACCTGAAAGTGGTGTTAGAAGATCTACCAGGATAAGTAGACCACTTGAACGATACTCTTCTTCGTTATATTATTTATTGTTGACTGATTCTGGTTAACCTGAATGTTATGAAGAAGCAATGCAAGTTGAAAGCAGGAAGAAGTGGGAGGTAGCCATGGAAGAAGAGATGGACTCCTTAATGCATAACCAGACTTGGGACTTAGTTAAGTTTCCTGCAGGAAAAACTACATTGAAGAATAAATGGGTTTATAGGCTGAAGGAAGAAGATGGAGGAAAACAGAGGTACAAAGCTAGACTTGTGGTGAAGGGGTTTACACAGAAGAAAGGCATTTATTTTGATGAAATATTTTCTCCTATTGTTAAAATGACTTCAATCAGAACTATTTTAAGTGTAGTAGCAGCTGAAGATTTCCATCTTGAGTAGTTAGATGTAAAGACAACCTTTCTCCATGGGGATTTGGAGGAAGATATATATATATATATATATATATATATATATATATATATATATATATATATATATATATATATATATATATATATGCAGCAACCACAAGGATATGAAGTGAAAGGGAAAGAGAAACTAGTGTGCAGGTTGAAGAAGAGCTTGTATGGCTTAAAATAGGCTGCAAGGAAGTGATATCTAAAATTTGACAAATTTATGTATGAACAAGGTTATACTAGATGTCACTCTAATCATTATGTTTATCTGAAAAAAAAAATGATGGCAGCTATATTATATTGTTATTGTATGTAGATGACATGCTTGTTACAGGGTCTAACATGCAGGAAATAAAATGTGCACAAAAGAAAATTGGCAAATTCATTTGCAATGAAGGATTTGGGAGCTGCAAAACAAATCCTTGGTATGAGAATAACTAGAGACAAGAAAAATCATAAATTAACATTGTCTTATAATGAGTACATACAAAAGGAGTTGAAAAGATTTAATATGCACAATGCAAATCCAATTAGTACACCTTTTGCTAGCCATTTCAAACTTAGTAAGGAAATGTTCCCAAAGACCCAAGAAGACATGGATTATATGTCTAAAGTTCCATATGCATCAGCAGTTGGAAGCTTGATGTATGCAATGGTCTGCACAAGGCTTGATATTGCACATGAAGTGGGAGTTGTAAGTAGGTACATGAAAAATCCAGGAAAGGAACATTGGATGGCAGTGAAATGGATTCTCAGATATTTGAAAGGTACCACAAATCAAGCATTATGCTTTTGTGGTTCAAACATTTCTCAGTAGGGATATGTTGATGCGATATGGTAGGTGACAGAGATAATAGGAGGAGCACTACAGGATATGTATATACTGTTGGTGGAACAGCTGTCAGTTGGGTTTCAAAAATCCAACGTGTTGTTGCACTTTCAACAACAGAAGCAGAGTATGTTGCTGCTATAGAGGCCAGTAAAGAAATGATTTGGTTACAAAGGTTTATGGGTGAATTAGGTAAGGAGCATGATATGGGCACGTTATACAGTGATAGCCAAAGTGCCATTCATCTTGCAAAGAACTCAACATTTCATTCCAGGACTAAACACATACAGCTCAGTGTTGGAAGATGGAGAGTTGAAGCTGGAAAAGATACACACTAGCCAGAATCCTACAGATATGCTAACAAAAGTTGTGACCAGGGAGAAACTGAGAAAATGCTTAGTTTCAATTGGTCTTCAAGGATGACGATGAAGATGAGAAACAGCCAAGTCCAAAGAGGATTCATTGTCTAGCAAATGAAGCAGCGATGGAGTTTCTACAATCATTCTCCAAGTGGGAGATTGTTGTGTGTGGAGCATGATTGTTCAAAGGTATTTGTTTCAGTTGGATGTATAACCCAGGACGTTTGTACAAACCTCCATGTGGGGGGGTGCGAGGGGGACTTGTCCTCCCCACGGGGTTCCAGGGGGCCGATCCCCGCCAACTGGGGGGTCCGGGGGCCAGCGGTCCCTCGGCGGGGGCTCGGGGGCAGTGCCCCCAAAGCTAAAAACAGATGTAAAAGTGCCTTGTAAAAGTATAGTAATTTCTTGTCAATCTGGGCCGTTCATTAGGCAAATGATCTGATGCTAGAACTTATGTTTAGTTTAGGGTTTTCTTCCCTAGAAGGCAACCCCTCTCTTTGTATGAGGGCATTGTATTTGAGGTTGTGTAATAGATGTGTATTCTCTGAGCGAGAAACAGAGAGGTGAGACTGTGAGAGAAAACAAAGGATATTACAACAAATCTGCTGTAGGTTGTGTCTCTTCATTTTGTTGGATAATAGAAAGGAAGGACTGGCTGTTCAGGGTGTACGTAGCCCAAAATGGGTGAACCACGTATATCTGTGTCTCTCTTGTTTTATGAATTTTCTGTGTTTATATTTCTACAATATTTTATGTGTTCCATTGCTCCGTAATATATAATTTTCTAAAATTCGCGTCATAAACCCTAAATCGACCAAAACTATTTACCCATTGCACCCAGATCTCATTTACACATTTGATCATGGATATTTGTTATTCCCAAGCAGATCAAGGAACGATCGTCATTACTTTTCCAGGCAAGTCTTGCTTTTCTAGTCTTGTGCTGTTTTTCCTGTCGCTTTTGCTTGTTTAGCTTGTGAGAGTGTTTTTTGACTTGTTTCGTTGAATGAATGCTAGCATTTTAACTTTTTTTTCTTGTAGAAGTTTTTTTTAAGTTTTGCATTGCCTTTCCCAAGTGTCGCATGCATTACCAAATTATTTCACTAACAGTCGTCATTATGGAAACTCTCTCCACATGCTTCATTTTCCTTTAGTTTGATTGATTCCTACACTTGTTTTACTTACATGCATCATCACTCAGTTAGATCTACGCTCAACATCTCACCATCCTTCATATCTTCTCGATTTCACACTCCTCTTGGGCAGATCTGGGCTTCCCTTGCTTAGATCTTTCCTTCCCTTGCATGCACTATGCATTATGGGAGATCAAGGCCTAGCCTTGGCTTTTGAAATTTCACAGAGACTACCTTGGCCTGGTTCCAACTACACACTTCGCAGCTCAAGTAGCCAGCCTCCTTGTCCTAGCCACTGAGACTACGCAATGTGTAGCCTCACATGGCTTGTGCTCAGACTGAACAACACATTGCATAGTTCTAGTCGGCAATCCACCCTCACTAACTACTAGGACTACATAATACATAGTTCTAGCAGGTAGCCAGTCACCTTTTTGAACTAGGATTGTGCAATCCCTCCTAACATCTTCCCTGTTAGTGCTTGAACTTGTCTTGAAGTGATTTTGGTTTTAAGGTAACATTTGTATGCCATGACTGTCATCTCTGTCTCCAGGTACAACAGTGGTTGAGCATCTCTCTAGTAGTAATAATTAACATGCCTTCCAAGAGAGTACATTAAAGGAAACTATCGAGAGTAATACTGGGGAAGAAGTTGAGTAGGTGTTAATTAAGTTGCCAGTTTATGCAGGCACTCAACTGTTCACTAAGAAGAGCATGAAGTTTACCTGGAAGCAGATCAAGGATACCTTTGGAGAGGACTTCAAGGAGGACATAGAGGACCAACATGTTTATATCATTATCCAAGAATTAGGATTTTACAAGGTTGCATGCAGGTACCCCGCCTTCCCATGTGCAGACATTATCAACTCGATTATTCACACACAAATCTAGAAGCTGACATTGAGTAGTGCAAGTGGGATACAACTTGCCGCTTCAAGGGAGGAGAACTATCATCAGATGTATCATTTACATTAGCCGGCGAGGTCCATGGACACACTTTTCTATGCCACCCATAGCTAGGTGAACATGAGAGATATAGTCAAGTACTTGGTGAAACATCTGTTAAAGTTCAGATAAACACCTAATCATGTTTATAAGACCAAGTTACTCAAGAATGCCTTCCAGTTCTTGATCATCTTTGCATACCCAAAATATGGTTAAGAGAGCACCGAGACCTTTCCTGAAGGTTGGATAGTTGTATTGGATGAGTTGGTGAGTGATGGAAGGCCATTCAACTGGTCATACTTGTTGGCTCATCAATTGGAAGTCCATGTGACCAATGCCCAAAATCTGCCTAAGGATGAGCAACCAAGATTCTGCATGTTTGCATACTTATTGGATGCAATCTGTGTCCAACATCATTTTACTAGCATGAACTGGACATGGACACCGAAAGAGATTTCCATCAATATTTATTTCAAGTTTCTTTCTGACTTTAGATACCAATGAGTATTGGAGAGAATGACTAGCCATTTCATTATCCAGTTGTACAAGATGAGGTTTGAGCGGGATCCACCTTGCATGTCCCAAGAAACGATGGAGGCGATACTTAACATTGCAGATTGGTATGCCTCACCCGGTGGCACCTTCATCAGAGTGTTTGGAAGAGAGAAGCCCCCGCATGTTCGAAAAAGGTATGCCATAGACAAGCTAGTCATGCAAGAGCTCTCATATCACCTCTTCATAGGGTTATCATTATAACTACACAGGAAGAATAAGGCACCATGGCCCTCTCTTCCTCTGTAGATCATATTATATGAGATTAAGAGCTTGAAAGATGTTGATGCCGAAGCTAAGGAGATATTGAATTTCGAGTTTGACACCAAAGACTTCAATCCGTATGATCCCCACAGTATTTGTAAGAATCACTATGCGAAGGTGTTTTATCCATGGATCCATTAGACATTTCACTGGCATGAGGAGGACCCTTGGAGACACTATTACAGTGACTCCAAGCTCCACGAGCTAGTTAGTATAGCCACAACTTAGAAGGCTACTCTATAGGCAACCGTAGCATAGGAAGAAACAAAAACAATGACAATAAGTAGTAATCTGGTGTAGGAAAAAGGTAAGAGGAATATTTTCGAGAACCAAGAGGCTGAGAAAAGCTACTAGATGAGTGTAGATCCTATCACTGAGAAAGTAACTTTGGTAGTAGAGGTAAAGAGGCAACAGTGGATAAAGAGGCTAGAGTGAAGGAAGAAAGAAAAGAAAAGGCTAGAGGAAGATGAACTAAAGTTGTAGGAAATAGAGAAGAAGTTGAAGGAAGAATAGGAGTTGAGAAGGAGAGAAAGGGAAGAGAAGGAGAAATGAGAGGAAGAAGAAAGGCAAGGCACAATGAAAGAGAAAACAACACCCATACAGGTTCAAGAGTTTGCACTGCCGACAATTGAAGAAGAGGGTGAATAGATGAAGGATCGAGAGTTTGCTCAGTAGATTGAGCAACTGATAGAAGTGAGGGACCTGGAGTTGGGGGATGAGCCACAAAATGAAGACAACAACCCCATGCTAAGAGTACCCAAGCTCACCTCCCAAACTCCTGCACCTCCAGCGTCAAAACTAGTCCCAAGTGAGAAAGGAGAGGTTGTTCTCCTTGACAATGATCTGGTTATGGATGTGTAAAATATTTTATTCGATCATTTGTAGAAGAATATTATACAGGCATGGAGGAAACGCTTTACATATGATCATGCATCACCTGAATTAATGAATGAAAGAATGATAGTGTCAGATATCAAACACCATCCAGCTACCATTATCGATGCCACCTTGGCCTATGCAGGAGCCACAAGCTCTAATGTTAAGTTCTTGTTGTTCGAGAATGAAAAAATGGAAAATAACTTCCAGAAAAGAGACAGAAACAATCAGATAGCAGAGCGTAGTTTCTGCAATGGAGGATATGAGGAAAGTGATACTAGATGAAGTATCAAAACTTGAGGCTACCATGCAGAAGCTCTATGATAGATTCATGACCATGCATAAAGTAGTTGTCTATATACATGGCTTACAACAACGGAGAAAAATGTTTGTTCAAACTTTCAGGGACTTACATGCTGGCATCACCAATGTATAAGAGTGGAAAATGCGGTACAAATTGGCCCCTCTTCACTTTCCAAATATGATGAAGCCTCAGGAAAAGCTAGAGAAAGCAAAGGTCTAGATGTTGATCCATAACTATGAGTAGCTTGCCCCATTTGTCATCGGCATACATGCCTCATATAGACAGTTGTACAAGAGTTTGGATGTCATGGTGAGAACACACATGATCCCTTCAATTAGTTCCTTCATTGAGGCTAAACACAAGAACCAAGTTAGGATACATATTGACAAGTGCATGGAGTAGCTAAGGCGAGAGTCCACTAGGGAAGACTTGGAGCTCAACACACATAACATGCAGAAGTACATTCGTTATCCTGTCATGGTCAACACCATGATGCACATGCTTTTGGACAAGTTGGATACAGGTTCCAAGACCATATACCCAGATGCTATGGAGGTAATATTTCCCTATCAGAAAGACACCATCAAGTAGTTTTGGGACATCATCTCATAGTACTGAGCTTGGAGTGAGTACATGAGTGAGAAGCACCAAGTGGAGGTTGTCAAGTTGGTATTTCCCCAAACTTCAGAGTCATAGTTTTTTGTCTTGTTAAGTTGTCTCTAACCTATTTTGTCTCACATGGGTACATGTGGAAAATGTAATATCATTTGTAAATATGTTGTAAGTGAAATTCCAAGTGTCATTAGTGGAATATGAAAGGCCATCATATTATATAATGAGTTATTTGTAAATAAGTTGAAGAATCATGAGGGTAGTCAAAGAGTCACAAAGGGGAATGTCAAGGGTCACCCCACCCTTTGTTATAAATAGAACCTCATAACTCTGAGAATAGGATTTTGGGAGCCAAAGTTTTGGCTAGGCTTAAGCTTAGAAAAGGCTTGGGAGTATTGTGATGAGCCTTGGCTTCTCCATTGCGTAGAGCGAGTATACTTCTTTGTAGGAGCATGTGTTCTGGACTGTAATGTTCCACTATTGGGGCTAGTGGCTATCAATAGTGTATGTATCGATGGAACATTGACTTATAATAATAATAATAGAGCCAACATGATTTCATGAATATTTTCTTATTGTAATTGGACTATTTTTGCTACTTTAGCAGTGTATTTTATTTAACTTACGCATTTTCTTATGAACTAATTTGTATGAAATCGTATGAGTACTATTGAATTTGTGTTGATGGATTAACCCGTCACTTTAATTTGTGGACTACTCTACATCTTAGCTTGTGATGTCATTATGCTCGTGTGTTCCTTTCGAGGTGCATTCTATTACATGCTTCTAAGGGGAACACATTCTTTTCCCCTCCATGTGTTAGAACCCCCATACATATCACTTGACTTGCTGCAAGGTCACACACTTGCTTCAGCCCAAAGTTATCATACTTATCTCAACACGCTACCATGGTCAAGGCATTACATTACCACCCACTATTGGGAATCCTACTCCAAACGGTCTGAGGTCTAGTTGGGATTTCTTACTAGGGAGATTCCCTAAATGTTGGCAGGCCCAACACTATTTCTGGGAAAACTAGTGTCTTTTTTATCGACTAGCCCTCTAGGTTTGGCGGCTATCCTAGAAACAATAGCTTAAAGCAATTCGTGATTTCTTCTATGCATAATAGATAAGAGAAAGATAAAGGAACCAACCTGGATCTTTCTCTTAACTCCTTCCTTGATCTTTCTCCCCCTTGACAGAACTTGCAACTCCTCTCTGTACTTATCTCACTTGGAGACTACTTGTAGCAACACAGTAACAAAGAATCGTCAAAGCATCATGATCTATTATATCATAATCATTATGGAATCAGAAATATAATGAACATACAATGGCATTCACAAATAATAAAATTCACAATTGCACAGTGATATGGAAGAAAACTCGAAGAACTTTGTTATATAGAAGGGAGAATTACAACCCAGTTGTTTGATCCAACATCATCCTCCCAGCATGAAGCCCTCTTCACCTCATGAAATAGCAAGATCACACCAACAATACAATGCTCTTTCTCAAAGACAAACAATCAACACTTCCTTTCAATTCACAAAATTCCAGCCTCTGGATCTCTTAGATGAGGGATCCATTTATAGATGTGTGCAAGGGTGTGAGTTATCTTTGGGATTTAATTAGTGTCATTCCACTTGTTACATTTGGTTCCACAAGAGGGGAGATAACTAAAGTTTAGATCTCTTACTCATCTTTGGGGCGAATTCAGAGAGGCAAGTGTTAGAGCGGAAGTTTCTAGAAGATTCTATGAGAATCCACTTAGCAAATTGTCCCAGACATTTTTCCATCCTCGCTCATCGCACCCTATAGAAGGCCTCATCAATATGCATCGCACCTGGCTAGCGTAAAAGTTAGTATGCATCGTACCCTGACAGTGGAGCAGTTAGTATGGTCCAGTTTAGGCCAATTCTGGATGGTTTTTCAGGTGGAACTTTTGGGGAATGATGTAATTAGATGACCATGTCCTTTTAGGGTATGAAACGACTCTTTTAGGGGTTAACGAGCCCTAGTTTATTGACATATATGATTGGGGTTGAAGTGCCCAAATATGTCTATAACAGTTGCCCCTTAAAGCTTGAAGTTGTAAATCTTTGATGTCGGGTGAAATGGTTTGTCATGAGGATCCGAGGTTTCAAAATTGGAAGGTGAGCTGTATAAGATACAATACAATACATCATCAAAATGTAATTTTTCATGATCTAGCTGAGGTGGGCATTCCCATGCTCAGCTTTATAAATTCATTTCATGTACATAGAACAGATAATTGTTTGCAGTTGTAGATTGGTGATTCTTCAAATGTAGAGTCATCATCCTTGGTTTGGATGACCATCTATGTAGCTTCTGTGTACATTTGATGTCTTTATATCCCTGGATATATCGCAAACCAGATGGATGAAACTAGATCCAGGGTCTTCAAACTCGTTCAATCTTTGCCCGTTGTACAAGTCGATCCATTTGAAAAGATATTCTGAAGTCAAACATGGAAAGTCATCGCCTGATTGCCAGGCAATAATGTAAGCTGTTACAGACGCGAGAGGAATCACCGATAATGATGATGACCTTCAAGGTACTACAGTACAATTCACGTGGTGTGAATATATGATCCGATGTCGAACACCACGCAAAATCTTTCGGTCGAAGGCCGTTGATGTCAACGTGTCGCCGAAAGTGAGAAACATGCCATTGAGGCATGCAAGCTTCAAAGTACTGAAAGGGTTGTTTTTAAGTCAACTTCTTGGATAATGAGATGATGTCGACAAGAAGTGACTCGTTGTAGGAGGGCCTTGATGTATCCCACATCTATGACACGAAACGACGAAAATGATTTTCTGGAGGTGAAAATGATTTGATGACACAAGGTTCAGGAATGGAGGTCATGACAAATGAAGGTTGAAGGTATTGCAGTGGATGAGGCATTAACTGGATGGTGAATTCTAAACTAAATGACTTCTCTTGAATATATCGGCGACACCGAGATGGATTGGTAGTGTTAACCTAAAACATGGATGGTGTGAAAGACCAATGGTGAAGTGATCGGTGAATGGAATAACCCAACCTGACTCAATCATGATGATGGAGTGAAAGTGTCATGTTCAAAAGTGACCTGCTACCATAAAGTTTCAAGTTTTCTTCCCTTTTTCCCATGTCATTGCTGACTAGTAACTGTTTATTTTTGTCAAGCTTGATGAGGATAACATATGCTTTTTCTAAAATTTTCCCTTTGGGCAAACCTGTCGCTATGTTTTAGCGAGTCTAGCGACAATGAAACTCATTCTTGTCTAGGTGGACAAGTTTTTCACTATTGTTTTAACGAGTTTAATGACAAAGATAACTCGGTCCTTTTCATGTTTAGAGAGTTTGAAAAAGGATGAAAAGGAAACTCCAGCAGTTCCTTTTCATAGCATAATTCCTTAAGTCTGAAAAAGGATAAAATAATATGAAAGGGATGACTTTCGATCACTTTAGTGAGCTGAAAAGACATGTGCTCGAACTTTTTGTGGGATAATCCGTCAGGTCTAAAAAAGATCAAAGTATACAGGAGGGATGGCACTTTCAATTACTTTAACGAGCTGGAAAGGCCAATAGCTCGACAATCTTTTCATATTTAATAAGTCTAAAAAGAGTTTAAAGGAGACTCATGTTTTGAGGAACGAGTGGTGTCTAGTGTAGCAATTGGTTCTGGGTAAGCATGGAACTTCTCAAAACATGGCCATGTGAAGAGGCTGGCTAACAAAACCACTCATTGCAACTGTTCCTCAAAATGGTAAACAATCAAGTGGAAGCATATGATCGGCTAAAAGAATGGAGGTGATGGTAGGTACACAACCAAGTCTCAAAAGGCCGATAGCATGGCAATCACAGAGGTTATTTACTGAAGGTGGGTTCATTTTTTAACGAGATTGAATCGTGGGGGAACTATGTTCGGTGGTAGGTTTATTTTTTAACGAGCTTGAACCATGCGATAACATATGCTCAGGGGTAGGTTTATTTTTTAATGAGCTTGAACCATGTGACAACATATGCTTAGTGGTAGGTTTTTCTTTAACGAGCTTGAACCATGTGACAACATATGCTTAGTTTTTAGTTTTTCTTTTTATGTGAACTAGAAATGACAAAACTGAAAAGGAAAAACTAAAAAGCTAAGGAACTATTGAGGTTAGGTAGGATGGTTTTTTGTCTGTGGTTAGACAAAACACTTCCTTTGCCTCATTCGAAATGTGGACGAAGGTGAATGGTGGTTGGACCAATCACCTAACCTAAGAAGCTAAAAAGCTAAAAAAACTAGAGAATGAAATTGAAAAAGGTTTGCATTCCCCCAACATGATGAAAAGGAGAATCTCCAGTAACCATATGGAAATCACTGCGGTTAAGCAGGATGGTTTTGTCAGTGGTTAGAAAAAACACTTCCTTGGCTTTGCCCACCAAATAGACAAAGGTGAATGGTGTGTTAGACCAATCACTTAACTTATAGGGAAATTCATATGGTAGGATGGTTTCGTCCGCCAAATAGAAAAAACACTTCCTTGGCTTCGTCCGCCAAATAATTGAAGGTTAATGGTGTCTCGACCACTCACATAACCTACAGGGAAACCTATCTTTCTAGCTGAGTTCGTCCGCCAAATAGACAAGGGTACATGCCCCCTAAGCTTCGTTACATTCACTGGACTACTCCTAGCAATCAGGTGGATGGAATGAAGGTTGAACAGATGCCACTAAAGCGCAAGGACTATTTAGGGATGATGGTCGACTTGGAGCTGTGCTTGAACTAGGAAATGAAAGCTGGTCAATGGTGACAATTTTTCCTTCATGTGGGAAACATCGAGCAATAAAAATGTGTCTTTTTAACTCCTAATTACCTTCACTTTAATTGTCAACCCAGGGACGACTTTTTATTTCAAGAGTGTACTAAGTCTGAGGCGGCTATTTACTCAAGAGTAATGTTTTGGAGTATAGTGCTTAAAATCTAAAAGTAAATGAAAGCTGGAAACAAAATCTAATTGAAACAGCAAGAAACTAAAATGCTCTAAACTAAATCATTCACTCAAACAACCATCAATCGAGGATACTGTAGCAATAACTCATTCCTCTAGAGATTGATACAATTGAAAAGGCACTCAAAAGAAATATCATCAAACTGGGAACTAGACAGCATATGTCAATGTTCACTACAGTCTCAGACCTTCTACACACTAAAGCAAAGATAATGCAAATAACAAGAAATGGAACAGCAGCTAGGAAATGTAACGACAACTAATTCTTATAAGCAACACCACCTTAATCTACAAGATTAAATGCAATAATCGCGTCCTACAGAAATCAAATAGCAATCTTCTATCTTGAAGGATAAATCAAATAGCACACGGAAATAGAACAACATTGATTAATGATGAAATACGGAACAACGCTTGAAAGACAAACAGAAATACACAGCAACGTAACACACATCATACCTTAATAGTAATCTGATCTTGGTAATCCACTTATCAGTCTTAGTTATAAAAAATACAATTGTATTTTATAATGGAACAACAACGTTCTTAGATTCAACAGTCGCAAGGAAATATAATTTCTAAGATGAATTCAGTAATACCAATGAATAAGTGTACAACACAGATACTCTGTAATTGAACAACAACAGTATTCTGTAAAGACCGGCAATATTATATCAGCACTTAAAGGAAGAGTAATACATTGGAAAGTTAATATAATGGATCCGTCTCAGAAATGATATTACTCAGTAAATCAAACATAACAGAGCTGTGTTGTAAAATAACGGAACATATCAGATTACCGAATAAGCAAAACCACGCATAAACTACAGATATAATATACAGCAGCAGCACAATCCACCAGAGGTTGGGCACTTAGCCGCCAGTGGATGCTGTTGGGCTACTTCAGATCAAGTGAATGAACAACAACTCCCAAATCATATATTAATAATCAAACTGTGAAATCATTACAGCAGCTAAAGCTTTGAGAATTACAACATGCAACGATCCCTTTTTCCTCCTATCCTATCATGAATCATGAATCCTTAATTCTGAATTTCTAATCCTCAAATCATAATTCTAAATCCATCATTCCCAATTCTATATTCTCTCAGCCATCCTCAATTCTAAATCTCTAATCCTTCATCATTTTTTCATCCCCATCTCTAATCTTTGTTTTCATTTAAATAGAGAGAGATCAGAGAGAAGTTACAACAAAGATAATTACAACATGATTTCTATTAAAAAATTGGATTGTTTCAAACCAATTTATCAACAAGAAAATATATTGCCATCTATCTTTCAACAAGAGCAAGGCGAATTTGGCTTTGTAACTGAGATTTGGGGAAACAGCCATACAACAAATTTGAGAAAAATATGCTCAAAGAACCCCGTGTTTCTCTCAATACAAGTCAAATTTGGGCAAACCGTTCTTTAAAAATGTTAATTTGGTCCATTCTGGACAAAACCCATGTTCCGGATTTTCCATATTCTTCTTCATTTGCTCAGAATCTCAACCACAAAATTGTCACTTCTTATTCCAACAAATTTCTGAGTTGGCACTTTTAATGATCAAATCTTCAATCTGGAAATTATCTTGGAGGTTAAAATGGTGAATAATGTTACAACCAATTTATTAAAACTATCATTGATAAAATCATGCATAATCATCAATTTATTAGAAATAAAGGAAAATCCATAAGAGCATAAATCATTATAAAATGGATTTATATAATAAATTATAATAAATGACATGATAAAGAAGAATAAAAATAGATGAAATAAGTGTTAAAAAGTGGTCATATTCACGACCCAACACACCCCCACACCGAATATATTGCATGTCCTCATGCAACAAAAACTGAATATATTGCATGTCCTCATGCAACCCAAAGACAAAACCCACGTGTTAACCAAGCAATAAAAAATTTATTCATCCCAGTTCATGAAATGGATAGAACAAATGAATTCTTCCTTAATTAATAAATATTCAATTTTAGCAATCTTGATGAAGGCATAACAATGAAGCTACAGTAAAATATGATATAAGTGACAACAACCTTCATTAACCATTTTCCCAAAAACTACAAACCAAATTTTGTTGAAATGTTGCAAGTAGATTTGTAATATATGAATGCCTCTATGATCCAAAAATCAGATTGTTTTGATGCACGGATCATGAGATATAAACAAAATGGCTGTAGGTGATAGTGCATGATTTCCAAAATTTTATGAACCAATTTAATTTGAAATTGTCTGGGTTTGTGTATTTTAATGATACGTCTGTGTTATCCAGAAATCACAAGAATTGAAATATTATGGAAATCAATTTCTACACTGAAATTGTATGCTTTGAGAAAGAAAGTAGAAAACATCCATGATGTGTAGCAATTCCTCCCCCTCTCTAAAAAATTAGCATGCCCTCATGCGATGCTAGAAAAATAATTGAGGTGGTTGCCACCATCTGTTGAATTCTATGCTTGGTTTAAAACAACATGGAATAAGGGAGGTGTTGAGAATGAATAAGAATAGCAATGAATGATAAAGATTATGAATGAGATGGTCATAAGAAAGAAATAAATGAAAGCAACACTCCCCCAAACTGAAAGATGATATGCCGCTGAAAAATGGGAAGTGGTAAAGATGTGGAATGAAGGATGATAAATAATGCTCAAAATGGATTTTCATTAAGTTCTCCTAAATTCATAATAAATCAGAAAATTATGCTATTTTACCTGAAGTTTTACCTCCAAAAAGAAAAATGTGGAAGGACATATATGTACTGGCATATGTTGAAGCTGATGTAGGCAGAGTTGGTGCTAAAAGTGATGCAAAAGGTGGAATCCAGGCAAGCACATCATGTCTGAACAATTGTTCACATTCGCGAGCCTCTTCTGTTAGTGGAAATAGTGTGGTCATGCTGCAAATAGAGTTTTTCCCATACTTGTTGTTGTCCTGTAGACAAATCACTATTTTGCATATAATGTTCTTGAATCCATAGTGTTAATTTTGAATAGAAATAGATAAGATGCATGCAAAACTTTCAATTAGAAAAACTTGTGTCAAATCAACAAGTTATGGCAGAGTGTAGTAATCATAGTGCATGTAATCCCATAACGCATACATTCCCCCCTCCAATTGGAAAAGGAATTCCATGACCATAAAGCGTATGAGAGGTGTTATGTGGACGACAAAGTAAAGGAATGAACAATATGACAATGAATGAAGCAAAGTAGACATATCAATGATAGGACAACGAGAGTTATGGTTATAATGAGAGCAAAGTGTGTAAAGATAGTTATGAATAAGAGATAGGATGCTTTGGATTGATGATAAGTGATGCAAAAAAGAAAAAGAACAACAATATGCCAAAAAGATGCTTTACTGACGGTATTCTAGCTAAAAATGATGCAATTGATCATAAAACAATTTCTCATGCATAAAGGTTCAAAACAGGGAAAAGAATTATGGAAATAACTTTTCTGACAAGAAGAAGAAAATAAGAAAAGGGTATTATAGTAATAATTGACGATAAGATATAACTTCAATACCATAAGCAGAGCCTCTGCTGCCAGTAGACGTCCATAGCCTCGACAAGGTTGCTTTTTAACCCATATGAGCCAGGATCCTCAATTTATAAATGGAGAGTTCCAATGTTGTTCTACAGAAGAGATCAGTGTGCTGGTGTGGTAACCAGATAACCACACTGCCATTCACTAGGATGTAGCAAAAGTGATCAGGTCGGTTCATGATGAGACCTCCTATTCCAAGGATAATTTGGCTATCCAATGGATCATAACCCTGGTGTGGTGACCATAATGGGAATGTCACTTTGTTATAGCCTTATGAACATGGTAGGCTGGCTCGTAATGAGACCCCCTATCCTCTATTTGTGAACAAAATTTTGTTGTTATTACACATTTTTATGATAAAAAGATGGAGGCTCAGTACTCCTTAAGAGCAGGGATGGTGGAAGAAGGTGAACATGTCAATAGAAAAAAATATACCCATAATCTCATGTATTACAGACAAAGAAGATTATAACCAGGAAGGGTGGAACCAGCATGGTATTAAGATGATTAATCAATATCATGTACAACAGAAAATAATGCAGTAAATTAGTATATAAATAATTGTGTCCCTTTTGAAAAGAATCTATCATCAAGGAGTTGTCTTGTTAAAGATCATAACGTGAATGATATTAACTCGCTTCAATAGAATCCATAATTCTTGTCTTCATAAAAATAGTGTACTTCATGCCATGAAAGGGAATCAGTAAAATGTGGTTTAGATGAACTAAGAATAATTCCATAAGAAGAAGCAAGGGCTGCTCTCGAAAATACTCCCAAAGTGTTGCTCTTTTGAAGGAACAGCAAAAACACTCAAAAAAAGTGTGAAAACGCAAATGACGTTCCTTTGGAAAAAGGAACAGCAAAAACCAAAAATGTCGTTCCTTTAGAAAAGGAACAACAAAAATCAAAAGTGTCGTTCCTTTGGAAAAGGAACAGCAAAAACGCACGTGTCGTTCCTTTGGAAAAGGAACAGCAAAAATCAGAAGTGTCATTCCTTTGGAAAAGGAACAACAAAAACACAAGTGTCGTTCCTTTGGAAAAGGAACAGCGAAAATGAAAAGTGTCATTCCTTTGGAAAAGGAATAGCAAAAACGCAAGTGCCGTTCCTTTGGAAAAGGAACAACAAAAATGAAAAGTGTCGTTCCTTTGGAAAAGGAACAACAAAATGAACCGTGAAAAAGGAATAGCAAAATGAACCATGGAGAAGGAACAGCAAAATGAATCGTGGAAAAAGAACAGCAAAATGAAAGTGAAAAATGAACGGTTGACACAAAAGGTGTTGTTCTTTTGAAAAAGGAATAGCAAAACAAAAATGTTGTCCCTTTGGAAAAGGAACAGCAGAAACAACAAAAGTGCACACAAATGTTGTCCCTTCAGAAAAGGAACAGCAAAATGCACAAGCATAAAATGCAAGCACGCAAAGAATGAATTAGCTGTTCACTGTATTGATGCTGAGGATGGGTTTCAGTTTGAATGAAGCAACACCTGAAACACAAAATATAAGAGAGATCAGAAAAGAAACAACATTTTATTTAAAAACAGTATGTAAATAAATAAATTAAGTTACAACAACTATGATGTTATGTCAAAAAAAAATGATCTCTTCGAAAAATGTTTTGGCAGCAAAGACATGACATGAATCTTCAAATGGAAATCAATTCTTCATTTCTTCTATTATGAATCCGTTGGATAATAAGTTGGATGAAATTCCCTTGTTTCATTAAAATTTCTTTCAAGAATCACTTATCCATAAATTGACCTTCTTTTTCTCCTAGGACCTGCAAAAAACGAGTATCTGCCTGCAATAAAACATTAAATCATGGAGAAAGAAAGGTGCGCGGGCTCCCCTAACCTAATAATTATGAAAAAAACTAACAAGTAGTACTCTGTAGAACAAAGCCACGGATAAAATAACAAAGTAAGATTTATTTGTCACCTGCGGGAGAGCAGTGGTCGACCATACTAACCAGTAGTGTTTTAATCACAACTTCTTTGTTTTTCATCCAAATTGAGTGATTCCAAAGCAAAAAGAGAGCTAATTCAAAGTTGTATCTCAAATAGAAACATGTTTTAAAAATTCAACGATATGGTATGTCAATTTTAGTTAGAACAACCTGCATAACAGAGTCATTTTCGATTACCCTACTTAGAACAATAGTGAATGTTTTAAGCATAGATTATTCGTTTGATGTCAGATTCAAATGATTCAACTTGGAAATAAAACAAAATTCATTAATTTATCTCCAATAGAAACAGGTTTTGAATACAAGAAGAATTGATAGGTCAAATACTCTAAGGAACAACCGAAAAAATAGAGTTTTAAGAGTGCTGATTTACAATAGACAATCAGTATTTTGATCATAAATTCCCCATACGATATCGAAAATGAGTGATTCCAATTTCCTTGTAAACTAGTTTCATAGAGGAATCTACCATAGAAACAGGTTTTAAGAATTCAAACTTTTAGGCCTTCAAAAACTGACTGTCCCAACTCTATTCCTGAGCTGCCCACTAGACACCCCGTCAATGTTTTGTTTCTAACTTTTTCGTTTCAAATACAAATTGAGTGATTCAAATTGGGTTAGAAATTAGACATCAAGGGATACTTAGGGTAAAAATAGGTTTTAAAAATATTCACTTTTGGTCCCTCAAAACATGACTGTCCCGACTGTTTTCCAGAAATTTCATCAAGCCCGCAAGCAAAAAAAAATGATATTCAAGAATTTTTTCATATTGATGATAAAAATGAATATAAGTGTTTGTAGAATTTTTATTTCTATTATAAATCATCTACATACACAAATGAATTGAAACATTTATCACCGATGTTGATTTCGATAGCGTGTTGCAACAAAAGAAACAACTAGTTTTACAAAAATAAAAATAAAAAAATGTGTTTGCTTTATTTATTTATTTATTTTATTTTCTCCACTATCCTACTCTTCTTTGAGAATCGAATATGTTTATGTATAAGATTATTTCCAGTGGAGCCATCTTCAAAATAGGGCTTCATGTATGCACATACCCAAATTTCAAAAATGCATATTGATAAAAATTAGGGTATGAGAAGCCAACTTCCCTTGAAAAAATGGTGTCAAAAATTGTTGAAGTATGGAGTGATGCTGCAAACAAGTGATGGAGTGAAACCAATCTTCAATATATCCTTTACTTTGTTGATGTCCCATAGCCATCATATCATGAAGTTCTTGAACTTTTAAAATGACTTGTTGATGCATACTAAAAGAAACCTCATTTTCTTCCATAGCTTCTACAATTTTTGAATTTGAAACATTCTGAATCTCATTGTAAGTTTTCTCCATTGGTGCATGTGAAATAGAATGGGTGGGAAGGGTGGGTAAATTCGGCAGTTCAACATTGTAAGCATGTTGTACTGATTTATTATGGTGAGGGTGTGGAATTAGTTGAGCAGGAAAATGTGTAAGGAATGGAGCATTGTGATGATGTGGTTGGTTGGGTTGTGTGAATGGTTTTGATGGGCGAGAAAGATGTTTTGGAAGAGCTGGTAAAGAATATGGAGAATATGTTTGTGCTACAAGATGAGGGAGAGTAGTCATGCAATCATAAGGTGAACCATGACAACTTGTAGACAAGATTGGTGGTGGTTATATTGGAATTGACATGGCTGGCCTAACACATTAGTATTCCATAATGGATTATGCAAGTAAGAGAATGGAGAAGAAGTGTTTTGAACCATACCTATAGGCCATGATTTCCATGGTTTTGACCTTGTTGCAGCTTCCTCATCTCTTTTATATGATACTTCCATCCTAGATAAAGAAGAGTGAGTATCTATGAGATGCTCCTTTCGGTCATGAGGGCAAAACACTTCATCAAATTCTTGGTTTTTATGAACCTGCAAAACATCTAATTTTGCATTTAGAGAGCTAATAAAATCAACTTTAAAATTTTCAAATAAAACATTGATTTCAGCTCTTATGTCTCCTATTCTTGTAGCAGATTTGGAAAAGAAAGAAAAAACATCTCTAGGATTCTTACCAGCCTTGGAGATTCCTCTTGAATACCTTATGCACAATTCACAAACATCATCATATGACAACTGAAAAGCATCACCTTTTCCTATCAGATTTAAGAGTTCTAAAAATTTATCTTTGATTCCTTTAAGGAGTGTTTTTAAGGTCTCTTTCTCCAAATGCTTATATTTTGATTTTTGAAGGTTGTAATGAAATCGATCTACATAGTCCTCCAAGATTTCATCTTCCCCTTGTATCATATCGAAAATATCTTCATCGGCCTTGCAATAGTCTTGGTATTTCTTCAAGAATATGTTCTTCATGTCCTCCCATGTTTGGATGCAGTTTCCACCTAGGCTCATGAACCATCAGAGAGCTGCTCATTTTAAAGTAAGAGGAAACACTTTCAATCTTTGATCATTAGTACAATAATTATATCCTCTACAAAGTATTTTGAACTCAAATAAGAATGTATCTGGATCTTCATTTGCTAAACCATGAAAATTTGGTAGAGACAATGGGGGAATTATGTGCATTTGTGTCACTCCTCCTAGATCTTTGATAGGAAATTCAAAAGTAGAAATGTGAGCCATTTCTTACCATAATAGAAGATGTTATTCATGAGTTTTTTTTAGGCTCCTTCTTCAAATGTTCCTGTCAATTGGTTAGTGAAATGGGTGGTGCTTACATCACCACTTGAGTGAAATCATAAGATTTGTTTTTCAAAATTTCTATTTTTTTTCGTCATTCACACAAAAATTCAAACATTTATTTCTACCCTAAGTTCTTTAACAATTTTGTTGGAAAGCGGGCGAGGGAGCAGGGCTTCTACATTCTCTGTATGTAGGTTCTTACCTTCCATTTTTAATACCCAATTCTTTCCTAATAGGCATTCATCAGTTGCACACTACTCTTTAAAAATGGCTACACTCTCCCCGGCAATGGCGCCAAAATGTCGAGCGATAAAAAGGTGTCTTTTTAACTCCTAATTACCTTCACATTAATTTTTTTTTTTTCTAAGTAAGTCTAATTCTATTATGGAAACATATGGTACAAAGATATCATGGCCTGCAATAGGCAAACTGTTAGCAAAATATCAAAGATTGAGCTGCCTTGTGTGGGAAACCAGCTCGAGCATTGTTTGAGACCAGCTTTAGCATATCAGTATTAAACAAAAAACAAAGTCGCCCACGAGGGGAAACCGACTCATTCTAAGTTTGTGCCTGAGAACTAAATCAACAGTACATGCCAAAAAGTCAAAGAGTCCTAGCAGGATTACTTGGACCTGTAGATCAACTAGAGGCCGTGGTCGCCTGAGGGTTGTTCTTCTTCTATCCTGCACCATCCTGCGCTTTCATCTGTGTGGGTCAGGTTGCTCGGAATTGCAGCTGGCTCAGCATCTTGAACGCCTGCCTGGGAACCTTCAGCCTGAGGGTTGGTGGAACAGCCTTCTCCTCCTTTGCGCGCAGCAACAAAACCTGCAGGGAGAATGGAGTACAGAGAGGGAGAGGACGCAGGCTCATTATTCGGATGGGATGAAGGCGGAGGGGCAGGAGTGGTCTCGGCGAAACCTGCCTAGACATGAAGCTCCGGAGGGTGTTGCAGAGAGGCCAAGCGACTAGACGGAGAGGGGAATTGAAAAACCGAATGAACTTGGAGCAAAGACAGGCATTCATGAAGGGAGGATCGTATCCTCGACTATCCCACCAGCTTAATTGCTGCATGGGGTGGTGGATTTCCACAGAGATCATGGCTGTGGGAAGTAAATACAGCCATTTGCTTGGCCACGTGCTCTCTCATGGCATTACATCCCTCTGGACGCCCTTAATCATCCGCAGCCGGGAGATTGTAGTCCTGTTGCACCAACAAAGTGCATTCTTGATGAAGTTTACTGTCATGAATATTGGAGAGAGGTCCTTCAGTGAGAGTCTGGGGCCCCCCAATGCCTAAATTTGCCAGAAGGTCTGCAACCTTATTGCCTGCGCGCTTGGTGTGCCTGAAGCAAATAGCTCGCCTATCATGCAACCAGCCTGCTATGAGTTCAAGCCTGGCCATCAATCTCCAGCTATTGGCGACCCGAGAAGGAGGGGAGCCGGAGAGGAGTTTCTGGGCCATATTAATTAGGATTTGAGAATCACCCTCTATTTCAAGAGGGAAAAAGTTGTACCTTTGGGCTAGCTGTATACCCTGCCACAGACCTTCAAGCTCCGCAGAGTTATTAGTATCCCACCCTATAGAGCCATAGAAGATGAGCGCTGGACTGCCATTGTGGTCCCTAAATATCCCTCCAAATCTTGCTTCCCCCGGATTACCTTTGGATGCCCCATCAAAGTTGAGCTTTAAAAAGCCAGCTGGAGGAGGGATCCAAGAGTCGGGTGTGTCCATCTGGGGACCCCGGCTGCCTGTGGGGGTGAGGTCAACATGGAGATTGAAGTGCCATCTATTCCAAATTTGCTGTTCGATAGGGAGAGTTGGAAGGTCCTCCCGCTTCCATTTTTGAAGGGCTAGGGTCTCCTGAAGATTGCTGCATAGGTTGTTCCATAAGATCTCTTGCGGGGTGGACTGGTCTTTGAAGATCCTTTTATTTCTCTCCTTCCATATGATCCAAAGAGTGATTCCGGGAATGAGTTTCCATAGGGTGTTGAGGATGGTGCTGTTGTAGGGCGCCGGGGGCCAGTTGCGAAGGATAGTGTTTAAGTCTCCTGAGCTCCTACCATCTCTTCTACAATATGCTCTTATGTTCTCCCATAAGAAGGCTGCCAGAGGGCAATGGATCATGAGATGAGTGATGTTTTCCTCTAGGCTGTTGCAGTTGGGGCATCTTGAGGGTCCAACAAATCCTCTTTTGAGAAGATTGTCCCAAGTGAGTATCTTTTTGTGACAAAGCAGCCAGAGGAATGTGGAGACTTTCGGCCATGTAGGGGATGACCAGAGCTCTTTCCAAATAGGGTCAGAAGGATCCTGATTCTGAGTTAGAATAGCATAAGCCTCCTTAGTGGTGAACTCCCCTTTTGATGAGTGGCCCCAGCGAAGGATGTCTTGTTTGTTTGAGAATCTGATCTTTCTGCTATTCAATGTTGGGTCCAGAGCTGAGACCGACTGATCTTGCTGATTGTTCAGGCAAGAAGCTGCCGATTTCCAACATCGGTATCCATGTGTAGGGTCTTCCTCCCAGAAGCAAGAGATAGGAGCTGCAATAGTGTGGATCTGATCAGGTTGTAGGGGCGGTTCGATGATAGAAAGCAGATTAGGTTGCTGTTGCCACGAATCAGTCCAGAATCGGGCTGTGTGGCCGTTGCAAACCTCCCAAAAACTGTGCTCTTGGATTAGGTGACGAAGCTGCTTGGCTGCATTCCAGATTTGTGATCCTGTGTCAACTGCAGAGAGGCGGATTGGCTCAGAGGGAGGGTGATGATTCACGTATTTGGCAGTCCAAAGCTGGGCCCATGGGCGTTGAGGTGAAGTTTGCCAGCGCCACCATATCTTAGCTCCCATCAACGCATTGTTGTGCTGGGGATCGCGCAGGCCAAGGCCTCCTGCACTCTTGGGTTTGCAAATCATAGTCCACTTCACTAACGCCCATTTCCTGCTATGTCCTGAAGCTCCCCACAGGAATTGTCGTTGGAGAGCTCTGATCTGCTTAAGGACCCACTTGGGGGCTGCAAGCACAGAGAAGAGATATAGGGGCATGGTTTGAAGAATCGCCTTGACCAGGATGAGTCTGCTGGGAAGGTTGAGAGCGCGATAGGTCCAGGAAGAGAGTCTGGCCTCGAGCTTGCAGAGTAGATTTTGCCAGGCAGAGTGCTTGAGAGCAGAGTCAGTCAGGGGTGCTCCCAGGTATTTATCAGGAAGCTTTGCAATGGAAAAATTGAGGATTCTGGCAATACGGTTTTGGATAGGTATGGCAGTGTTGAAGAAAAAGATTTGTGATTTTGAGGCGTTAACATTCATGCCTGAGGCTTCAACAAAAAGATCAAGCAATCCTTTGAGGGTGAGGGCTTCCTGGGCCGCAGGATGACCAAAGAGCATATTATCGTCAACAAACTGCTGATGGGTGATATGAGTGGCTCCATGGACTGCAATGCCTCGGAGGCGCTGGGTGTGAAGAGCATGGGAGATGCAGTGACTGAGGCCTTCGGCCATGAGAATGAAGAGAAAGGGGGAGAGGGGATCTCCTTGTCGGATACCCCGGGAGCGGGAGAGGGGAGGGGAGGGAATGTCATTTACAAGAACAGAGAAGAAGGAGGAAGATATAAGGCTCATGACCCATCTGATCCAGGTGGGGCTGAAGCCATAGGCAGCTAACATTTGACGAATATAGCTCCAATTTAATTTATCGAAAGCCTTGGAAAGATCGATTTTTAAAAGCATACCTGGCTTTTTGTGCTACTTCAGCGAGTGGATGACTTCATGAGTGAGGATGATGCCACCAAGAATTTGGCGGCCCTCGATGTATCCTATTTTCTCTGGGGATATGAGCATGGGGAGCAGCGGCTTGAGTCTGTTGGCGATGACCTTCGAGATGATTTTGTATATGACATTGCAGAGGGCAATAGGGAAAAATTTGTCGGGAGTAGCCGCCTGGTCTTCTTTAGGGACTAGGGTGATGAAGGTGGCATTGAGCGACGGTAGGATCCAGTGCATGGATCTGGATTCCTCCACAAGATGCCAAACATCATTTTTTATAAGTTCCCAGAAGTGATGGAAGAAATTGGAAGTGAACCCATCTGGTCCTGGTGCTTTATCTGCTTTGTTTTGAGCCACTGCTTGCTCCACTTCCAGGAGTGTGACCGGGTGAAGAAGGAGCTGATTGTGGTCCTCCATGATCAATTTGGGTACGTGTTGAAGAATTCTAGTGATGGCTAGTTGCCGATCAGTGTTTTCTTCCCGTAGAACAGATTTGAAATGGTTGACTAGTTCCCCCTCTATGGCTTGATGATCCTCCAGTCTCTCTCCAGATTGATTTATGAGAAAGCCGATGTGGTTGCCCATTCAACGCTTAACAGTGGATCGATGAAAGAACTTAGTGTTCCTCTACCCCTCTTTCAGCCATCTGATTCTAGATTTCTGCTTCCAGTAAATTTCTTCTTGCTGCCTCCTTTCCTCTAATTGTGTGAACAGGCTTTGCTCCTTCTGTGTGGTGGCTTCATTGCGCCCTTCTAGGATGATTTGGTGCTGTAACTCCGCCATTTCCTGCTCGATGAGTTTTTTCTGTTGGAAGATGTTGCCGAAAGTAGAATGGTTCCAATCCTTAATGTGTGTCTTCAAATCTTTGAGGCGTTGCTGAAACTGGTACATTTTGGATCCTGATGGCGGAATAAAGGCTTTCCAAGCTGAGTGTACCATTTCCCTGAATCCTGGATGTGTAAGCCAAAAAGATTTGAATCGGAAAGGTCTTTTGACGGAGTCACCTGGTCTGGACCATTGGAGGTAGATGGGCCAGTGATCCGAGCCAGAGTGAGGTAGGATGGAAATCTGAAAGTCGCCCCCAATGTGAATTGCATTGTCGGAGAAGAGAAAGCGATCTAATTTGGAAGCGATTTGCTGTGACCCAGATCGCTTATTGTTCCAGGTATGAGTGCCGTTTGCAAAGGGGAGATCAATTAACCAGTTTCGTTGTATGAACTCTTTGAAGTGAGTGCTGTCCGAATCCATCTTTGCCCTGCCGCCTCTTTTTTCTTCGGGACAGGTTATCATGTTGAAGTCCCCTCCTAAAATCCAGAGAGGATGAGATCTGTTGGAATTGAGAAGCTCAATAGTTTCCAGCAATGCTATTTTCCTACTAACATCTTGGGGAAAATAGGCATTGGAGAGATGGCCATGCAAGTTGGTGCCCGGGATGTGGAAAGAAACTTGAATTAAGTTGTGTGCTGCGTGAGCATCGCTTATAGATACAGTGCGAGGATCCCAGACAATTGCTAGACCTCCAGAAGCTCCAGAGGCGTCGACTGCCACAGATTGACAACCCCGCCAGGCTTTTGAGAGAATGGGGCCTAGAGTGAGGCTGTTGCATTTAGTTTCTTGGAGGAATAAGAATTGGGGTATTTCCATCTTTATCAGGTTCTTGATCATACGAAATTTGGAGGGGCCATTGAGTCCCCTTATATTCCATGAGACAAGTTTCATTGGGTACTTCTTTCACGAGGTGAGAAGAACTTGGTAAGTTTTGGATACCTACCAGATTCCATGAGCATTTCCCCAACGAGGATAGTTCTTTGCAAATTAGTCTTCCGACCTATTTTCTTGGATTCTTTAAACAATTTTTTTCCATCCCAAGGGCTGCCTTGCTGAATGCCCAGGGTTTTCTGATGTTGCTGCGCGCGTGAGAGTGCCATCGTGAGGTTCTCAATTTGTTTTTCTGAGATCTGATCATATTCCCTTTTTCTGCAAGCTTGCTCCAGGGTAAATATGTCTAGGTCTCCAATGTCCGCCATTTCTGCTTCTTCCTCAATGAGACTGCTTTGTCCTGCATCTGCCGTAGTTGTATCAACTTCCATGTGACCAGCAGGGGCAGCGCTGGATCCAGGCTCAGCATTCGGTGGGGGTTGAGAGGAGGTTTGCTCAAGCTGGGCGTTTGAATCAGTGTTGGCTAGGATTTCATAGCGGTTGTGAGAGTGAGGCGGCTTAGGATTCTGTGAAGGGCCATTAGGGTTAGATGAAGGGGTATTCTTGGTGTGGCGGCGTCGGTTTTGTACTTTGGTGAAGCCCTCCATGTCCGAGGCAGAGTAGGTGGCAGAGGGATTGCTGGGAGGGGCATTCAAGGGGCAATCTCGAAAGAGGTGACCATGGGTATGGCATTTTCTGCATCTAAAAGGCACATGTTCATAATCGATGGATTGAACCCATTCAAATTCATCATGGTAGAGACATACCGAATCTGGCAGGGCATTGGCTAAGTGCATGAAGACGCAGATGCGAGCATAGGAAGTGTAGTGCTTGAGCTTGGTCTCCTCCGCCGTTTTTATGTATTCTCCAAGACCGTTTCCAATGTATTTGAGAGATTCTTCGTCCCAGTATTCCAAGGGCAGGGAATACAACCTGATCCAAACCGGCGCCCGGTTAAAATCCTCAGTGTCCGGGTTGAATCTTTCAATCCATTCACGAAGGTATAGTCCGGAAGAGTTGAAGAAGTAGGGGCCTTTGTCCATGACCCGATTTTTGTCCTCGAGGCAATTGAAGATGGCTGTGAAGAACCCTTTGGGACCAAGTTGGAGCGTGACTTGGCCTTTCGGCTTCCACTTGGTCTTGACCCATCCATGCAGTGCCTTCTTAGTGGGCCAAAAGCCCACGAATTTACCAATCAGTGCATGATCTCGCATGTACTGGATTTGGGTATTGATCCGCTGGCTGGGTAGATCAATCTTGGGCCGTTCTGCAGCAATCGGCCGGCAGGTGGTAGAAGTGACTTTGGGAGAGGTCGTATTGCCTTCCGGATCTATGCTTTTGTCTAGTAGCGTTTCTGAATCTTGCCTGGTGTGTTGCAAGCGTTCAGCAGTGCCCGTGGGGTCGCTGTTCGTATCTGTGCTCTGAGCATTGCCAGAGGGGGCTCGATTCGTGTCAGTAGCTTTTGCTTGGGCCACAGAGGTGTTACGAGTGGGGGGGGCTTGGTGAGCCTCCCCCTGCGATGGCTCCATGTCACTGGTTCAGCAAGACAGGAGCGAATGCTCACACAGTCGACAGGAAAGAGTGCAGCGAGACATGCAACAAGTCGGCGCCGTCGCTGAAGAAGAAAACCCTAGCACATGAAGTTGCAGAGCTACCAGTCTAGCTCAAATTTTCGTCTAAAATAAATATTTACCTTCACATTAATTTTCACCCCAGGGACGACTTTTTATTTCAAGATTGTACTCAGTTTGAGGCGGCTATTTACTTAAGAGTAATGTTTTGCGGTATAGTGCTTAAAATCCAAAAGTAAATGAAAGCTGGAAACAAAATCTAATTGGAACAACAGGAAACTAAAATGTTCTAAACTAAATCATTCATTCAAACAACCATTAATCGAGGATATAGTAGCAATAACTCATTCCTCTAGAGATTGATACAATTGAAAAGGCACTCAAAATAAAGATCATCAAACTGGGAACTAGACAACATATGTCAATGTTCACTACAATCTCAGACCTTCTGCACACCAAAGCAAAGATAATGCAAATAACAAGAAATGGAACCGCAACTAGGAAATGTAATGACAACTAATTCTTATAAACAACACCACCTTAATCTACAAGATTAAATGCAACAATCGCGTCCTACAGAAATCAAATAACAATCTTCTATCTTGAAGGATGAATCGAATAGCACACGGAAATAGAAAAACATTGATTAATGATGAAATACGGAACAACGCTTGAAATCCAAACAGAAATACGCAACAATGTAACACATAGTACACCTTAATAGTAATCTGATCTTGGTAATCCACTTATCAGTCTTAGTTATAAAGAATACGATTGTATTTTATAATGGAACAACAACGTTCATAGATTCAACAGTCACAAGGAAATATAATTTCTAAGATGAATTCAGTAATACCAATGAATAAGTGTACAACACAGATACTCTGTAATTGAACAGCAACAGTATTCTGTAAAGACTGGCAATATTATATCAGCACTTAAAGGAAGAGTAATAGATTGCAAAGTTAATATAATGGTTCTGTCTTAGAAATGATATTACTCAGTAAATCAAACATAATAGAGCTGTGATGTAAAATAACAGAACATATTAGATTACCGAATAAGCAAAACCAAGCATAAACTACATATATAATATACAACAACAACACAATCCACCAGAGGCTGGGCCCTTAGCCGCCAGCGGATGCTGCTGGGCTACTTCAGATCAAGTGAATGAACAGCAACTCCCAAATCATATATTAATCATCAAACTGTGAAATCATTACAACAGCTGAAGCTTTGAGAATTACAACATGCAACAATCCCTTTTTCCTCCTATCCTATCATGAATCATGAATCCTTAATTCTGAATTTCTAATTCTCAAATCATAATTCTGAATCCATCATTCCCAATTCTACATTCTCTCAGCCATCCTCAATTCTGAATCTCTAATCCTTCATCATTTTTCCATCCCCATCTCTGATCTCTGTTTTCATTTAAATAGAGAGAGATCAGAGAGAAGTTACAACAAAGATAATTACAACATGATTTCTATTACAAAATTGGATTGTTTCCAACCAATTGATCAACAAGAAAATATATTGCCATCTATGTTGGCATTATGAGATAAGTGTTGTCCTTGATGGCAAATCACACAGATGACAGATCATAGTGCAGCAGGTCAGTAGCAAAGAATTAATGATCAGACTACAAAGAATGAAGAAGAAGAGTATATATGCAGGCTCAGAGTATATACGCAGGTTCACTATATACCAAGTATGGTATACACGCAGGTTCATATATACAAAGGAGCGTATACACGCGGGATTTTTGATCAAAATTCGCGTATGCGTATGCACGCATTTTCATGCACGGAAAAGCACGTACATGTGGGAAAGCTTATTTTTGGGTCCATGGTATTTAGATCTATGGTTTTGGTCCTTGGTATTACGTCCGAAGTGTTGAACCTAGGTATTGGGTCCCTAGCATTGGTTCTCAATGGTTTTGGACCACGGTATTGAGTAAGGCCTAAGACTATAAAAGGAGAGGAAGATCATTAGGCAAAGGTATTCAAAAAATCTTGAATATCTGATGAAGCATGAGATCCAATATGCAGGTTATGGGTTGATGATGCATTGCTTGATCTGAGCTAAGGAGGAATCTCATCGGTTGATGGAGAACAAGATCTAAGGATAGATCGGGATCAAATGGTTTGAAATGATCTATCTCTATATGGTTGATTATGTTATTCTAGATCTGCATACTGACACATGTAATGTTCTGAACTGAGTATAATTTAAGTTTGAAATAGCTGCAAGTCATGATTGAATATTTATAGAACTGTACGCGGGTTGGCTTTGGTGAAAGCGCGTATGTACACAGGTTTGATTCATCGTAGTAGTGTATACATTATGAAGTATGATGTTTGAAGTTGCAGTTGGGTCTGATTGTTATTGCAGAGTTTTGTTGTCTGCTCTGTGTTCTCGTGACTGTGTTGTTGACAGGGTTTCAATGATTCAGAAATTGATGATGCTAGTATTGATTGTTTTGTGCTTCAATGATATTGATGGGTCCAGTATGAAAATTGGATGAAACGTGGCCTTCAAATTATAGTGTTGTGCTTCAGGAGTATCCAGTCTGAAAACGTATGAAATGTGGTCCCTCGAGGATGAAAGGAGATTGTAGGCTGGCACCTACGTACTAGTACATCAGCTAGTACAAGAGCAAAGGGGGTGGTAGCTCCCTTCCAGTGGCAGTTAGAGAACGAGTGAAGATTGGAGCATTTAGTAAGCAGGCACCTACATACTAGTAAATGGATTAGATAGTATAAGAGCTAAGGGGGTTGTAGCTCCCATCCAGGAGAGTCTTGAAAACGAGAGAGGGTTGAAGCCCTCTGCAGGTAGAAGCCTGCGTACTGGTATAAGACTGCACCGGTACAGAACTATTGTAAAATGAAGTTTCTTATTAAAAGAAGATAGAGACGACTTGCGGCAGGTGGTTTTCACCCACATTGGGTTTCCACCTTATATCATGGTGTTCATGTGTGCTTCTTGTGTGTGATGATCTGTTCTGTTTTACTGCACATGCTTACTGTACATATGGTTAATAAAGTTCTGATGCACTAACTAAAGATCAACATTTAATGGATTAACTGAATCATAAGTATTCTGGATATATGATAGTTGCATTAGACACAGTTGCGTATACAGGCGGGTTCCCTTAATTGAAGTAGCGTATATGTACCTAAGTATGGAGATGAAAAAGTTTTATTGATTTGATAATACTGATTCAGCCCCCCTCTCAGTATTATTTCCAACAATTGATATTAGAGCAAGTCCTTTGGTAGAAGCTTGATCGCTTGAAGGAGATCCGTGGAACAATGGGAAAGAAGCTTAAGAAGAAAGCACCTAAGAAGAAGAAGACATCTCAGAAAGTCTATGACAGTGGGAGCATCGATTGGGGATTATGTGGAAGAAGCACTTCAGGTTCAGAATCACTTTAGAATGAAGATGAACAAGATCTATCAGGTATGAATTTGTTATCCTCTCGTATCCATCCATGTGAAGATGATGAAAGTGATAGCGAAGCAACTGAATTTTCTCTTATGGGTGAGCAAGAAAGATATCAAATAGAGGCAGTATTTAGAAGGCTTATAGACAAAATTAGAGAACAACAAGATCTATTGAACAAAAGGGAATGTGCTTTCAAAGAAGAAGTTACCAAACTAAAAGCTCAACTAGAGGAAGGAAACAAGGTAAGGAAGTTACTCAAGGACAAGGAAAATCAATGTCAAAAGTTGTAGGATGAAGTGACATCATTAAGAAATGAAGTAAATGAAAGAAGCATAACTATCAAGAAACTTAGAGATAGATCCAGTTACTATGAAAGGCTTGAAGCTACGATCCTCTCGCTAAAGGAAGATCTTTAAGAATCAAAGAAGCAGAATAAAGAACTACTCCAAGCTCTTGAAAAACAAGAAAACGTAGTTCTTGAACTAAGACATCAGTTGGAAGAAGAAAGAAAAGTTGAAGAAAACATGAAGAAGTAGCATCTTGAAAGGGAAGAGCAACTTCAGGTTGAGGTAAATATTCTAAATGATAAATTAGAAGAAAAGGATAAGCTCTTATGATTTCAAGATAGTACTAAGATCTTGGATGATATTCTTAGTAGTCAAAGGTCTCCTGCTATCAAAACTGGTCTTGGTTTTCATGAATCTATTGAAGGTGAATCTAGTTCAGGAAATAAGACAAGGAACTCTAATGCAAAATCTGAAATGCTCAACAAGGAGATGAAAGGTCGACCCCATCAACAACCAAGGAAAGAAATTCTTCAAAGAAAATCTTTTACTCCTCCAATGAATAATGTTTAATGTTATGTATGTCATAATATTGGACATGTTGCAGCCAGATGCAAAAGAAGAATGGTTCAAGACCATCACACAGAAAGATCATCACGGTCCAGGTACTTTAAGGGATATTGTTTCTCTTGCAATATGTTTGGTCACAAAGCTGTTGATTGCTACAGAAGGAATATGAAACAGGTAAGATGTTATGCCTGTAACAAGCTTGGAAATATAGCAAAGGAATGTAGGAACAAAGTACGAGCACCATACCAAAAGGAGAAAACATCATCACGCTTGAAGATATGGAAAAAGAAGAAAGTTTAGTCAGAAAGATGTGGCACCGCACAGACACAACACAACACAGACATCACAGACTCAGGGGGAGCTGAAAGTGTAAAACTTCAGTGTCCTAAATCTCATACGCAAGTTTCATAAAGGGAAGTCGCGTATATATGCGAGTTAGACACTGCAAAGTCGCGTATATGTCAGTCTGAGGAAAAGCAGTAGGGACAGGCTCAGAAAAAGGGTCTGATATGATTCAGTCCATTATTTTCTCTATTGGTTAATAGTTACAATTTGCTGAGGATGTGTGGAAATGTCTTGATACTTGTAATATGTTTATAAGTGTTTTAATCCTAACTTGATGCTTATTGCTGATATTTGCATGATCAGATCTAACAGTAAACAGATGGCACGGGTTGAGGGGGAGCATATGCCTTTAATAATGCATTGTTGGCATTATGGTTAATAGTCCTTGGTGATGATGCTTATATGGCTAAATGATATATCTTGCTATGATGTGGTTATGAGTTGTCCATGATAAAATCTCATATGATTCTTGGGGTTACATAGTTGATGTTCAGATCATATTTGTGGATTGATTCTTAGATGGTGCATATATGATGCTTACATGGTGATCTTCATAAGGATAAGGAGAAGTACAAAGCCTGAATACACAACTTCATTACTTGATGATGAGTCACACATATGTTGCTGTTGTCATATGCATAAAGATCATATAATACAGTTATTATGCAAGATTCCTATAGTTCTTGGTGCTCATGTGGATGAGGATTGTTGAAGTTGATGATATAAAGAAGCCTTGACAAAAGGTCTTGAGCTCAAGATACATAGCGCTGGATACATGAATGATTACTCAAAGTTGCATTGTTGGAGACATGATGATGATGAGTTCTTACCTATATGTTGATAGGTTGATACTTACATATGTTGATTGATGCAGATATTCCCAAGTGATGATACATGGATGATCTTGTTGATAAGATGGCTATGGTGTTTTACACATATGATATAATGTGAATGATTTTATGATGATGAGTTGATATCTATATGCAGACATACCCTGTCATAGGACATTTACAGGTTGCTGATTTGGAAATGGTTGTACGCGAGTTTCATAAGGAGTATCCGCGTATATAAGCTTGTTTCTTTGGATACAATCGCGTATATGTTAATTTGAAGGAAATTAGTGGGCCAAACTCAAAATGAGAAGAGTCCAATATGGCCCTAACAGAAACCATCTGGCATAGATGGAATAGGTACAGAGGGAGAACATGATTTCTGGTCTAGATGTTGTTGAAAGATGCTAATGACTATCATGGTCTTATTTAGATGTTTGGTCTCATGTAAAGGTCATATCAAGACTCATGATGTAATAGTGTGTCTCTATCTATTGTAGTCATTTGATGAAATCTCTGCTGGTCATATCATGTAATCTGTACCCCCTCTATGCATAAGGAAGGATGTTGAAATATTTCGGTCATGTATTTCTTTTATTATCAAGGTCATGTAATGGCCTATGTTGGTTTCCCCACTATGCCTGGGATGGATGATGTAATGTTCTTGTTTTATCATGTGTAAACTTTTGATGTATCCCCACTTGGTTGGGTGGATGAATCAATATTGGTATATCCCCACTAGGATGGGAGATGGATGTATGTATGAGTCTTTGGTGATAGGAAGGTCATTTATGATAGAGTCATGTTCTTTCCTGTAGAACATCTTTTTGCAGACCTTGCTTACAGTTAGGGGGAGCATGAACAACACACTTCAGCAGAGCAGAGACTTCAACATGTACTCAAAGGGAGCATGGACAGATTAGTACACCTTGGCATATATAAAGGGGGAGCTCATTCAGAAATTTCAGCAGGTACTCAGGGGGAGTATGGTCAGTGGGATGTTTATCAAGGAAAGTAAATATCTTGGTACACCCTTTGCCCTTGATGTCAAAGGGGGAGAGTGATTTGGTGTTGTTGCCATCAAGTCCAAAGGGGGAGATTGTTGACATTATGATGCATGTGTTGTACTTGATGGCAACCCACTCATAGAAGAACACCTCACTTATTTATAACTAGATGAATCTTCAGAAGAGATATCAGATGTGACTGAATGCATGGGATGCAGGACAGATCAAAGGAATCAGATGATAGTTCTAAGTGTGACAAGTTAGCTTTTCCATCAAGTCCAAAGGGGGAGATTGTTGGCATTATTAGACAAGTGTTGTCCTTGATGACAAATCACACAGATGACAGATCATAGTGCAGTAGGTCAGTAGCAAAGAATTGATGATCAGACTACAAAGAATGAAGAAAAAGAGTATATACGCAGGTTCACTATATACCAAGTAGGGTATACACACAGGTTCATATATACAAAGGAGCGTATACACGCGGGATTTTTGATCAAAAGTCGCGTATGCGTATGCACGCACTTTCATGCATGGAAAAGCGCGTACATGTGGGAAAGCTTATTTTTGGGTCCGTGGTATTTAGACCTATGGTTTTGCTCCTTGGTATTGCATCCGAAGTGTTGAACCCAGGTATTGGGTCCCTAGTATTGGTTCTCAATGGTTTTGGACCATGGTATTGAGTAAGGCCTAAGACTATAAAAGGAGAGGAAGATCATTAGGTAAAGGTATTCAGAAAATCTTGAATATCTAATGAAGCATGAGATCCAATATGCAGGTTATGGGTTGATGATGCATTGCTTGATCTGAGCTAAGGAGGAATATCACCGGTTGATGGAGAACAAGATCTAAGGATAGACCGGGATCAAATGGTTTGAAATGAACTATCTCTATATGGATGATTATGTTATTCTAGATCTACATACTGACACATGTAATTTTCTGAACTGAGTATAATTTAAGTTTGAAATAGCTACAAGTCATGATTGAATATTTATGGATCTATACGCGGGTTGGCTTTGGTGAAAGCGCGTATGTACGCGGGTTTTATTCATCGTAGTAGAATATACATTATGAAGTATGATGTTTGAAGTTGCAGTTGGGTCTGATTGTTATTGCAGAGTTTTGTTGTCTGCTCTATGTTCTAGTGACTGTGTTGTTGACAGGGTTTCAGTGTTTCAGTGATTCAGAAATTGATGATGCTAGTATTGATTGTTTTGTGCTTCAATGATATTGATGGGTCCAGTATGAAAATTTGATGAAACGTGGCCTTCAGATTATAGTGTTGTGCTTCAAGAGTATCCAGTCTGAAAATGTATGAAATGTGGTCCCTGGAGGATGAAAGGAGATTGTAGGCCGGCGCCTACGTACTAGTACATCAGCTAGTACAAGAGCAAAGGGGGTGGTAGCTCCCTTCCAGTAGCAGCTAGAGAATGAGTGAAGATTGGAGCATTCAGTAGGCAGGCACCTACGTACTAGTAAATGGATCAGCTAGTACAAGAGCTAAGGGGGTTGTAGCTCCCATCCAGGAGAGTCTTGAAAACGAGAGAGGGTTGTAGTCCTCTGTAGGTAGAAGCCTGCGTACTGGTATAAGACTGCACCAATACATAACTATTGTAAAATGAAGTTTCTTATTAAAAGAAGATAGAGATGACTTGCAGCAGGTGGTTTTCACCCACATTGGGTTTCCACCTTATATCATGGTGTTCATGTGTGCTTCTTGTGTGTGATGATCTGTTCTGTTTTACTGCACCTGCTTACTATACATATGGTTAATAAAGTTCTGATGCACTAACTAAAGATCAACATTTAATGGATTAACTGAATCATAAGTATTCTGGATATACGCTAGTTGCATTAGACACAGTTACGTATACATGCGGGTTCCCTTAATTGAAGTAGCGTATATGTATCTAAGTATGGAGATGAAAATTTTTTATTGATTTGATAATACTGATTCAACCCCCCCCCCCAGTATTATTTCTAACAATCTATCTTTCAACAAGAGCAAGGCGAATTTGGCTTTGCAACTGAGATTTGGGGAAACGGCCATATAGCAAATTTGAGAAAATCATGCTCAAAGAACCCTGCGTTTCTCTCAATACAAGTCGAATTTTGGCAAACCATTCTTTGATAAAGTTAATTTGGTCTATTCGGGACAAAATCCATGTTCCGGATTTTCCATATTCTTCTTCATTTTCCGAGAATCTCAACCGCAAAATTGTCACTTCTTATTCCAACGAATTTCTATGTTGGCACTTTTAATGATCAAATCTTCAATCTGGAAATTATCTTGGAGGCTAAAAATGGTGAATAATGTTACAACCAATTTATTAAAACTATCATTGATAAAATCATGCATAATCATCAATTTATTAGAAATAAAGGAAAATAAATAATATTTTCCCATAAGAGCATAAATCATTATAAAATGGATTTATATAATAAATTATAATAAATGACATGACAAAGAAGAATAAAAATAGATGAAATAAGTGTTAAAAGGTGGCCATATTCACGGGCCAACAGGAAACACATCACTCGAAAGAGTGTTGAAACAATAGCCTCCATGTTATAAACATAGTCACGTCTGAGGAGTAGATTGTAATCTAACGGTCCTTGGACTACCATCATGTTCAGGTGAATGGTTTTCCTTCTTAAAGTTATCGGTAACTTAGGAAGGATCCTTAACGGTCGACTGGTTCCTTTGTTAAAGCCTGACAAATTCTATGTGACAGGCATAAACGTTGGCAAACGAAGTGCTTTCCAAGCAGTTGAGGAAAGGATACTCACCAATGCCCCTTCATCTATGATAGTGCCAGACACGACCATTTTGTAAACTTGTACTATGATCCGGAAAGGCACGTAAGATGGAAGGCGGGATCTTGCTAGTCGATTCCAATCAAAGGAAGTGACTAGACTGCTTTGGGGGGGGTACCGAATCAACAGGTTAAATAACCCCTTGAGTAGCGGGAATTGGGGGATTCTCTTCCTGTTGTGAAGGAACGGGCGGATTGCCTCCAAGTTCATCGAACTCTGAAGTAACAAAAATGATTTGAATGGTATCGTTCTCATGCTCTTCAGGAAGGATATGATCTTCTGAAGGTAAAATTGGGTCGACTGCCATCTCGACCTGTTGACTTTGGTTTGGTATGGACTCAGAAGATTCACTTTCAGCGATAGGTGTTTCGACCAACGGTTGAGTTATGTCAGTCGGATTTTCAACTAGTAAAGGACTTGGGGAGAGTTTCTTGTATCCAGATGGAAGTTGCTACAGTGAAGCAGGACGGTTATGCAAGACTCTTTTGGCCTCATCCAAAAAAGGACAACAGGGAAGGGTATGATCCCCTTCACATAATGTACATGGAATTTTGACCCTTCTTTTCTGTCCACTATTACTAGTTGATGGTGTGCTGTCAACATGATCACCAGAGGTTGATGACACTGGTTGGTGCGAACGGGGGGACCATTCTCTCAAGATCCGAGGAATGCACGGACATTCTCGAAGAAAATGGTCTCCTCTACAAATTATGCATGGAGATCTGGGTTTGGAAAGCTTAGTGTACGGATTTTCACCAAATGCTACATGGTTACCCCATTGCTGAATTGGCTTCTTCTTCTTCTTCTCCTTTCCTTTATTCTTCTTCTCATCCACTTGGTTACTAGCATCGCTATTTTCACCAAGAGGAGAGGGAGAAACAAACGAAGAAGAAGGCGAAGGGTCAACTTCAGTATCAACTAGTTGCTGATTCGATTGCTGAGGAATTACGGTATTTTGAATGACAGAGGTTGAGAATAGCCATACTGGCAGGCCAATTGTAAGTCCTGGAAGGGACAATGTGGCCATATACAGAGCACCAATATTTCCCTAAGAAGAAAATGGACTAGGATTCCCCTCGAAAGGGATTCCATGATTGGTTGACTCCATTATCTCAATCTAAGATCAATGAAGGAACAAGGATGTTATTCCAAATTAATAAATTTTAATGACGATTTGACACAACTTTGCTTTTTCAATTTTTAAGAGTCGAGAAAAAGCTAAAGATGACTCTAGTCCCCTTCGATTTTTAATGAGCCTGAAGTGACAAGTGCTCAGATGGACCTTTTCTTTTAACAAGTTGAAAAGGAATGAAAGTGACTACTCTGGAAATCTAGACAGAGGGATTACCAAACCAATCGAAAAACTGCAAAATACACCTTGATGATAAATTAAAGAGAAATTACCAAGGACTTATGTACAACAGTCAATCTTCTTGAATGTTGTGTTCAGTGCATTACAATCGATAGGGCAGACTTGACTTCCTATGGATAAAGGATATAAGCCTATTATGGTCTCCCAATATATACTTGATGGCATGGGGAGCACAAGTCCATGCTAGCACTTGTCATATCAAGGAGGAGGAATCACCAAACCTTCAATGAAAATGATAGTTACTAGATTTTAGAACACTGGAACATGTCTCTAGCCTAGACCCCTAGATGTGTTGCGTTAAGTTCCAAAGCGTTGTTAAGTTCATTGAAATTGATTTTAGAGTTGATCTTGTTTAAAATTTTCCTTTCAATGGTTCACCATGTGATGTTGATTTGAAATTCCCGAAAATGCAATCTACAATGATAAGAAATTGTTGTTTATTTTGATCAATGAAAATCCTGGCTACTAGGGAAAGAAGATTGCAATTATTTCAAACAAAGAGCAAAGAGTACAAAGTAGTGTATTTTCCTAAATCATTTTTCACACACAAAATAAATGCAAATGAAAATGCATGTATTTTTTTTTCATTCCCCTTAATGTGAAAAATGCCAAAAAGGAAAACTAAGTATAGCAAAGATCTGAAATATTTCTTTCAAAGCAACATTTTTGACAATTTCTTTTTCAAAATAGAAACGAAGACTAAACGACACTTTTCAATTTTGAATAGAAAATTCTTTTGACACTTCAAATATCAACAAATCAAATCAAATACTTGAAAAAAAGTTCAATCGACTATCCAGGGAAGGAAGACTCAACGACACTTTTGTTTTTGACACAAAACGACAGTTACAACACTTTTTGTACCAAAATGATAGATCGATTTAAGCAACTTTTCGACAAAGGATTGTAAATGATGGAAAAATACATAAAAAAAATTACTAATCCTAATCAATGGAGGCTGATCAATGTGATGCAAAGAGGCTTTAGTAAGGAGGCACTGTTCATAAGCAGCAAATCAACTAAACATAATTGAAAACAAGGACAAAAACCCCAAATTTCAAGAATGGAAATAGGTTCATTCAGTAATCACACCTAGGCTTCACAGAAATAGTGATGCATCACACTCTGTAGGCTCAGGAGGTGTGAATCATACTAGTTCACAATGACAGACAGTGCGATGGGCTAGGGAGCACAACTGAAATGGGTTTTGGCTCAAATTTGCAGTTGATTTCAATGAGTTAAGTTGAGCTATAATGGAAAGTAAATAGAAATGTACAGAGGACAGATCTTGAGAGGTTACTGAGCTACCAAAAGGGAATCTAGAATGCTTGTAAGTCCAATGTTTAATTCATAAACTAAACTGGAGATCGATTCAAGCAGCATTCATCTACTATGCAATTGCAGAGCAAGAGCAGTTTGAAGGCTACCTGGCTGACTTCAGGCTCCGTCTATAGTTTATAAAGAAACAACAACAACAAACAAACATCTGTATCTCCCCAGTGGAGTCACCAATTTGTTTATGGGAAAACTAGTGTCCTTTTTATCGACTAACACTCTAGGTTTGGCAGCTATCCTAGAAACAATAGTTTAAAGCAATTCGTGATTTCTTCTATGCATAATAGATAAGAGAAAGATAAAGGAACCAACCTGGATCTTCTGCTTAACTCCTTGCTTGATCTTTCTCCCCCTTGACAGAACTTGCAACTCCTCTCCGTACTTATCCCGCTTAGAGAGTACCTGTAGCAACATAGTAACAAAGAACCATCAAAGCATCTTGATCTATTATATCATAATCATTATGGAATCAGAAATATAATGAACATACAATGGCATTCAAAAATAATAACATTCAAATAATAACATTCACAATTGCAGAGTTATATGGAAGAAAACTCGAAGAACTTTATTATATAGAAGGGAGAACTACAACCCAGTTGTCTGATCTAGCATCACCCTCCCAGAATGAAGCCCTCTTCACCTCATGAAATAGCAAGATCACACCAACAATACAATACTCTTTCTCAAAGACAAACAATCAACACTTCCTTGCAATTCACAAAATTCCATCCTCTGGATCTCTTAGATGAGGGATCCATTTATAGATGTGTGCAAGGGTATGAGTTATCTCTAGGATTTGATTAGTGTCATTCCACTTGTTACATTTGGTTCTACAAGAGGGGAGATAACTGAAGTTTAGATCTCTTACTCATCTTTGGGGTGAATTGAGAGAGGCAAGTGTCAGAGGGGAAGTTTCTAGAAGATTATATGAGCATCCACTTAACAAACTATCCTAGACATTTGTCCATCCTCGCTCATCGCACCATATAGAAGGCTTCATCAGTATGCATCGCACTTGGCTAGTGTAAAAGTCAGTATGTATCGCACCCTGACAGTGGAGCAGTCAGTATGGTCCAGTTTAGGCCAATTCTAGATGGTTTTTCAGGTGGAACTTTTGGGGAATGATGTAATCAGATCACCATGTTCTTTTAAGGTATGAAACAACTCTTTTAGGGGTTAAAGAGCCCTAGTTTATTGACATATAAGAATGGGGTTGAAGTGGCCAAATATGTCTATAACAAACACCGTCAACAGGTGTCAACAATACTATGGTTTTCTTGTGAAACAATGACCATTATGATAATTCTGTTAGTTCATTCACTTCTCTCGTGACGCTAGCTAAAATTTTACTCATAACTTTCGTTCCCTTGTAGATCCTCTACTATGAAAAAATTTGAAGTGCGATTAAACTATCCACAGAGGTTTTAAATCCTTTGAACTATTCTTATTCATTGCATTCAAAGCTTCATTTTCCCCCAAAACTAAATGCATTTTTGTTATATGGGTTTTCTTCATATTTAAATTATTCTTTGACAAAACTGATATGGTTTAATTCCACTTATAATCTAATTTTATTGTGTTTTATTCCTTTTAGATTGGTCATTTTCAAACATTACAATTTTCTCTCGAAAAGGGTTTGCTTCAGAGTAATTATTCAATGTTCATGAAAATGTTTACCAATGATTAATGTTGGAAAACAAACAATTTATTTTCTTTTGAATGTTAATAGCCTTCAATTGGATTTTTGTGTTTAGTTCATAATGCTCACTATTTTCTTTTGTGTTTTATCCACTGTAGACTTGGGTTTTTAATCCATAAAGTTTTGGAATATTTTTACAAAATTTCCCCTTTCAGAATATGTTTTCTATTGAGGAAAGCACCTGGGTTTTGGAGTTTTCATTCCCTTCTTGAATCGACTAGCAGTCTATTATTCCAAGTAAATCATGTGACATTTTTTCCTTTAAATGTTAGATTTCAAATCCTATATCACCTTCCTTATATTAGCCATCATTTTTGTTGTAGACCCATTTAGGGTTTAGTCTTTATTTTTCATCCCTTGTTTTCATTTAAGTCTAAAGGTTCCAAGAGGTTGTTGTATTACTAGCTTAGTTTTATATTGGGGTTTGAGGTTTTCCTTAAACCTTGAGTGTAATATATTTCCAATAGGCTTCTTCTATGTTCCTTGCAATTGGATGATAAAGTTATAAATATATTTTTATATAATTTATCGAGTTTTTAATTTAATATGACTTGATTTTTTATGATACCCATACATAGGCTTCAACCTTATTCTTGGTACTAAGTGGGAATTCTATTAACAAGAATGAATTTACTGAGTTAAATACACGATATAAACCTTCTATGTTATTATCAATTGGAAATCCATTCCATTCCTATAAAATGGTTTTTACATCATCAAATGTGATGGTTTGAACTTATAGAGGATACCTTTTACCCTTTCTGTACGTTATTATCTCCTTTATTTTTTTTATTTGAATTAAACGTTGAAGATACATATATACTAGTTTTCTTTTAAAATGAATATATCTGTTCTTAAATGTATATTCAATACATTTGAATTACTTCACTTAATTAATTTTATATGTATTAATTTCTTTGTTTTCTTATGCAGTCGCTAAGGAGTCTTTGCAAAGCTAATTTTCTTAAAGGTATTACGGAGGGAAATCCCTTTTTCCATTCACTCATTGTACTCTTATAACACTCTTTATACCATTTATTAATTATTTTCTTATTTCTTTTCAATTTCTTTATGTACCTATTTGATACATCAAAGAGGTTTCTCCAAGTTTTTCCTTCGATGTTTTTGAATAATCTTTGGATTACAATTTTCTAAATGTTCGGTTACACTACTTCAAGTTGAAGGTTCCAAACCCTTGGTTTCTTGTTATACTTAGGTGTGACTGTTGTGCTAGAAGTCAAATTTTCAGGTTATTTAACTCCGAAATATTTAGTAATTAAGGCTTTGTTATGTATTTCTCAAGTTAAATTATCTTCTTGAATTGGAAGTAATTCCAAGGATTCAAGCCTATTTTCTAATAATAGTTTCTATGGAAAAGAAATATTTTCTATTTGTTCTATTGGTGTAAACATTAGCTTTCTAAGGGTTGTTTACAACCATCATCATACTATTTTTATGCAAACTTAGAGTCCTTAACTATGTACAATTCTGAAGTAGATTATCTATTTATAAATACCATATTTTCTTTACTAATATTCGATATGTCTATATTCGAAGAAATATTCAAGTACTATTGGTTTTCAATTTTACGATGAATTCGTTATTGTTTACTTAGGGTCCTTTTGTTTTAAGAAAAATATCCATTCTCTGTTTGTTATTTATCTTCAGATTAATGTCACCTAGAAAGAAACAATTCTTCAAATTGCATAGACTTCCAAATATTATATTTCTTGTGTTTTTATTTTATACATGTGTGTAGTTACTTTCATTTCAATATATGGTGTCAATATATCTTTATAGAGTTTCTTATTCAACATCTTTAAACTATGAATTATTCTATATTAGACTCTTGAGCTTATTCACATACACATTTGTACATGTGTGTATCCATATACAACTAAATGCATATAAACTAGCTATCTATATAAACATACTTTCTACATTTACTCCATAGTTTAACATAAAAATTTATATACAACTAAGTTACATTTGGCTACTTTCATGTTACCTGTAAATGATTCTTACTCGAATTACTACAATTATAAACAATAGCAGAGGTAATATTTACTTCCATAATTTCTATAAAACTTTCAAATATTCATAGTTTAAATTTTTTTCAGTGTTTCCAGTCAAAAGAACATAATTTAACACAATTCTTCCAACTACAATAAATTTAAACATAGATAAAGGTCTAAGATACTAAATTGAATATTATGTCTAAAAAATCAATAATTAATTACATGGATCCTCCCAACCATGAGATGCCATCTAGCCAGTACCACCCCCCTGAGCATAAGGGGTTTGCAAATTATCTTTGTTTTTCCTTTTCACTTCTTGTTCTCACAGTTTCTCTACTAGATAACTTGAGTATTCTCTCTGGCAAGAAGAAAAAAAAATTATTATTATTATTATTTTTTTATCCATTATCCATCTACCAATATTTTGGTGGTTTGTAACTACCTCCACCTCACCATTAGGTGGCAAGTAGTTACTATCTCATTAATGAGATTTTGTTTCCCATTCCAAAGATAGCGTCGTGTATTTTAGGGAAATAATTAATTGATCAATTCACTAATTTCTCAATAAATATAATCATCCAGATTAGATTCCTAAGACTTATTGATGGGTAATTAATATTCACCAATAATTTTGTAGCCTCATCTCTTTTAGCCACATGTACTCCAAAATTAATTTTCCAGATTTCTTTATTTACAAACAAAAAACAACATATTTATAGATTTATAATCAACCATTATCATTAATAAATTAATGATAATTAAATTATTCACATGCTTTTCAAATTTAAACATTCAAAAAGGAAACACACATATACATAATTAATTACATAAAACATGAAGTCAAGGAATATCACATCTTCCCCGACTTTAATTTGACACCATCCCAATGTCTGATCACAATTTTTTTTCTTTTTTTTCAAACACTTTCCAACTTGTTAAAATTGAGAAGGATATTCCTTTCTAAAATCATCCTCCATATCCCTAGTTGCCTCTTCTAGACTGAAATGTTTCCATTGGATCTTCAACTGCACTATGTCTCTATTTCAGAGTGTGACTACCTTTCGATCTAGAATATGTAGTGGTTCTACTAGGAACTCTACCTCTAGTTCCACCTATAGAACATTCCAATAAATTATATGAGTTGGGTCATGCATATGATTCTTTAATAAAGACACATGAAAGACATTGTGAAATTTTATGTTTTCTGGAAGGTAAAGTTGGTAAGAAACTAATCGAATTCTAGCCTAAACTTTAAGAGGTCCACAATATCTAGGTGATAACTTAGCACAATTGCCAAGTATAAGCGTGATTTTCTTTGGTTTTACTTTCAAAAATACATGATATCCCACATTGAATTCCTTTTCAAGCCTTTTGAAATATGCCACAACTCTTTTGTTTATATTTTGTTGTCTTTAAATTGTGTCTAACCTGTTTGACCACTTCTTCGATTTCCTTTAACATACCTGGCCCCAATACTATCCAATATTCAAGATGGTCTCAACTTAGAGGTACTTTGAATTTTATACCATTTAGTACTTAAAGGAGACTCATCATCAAAGAAGTTTGGTACCCATTGTTATAAGAAAACTCAAGTAGGTGAAGGTAGTCCTCCTACTTAGTTGGCTTTTCAATAACATAAATTCTTAACATATATTCTAAAATCTGATTAGTTCTTTTTGTTTTCCTATTAGTTTGATGGTGATAAATTTAACATTGTGGCCATTCCTTCAAATAATCCCTTCCAAAATTTTGAGGTTTTTAGGCTCTCAATATGTCAGATTATTCATTCTATAAATTCTCTATTCACAGGCCATATTCCCGCATTTATGACACTTTCTGTAACCATTATACCACCAAATCTAGCTAAATGTACCTCTTATACCATGTAGCTAATTATGATGGATTTCTTATATTTTTAACTGTTAAACATTTTTTTAACATGTTTTTATCAATGATGAGTTACTAATGTGGTTGTGTGGCAAGGAAGCATGTTCAACTACGAAAATTTCTATCTCTGTATCAATTCAATTTTAATATGGCAGTTCGGTACCAGTTTAGCAGTTTGATACCTAATTCTTCCCCTACACACCAATAACTATAAGTAGTTACATCAAAGATTCGTAGTTATGTCTAAACTTGGAAAAAATTCAAATCCATGCCAAGTGGCATCATCTCCATCTCCAACAAATGATTCAATATGATCTTAAATTATAATAAGATTTTTTTAAATAATATTTTTTATTTTAATTATAACATGGAGAGAAAACTATATGGAAGTTGATGTTATCGCTTCCTCTACCTTACGATATTATAAAAATAGGTCTGTGAAATAGAAAAAGGGATATTGGACAGAGAGGGAAATTTTATTCGTAAGTTAGTTATTGTAATAAAATTGAACCTCCATTTGTAAGAAGAAGAGAAGTTGTTGTAATGAAGATTAATTATTGAAGTTTGAGCATTGTGTTGATTTGAATTAGTTGTTGGGTACATTGTGAAGTCAGCAAGGGCCCATAGACTCAAGTAATGCCTTAGTTTCTTATTGGTAGAGTAGGGTAATATTCATTTTTTTTTTTTTTGGTTTCTTTTCAGTTTTATAGTAGCTTTGTATTTCACACAATATTAGATCTATTGCTCTATCTTTAGAGTTGTTATGTAAAGGGAATTATGATCAAATTAGAATTAATTTTCTCAGGTTTAAGAGTTAAGAAAACTTAAATTTGGTTTCTTAATACGTTTTGGTACCCAAAATTTTAATTTCCAGAATTTCGGTACTCGATTTAGTACCAATATTCAAAATTTTAATTTCCATAATTTTGATACTAAATTTGGTACCAACACCCAGATTCTACCTAATAACATATTTTAGTAGCTCGTAGTTTAGTACAAAAAATATATACCTTGTAGGTTCCTTATTACATTTCGGTACCGAGGTTCGGTACTAGATCAAAGTATTGAAAAATCCATAACTTGTAATTTTGGATTCTGTATTCTACAACAAGAAAGAACCTACAATATATCATTATGACTCTAAGCCTTCTTAGCATTTATTTTTGATATTTTAGTGATGTCTTTCTTATTATTATTTTTCTACAACTTATTTCCTCGTCTTCTTTACTTTCCTAGCACACTTTTTCTTGTAGTTGCCAACATTTCTGCAATTTTATTTTCTACAACATGTTTAACGAACTTTTGTATGCATCACTATAGAATTAGAACCACTAAAGTTGCATGACTTAATAAGCTACATGCATAAAACCACATGAACATTGTATATCAATAATGAAGTATTATTTTTTGGAACCTAATAAGCATTAGAGTCCCTCAAGCAGTGATAAGTTATGATCAGTATTGATTAGTTCTTCCTAGTACTAGTCATTTAGTGTAGCATAGAGTAGGATCTAATGTTGCATTTCTTGTTCTTGCATCTCTAAGCCTTATGATCTCGGATTCAAGAATTAAATTTTGGTATTAGAATACATACAACTTTACCAACATTTTTTACTTCGTTTCTAGGGAGATGTTAAATTCATTAAAGCATAGTTGTTTTCACAAGTTTTCTGCATGATTTTAGTTACAAGGACAACTTGGGGGAACGTATAAAATGGTAAGAACCTACGCATCCACTTTGGTTGGGTTGCTACAAATTCTTTTTGTTTCCTCATTTTTATTTGCAAGAGTTTTTTCCTTTATATTGATTCATGAAAAGAGGAGAAGCCTAAATTTTATGAACATATAACTTGGTGATAAGAAGATCCTAGTAGCATGGTGGTGCTTCTAGTATATGATTGGTTTTATTTCATTTTTTTTAAGTTTATTTCCATCTTATTTATTTAGGATTTATAATAATAACTCCATACACTAATACATGTGCAGGACAGGGATTAGGAACCAAAAAATTAATATTCAAGGATGATCATGAGTTTGAAGGAACTCTCTCAAATCCTAGCAGTAACTCATATTTTTGCTTCTCAGGAAGAACAAATATTGACAACAGTCAAGAACTTATATGCCTCCCCAAAAGTGATAGAAGAACAACAACTCCATGAATGATATGCATAATAAGATCTTCACCCTTGCAAACTTATTGAGGAAACCGAAGAACTATATACCACATCCAATGGAGAGAAACCATTAGAACCTAAGATTGAATAATTTTTTACATGCCTATCTATGGATCCTCTAAGCACATAAGAGGATAATCATCTAATGATAGAATATCTTCATGGCATGGTAAAGGAGGATATGCTAAGTGAGCCAAATAAAGAGGTAAACCAAGAGCATTTTGATTTTGTTAAAAGTTGGTTTCAAGTAGCTATAAGATCATACCGCTCCTTCATTCTTCATTACTTCTTGACATTGTTATCACAAAATCACTACTGAGGGCTGCAACCAAGCAAGATTTCATGTAACTCTTTCAACCTAACTTTAGATCAAAGCTTAGCCTCTTTGATCAGAGAGGGCTCTCTCACAAACTCTTGATAAAAATCATTCACTACAACAGATGGCTAACTCTTTACTCAGTCATGAAAGCAAAAGCTGGTTGGAAACATATCAAACTGGTTCTCATTGGGCTATGGAGTCTCATATACTAAGTAAACAGGAAAAACATAGTCATTTCATGGAAGTCAAGGCTCTTTGCATTACATGTCAAACATACTCCATCAAAACCACAGCTTGCCAAACACACAGGAAGTCAGAGCATAAGATTATGAATTCTGAGTGATTGTGTTACAACAAGGCTGTAAAAGAACATAAAATATAAAACACCATCATTATATTTGAACACAATAATCCATCGAGAATCTTGAGAAGAAATCAACACTGTTTTACTATTACTGTCACAAGTCTTACAATGGCCCAAATAACTCTGTTTTTTTATAAAATGTCCAACCTTTTTTACATCAGAGTCATTTCTATATATAGCAAACCAAAATATTACTACCTGAGACTCCTCAACAAGCATGAAGGGAGCTCGGAATTCTATCATTAATTACCTTATCTATATCTTAAACAAACTAATTAATTACAAAAGGTATTGTGCTACGAAAACAGAGGATTCCGTTCCATTGAAACTTCAAGTCTATCTCCTCGTGTACATTGATGCGTTCTTGAAACTTGACACCTGTAGCACTTCAATAATAGCCAAACCAAACTGGAAGCACATTCACTGGATGAGCAGCTTCGGATGCCTGATATGTGGATGATTCATCAACAAATAAGAATCTGTACCCTATGTTCACGGTCTTTGTCTCCCATTAGTGTTCATGCATTTAAGATCATGTTTCAAGCCATTTAATCCTCTAATAGTCACGTATGATGGAAGAAATCTTATAATCTGGCCATCTCATAAACTGAACAAGTGTACCACTCAACACCTCGGCAACCCTACCAGAACCCTAAAAATTCGGACATAAAGTGAAAACTTTAACAAAAGACAAAATTTCACCTTTTCCTTGAATACTTACACCTGGCACCTTTTTCAACATCTGAATGACTTTTTATAATCCCCATGCTAGCCTCGAGTCATCCCTTTAAGATTTGTTGACCTCAGCATTCAATCTCAAATTTTTCACATAAACAGTCATCTACAGCAGTTTCGTAGCGCGCTACGAAACTGCTGTAGGTAATCAAAACTAAGCATATGAGCCTTAAAGCAACAATGACTTAACTCTGTGATTTCTTCAGCCATTTTACACAGGTGTAAGGACTTCAAAAAGTTTCAAAATGATGATAGCCAAAATTTACCAAAATTTGAAAGGCAAATTTCCCCTTGGATCAATTAGCTAGTTTGCCTAGCTTCCTTTTCAAGCTGCTAACTTCTTCCTTTAACACCTTGTTTTCTGCTCTTAAGCTTGTATTCATTTGTTTCATGATTTTTGCCTGCTTCAGAGCTGGCACTGTCCACACATATGCATCAGATACTGAGTCAGCTTGACTAATCAAACTTGTTCTGCCTTTCATTACAGCCTTTTTATAATTTGTATATCTTACTGCCCTTTCCTTAGAAACATTTTTAATCTGAGGTATTTCTTCCTTTGTTGCTCCAGCTTGTTTCTTAATAGCAATAACATTTCCACTTTGACTGATGATAACCTTATTATCCTTGTTCTTGCTTTTGGCTGCTTGAACTATTCCGGTGAAAACTTCAAGTATCTCTGTCCTAGGCATTTCTAAAGGTGCCTTCTCTTTCTGAGCTTTCTCCACTTCTTTGATTTGCCTTCTTGTAACTGGTCTGCGTGGCTTAAAAGCATATTCTTTACTTGGCTCTTCAAATTTCAACCTTTTAGAAGCCCTTGATTTTTTAGAACTTTCAGGTGAGGACTGAGTGAGATCAATATGCATTGGCTGCACCGAGTGATCTTGCTCAAATTCTAGTGGTTCAATTTGTATTGGCTGATCTTGCTCTAGTTCAATGGCTTCAAGTAAGTCATTTAAACTACCTTTTGAAATAGGACTTTCTTCCACAGGGACTGACTTTCCTTTCTCCTTGTTTAGTTGACCTCTAGTTCTCACCCTTGAAATCTTTTCAACTTCACTGGATTTAGCTTCATCCTTCCTTTTCTGAGTCTTCTGCTTTGATGACTGAGGTGTTTCCTTTGATGATGACTTAGGGGTTTCCTTTTCAGATATTCTAGATGACTTAGGAGTTTTCTCCACTGATGCTTCTGATGTCTCTTTAGCTGCCACAGACTTCTCTGATTTCCTTGATTTAGTTTTAGGCTTCTTATGGTCTGTCACTTCTCTTCTAAGTTCAGCCAAAGTGGGTTCTTCACTCCTTTCTTCTCTTTCTCTCACAGGTAATGGAGTGAGGCCTGTTTTGCTTGGGAAACCGGCCATAAACACAAATGAATCCCAATATTTGCCAATTTTTTGTAAACTATCCAACACCAGCAACTTTACTAGACCATGATGAAAAAGGGATGTTTCACAACCATCTTTCTTTAACTGAATTTTATCACTCATTTTGCTAATGCTCCTGAACAAATAGAAAGGTATGTCTATTGAAACCTTACCTGTGAAATGTAACAAAAGTTTGAAGTGGTAGGAGTAAACTTTATTGTACCTACCCTCACATGTCAGGTACTTCTGGATGCATGTGAGGAGCATAGCATAATTCTCTTTTATATAACTCCTTGGCACCGCTTTGGTGAGGTCTTCATCTACATAAGGTTCCTTAAAAAATTCTTTGCAGGGACTCATGTCGAACTTGAAGTTTTTGAACCATTCTTGGCCACCCCTCGGAATTTCAGTGATAGTGGAAATAACTTCAGGAGACACCGGAAACTCTAACATTGCCACTTTCGAATTCAGTCCAGTGAAATTTAATGCGAAAGCCTTTGTCACTTCTGCATGTCCTCCCTTCAATTTTTCGTAAAACCGCCAGCAGCCAGCGTTTTGAAAGGCTCTTGCTACACCTTCATTGCTGAGAGTAACATCTAACCCCTCTGGCTCTGTCCTCACACACTTACCAGATCGGTGGTCCTTCCTTTCCATGTTGCTTTGAATATTTTCACACAGGAAACTAATGGTAGTTTGTAGCACGAAAACAAACTTCGACCTTGGAGTACAGGCTCGCTTGCAGTAGTCCTTTTTAAATAAGAACTTGGGCTTCTCATACAGCAAACATGTTTACATATTATGAAAAACCCATTATGATATAACCATTCCTTGTAACATCCCTTAAACTAACACTCAAATGCATGACTTTGGACCTTATGGCGGAATAATGGTTTATCATGACATGGAGAGGACGTAAACTGACAATCATGAACGGACCTATGACTCACTACTCTCGGATTTGACATTCAAAGGAAAAGCGCTACAAAAAACCCTGAAACCCCGATTTCGTAGCGCGGGCAGTTCAAATTTAACAAGATGCGCTACGAAATCGCTGACAAACAGAACGCTGCGAAAAAACGAAAACATCATTTCGCAGCTAAACTGACCAATCAAACCTGCGCTGCGAAACTGCGCAAAGTACCAATGACATGACACGCTTTAACTAACAATGATGGAGGGTATCTAATGATCTTTTCTTTACACGAATTCACATCAATACCTTTTGAAATTCAAATTTCAAATTGACATACACCAATAAACCTATTCACAAGACTTAAAACCTTTATATGAAACTTATGGACAACCTTATATACATGAACTATAGTTCTGAGTGATAACAGACATCATCACCAAAACTGTTGGTTCTTCATACTCAGGTATACATTAAAGGCTATATTCTAAACTTGAGTATGAATGCATTTTTATACCTACTATACACATTGTTACATTGGAGATACTCATATACTTGAGGAGAGGAATTTCTTTTTCTTAGGTAGAGTATGATAGTAAATAAATAAATAAATGCTACATATATTATTTAGTTTAGTTGTAAAATATAGTGCAACATCTTTCTCATTTGTTTTGTTTAAGTGGGGATGCTAACAACTAAAAAGAAACTAGTTGAAAATGGTAGATATATGTTTCTATAACATATTTTTGTTGAGGTCTATTATGAAACCAGCACAAGAAAAAGATAGAAAATAGAGATCAACGCCTTAGAATTCAGCCTCTTCGAGGGGGTAACCTCCTTTACATTACGTAAATGAGCAATTCTTGGATGATACAAATGAAAAGACCTCCTTTCTATATATAGGAGTCTAAGGGATCATAATATAATCAGAGCTGACATAACAATAATAATGTAAGGGCACAATAATAACAATAGTGGGCTTCTATGGGGCACAACAGTAACAATATGGGCACTACATGGGTACATCAAGATAATACGGGGGTTGTACTAATAACAATAAAGGGTTACACTAGTAGTATAGGGGCCTAACATGCCCCTCTCCTTCAAAAAGTGTTGTCCTCAACGCTTGAGTAGCTCTTGATGCTTCTGTATAAAATTCTTGTCCTCCCACGTGGAATTCTCAGTGGGTAAGTTATTCCACTTAATGAGATACTCTGACATTGATTGATTTTGTAGCTGTCGAGTTCTTGTTTCTGTGACTACTCCAGGTTCCAATATGATTTTTCCTTCCTCTTCAATTTCTGGCAATATTGTCTGAATTGGGATCTTTTGCAACTTTTGAATAAGTGGCCATACTTCTTCATCCTTCTTCCATTCATCCCTTGCTTCATTTATCCAATCTGGTTGGATAATAGAAATAGTGAAAAACAATGCTTCCACATCCTCATCCTTTCTTGAGAGTGCATCTGCAACAAAATTTTGCTTCCATTTTCTATAGATGATGTCAAAGTCATAACCCAACATATTTATGACACATTTTTTCTGTTCTTTTAAAGATAATAGTTGTTCTAAAAAGTATTTAAGACTATCATGATCAATTTTTACCTTGAAGTGTCTTCCCATTCGGTAAGGTTTCCATTTCTTAAGTGTATGTATTATTGCCAACATTTCCTTCTCATAAATAGCTTGCTTGAGATGTAGCAGTAAAAATACCCAATCACCTACATCAAAACATTTTTCACTACGATGTTGATCTACCTATTGTCTCATTCGATTTTTCACCAAAGTGGCGTTATCCTTTAAAAGTTGGAGAACTTGGTGTTGATGCTCAATGTGATATTTCACTGCTTGAACCTTTTTCTTCTTGATATGTCCTTCCATCTTTAGAGTTTGAGGAGTGGTAATTTCTTCCAATCCTTTACAAGATATGGTCAGATTCATTTCTTGATGCTCGATGTGATCTTTCACTTCTTGAACATTTTTGTTCTTGATATCTCCTTCTATCTTGGTAGTTTGAGGAGTGGTAATTTTGACCAATGAATTACAAGATATGGTTGGATTCATTTCTTCTTTCTCGATGTGATCTTTCACTTCTTGCACCCTTTTCTTCTTGATATGTCTTTCTATCTTGAGAGTTTGAGGAGTGGTAATTCTTTCCAATGCTTTACAAGATATGGTCTGATTCATTTCTTCTTTCTCTAGGGTTGGGTCCTAGCGTATATCCTCTTCTTTTGATGTTTCTTGATCCTTTTCTTCCTCCTCTTCATACTCTATGTAAAATAATTTCTTCTCAGAACACTTATGACCTTTAGTGCATTTTCTATCACAATTGTAACAAAGCCCTTTTTCTTTTTTTTCTTCCAATTGTTGTGGTGTAACCCCTATAGGTTGTGGAAGGCTAGGAGAAACAACACTTCCATCTTTATAGTTGTGGGGGGTAGACCTCCTTGTTGCCATAATTTTACTTTCCAGTATGTAACAAAGCCCTTTTAATCTTTCCAATTGTTGTGGTGTTGCTCTTTGTATCCTCATAATGTGCTATCATTTCCTCCCTGAAAATTGACCATGTAACAAGTTGTTTACGAGAACAAAGCCCTTTATACCATAAAAATTGATCTGGTTCTAAATATGAAGATGCAATACATACCTTTGGTAACAGTGGTACACCATGTAGATCAAAATATTGCTCCATCTGAAGTATCCAATTTACTGGATCCTTGCCATCAAACTTCCTCATCTTGCTTTTTCTCAATTTTAGGAGCTCGATCTTGAAATGACTATAACTCTGTAATTTCGATTTTTCCAGTTCTGAAATTGTGACCTGCAGTAGCCCTCTGTGTCCTCTTTCCAATCGCACCAGTTTGATCCAAATTGGATTCTCCAAGGAAGAGTTGTGCACAATCTCCCACAATGACCTGATTATAGACTAGTTCAGTAGAGCGAACTTGTATGATGTGCCACAAGTCACTGTTTTGACCTTTGGCTCTGAAAATTATATATTAGAAACTAAAGTCTATCCTCTTTCTATACCTTCTGACGAAATTTCAATCTGATGCTCAGAGAGAAAGTTATGACGATTTTCCCAGGTCACTTGTTTGGAATGTAATTCAGGAGTCTGAAAAAGGCCAACTTCCTCATATCATATCTCCGCAAATATAGCACGAAAAGCTCTAAAATTCGGACCCGAGATTCAGCATGATTTCTTCTCAAATGGGTTTTTTTTAGCTTCTGAAACATCGCAGAGAAAAAGCTATAGTGAAAATGCCACGATGACCTGTTTGGAGCAGCGAAACCCTAGAATCTAAAGCTCTGATACCAAATGTTATGAAACCAGCTCAAGAAAAAGATAGAAAAGATAGATCAACGCCTTAGAATTCAGCCTCTTCGAGGGGGAAACCTCCTTTACATTACATAAATGAGCAATTCTTGGATGATACAAATGAAAAGACCTCCTTTCTATATATAGGAGTCTAAGGGGTCATAATATAATCAGAGCCGACATAACAATAATAATGTAAGGGCACAATAATAACAATAGTGGGCTTCTATGGGGCACAATAGTAACAATATGGGCACTACATGGGTACATCAAGATAATACGGGGGTTGTACTAATAACAATAAAGGGTTACACTAGTAGTATAGGGGCCTAACAAGGTCTCTTTCAACTGCATATTGTTTTAATGAATATTTCCACTCGATCTTATTTCAAATAGCAACATGGTTCAAATATTAATTTTCTTTCCCACTTATTATTTATTTTTGATAGTTAGACTTGTTTCTAGTTTTTCTTTTCAATAAAGTAAGCTATGGACATCATGTTTGGAATTTTATGTAAGGTAATTTCCTTAATATTTAGATGGGAATGATTGCATTACAACATCGCCTATTATTGCATACCAATTGTCTGGTACCATATTTTAGCCAACTAGTACCCATAATTTTGGTACCAATTTGATATTTTGCAAGAAAAAGATGAATTCAAGGATCTTGTTAGTTTGGGATGCTTAAATACTAGAAGAATATTTTCAAAAGTGGAAAATACATTTTCATCAAAGGAATGTAACATTTAGGGGAGTATTTGATAACATATTTCCTTTCTCCTTAAGTTGTTAAAAATGATGCATTTATGGTTTAACATTACTTACCTATTTTAAGACTGTTATTTCACAAAGATTATTAAATAAGAAATCATTTTCATAAAAGTTGAATTGAATGGGGTGAAAGCATGGAGCTAGGTTACACTTTTGGAAAGAGATGGTGTGTTTAGGTCCAAAAAGCATTGGATCGATCAAGCCATTTAAATGCCTGATTGAGCCTTTTTTAAGAGCTCTATCGAGATCATTGGGCACTAAAAGAGTAGCTCAATCGAGGTTAAAAACAAACCCTCGAACGAAATTTATGGCTTGATCGAGCCATATTTTTAATTAAATACCGCAATCGTGGTCTGCACATGCCGTTTGCATGGACCATTGGATATTTGGGATCTTGAACGATAATAATGGAGTTATATCAAGAAATTGAAGCATAGAGCGTTCAAATCAATCTTGCCAACATCCCAGAGGCTCAAACGAAGGTAGGTATTCTATCTTTTTTGTATTTTTGTATTTTTTATTTTTTGAAAAAATTAAACAAATTAATTTAAAAAAACAACCATACAAAAACCATGAAAACCATAAAAAACTACCCTTCAAAAGAACTTAGAAAATCACAAAACCAACCAAGAAAACCACAAAAGAAATGATTAAAAAACCCCTCAAAACAATTAGAAAAGATCAAAACAAACCTACAAAACCATAAAAAAAAAAAGAAAGACAAACCTATAAAACACCTTGAAACCACAAAAAAAAAACATAATTTAGGTTTTAAATTGTTTTGTTAGTTGCAATTTTTTGTTTATTAAATGCATATTTTCTTATTTTGAATGGTAAACACATTTTTTCTAATTATTTTAGGTTTTAAAGGTTTTTTAGGAATTCTGTGAAATAAATTTTCATTTTTTTTTAAAATGCATTTTAAATTTCTAACAAATATGACCAAAAATATACCCTGAAAAAATCCAAAACAGAAAACAAGGAAACTATAACTAATAAATAATTAAAATAAGAGCTTAATCTTAACATGATGAATATGGTTGTTCATGGTGCACCTCTATTTATAAAATAAGAAATTTTATTTTATTTTATTATTTTAAATTTAAATTAATTTATATTTTAAATATTTTTTTAATAATAAATATAGAAGGATTCTAGTTTTAAATTTTTTAAATTATAATCTTTAGAATTAAAAATCTAAAAAAAGAATATATATATATAACATCATGTCATTATATATAACCAAACATTTAACACGCACACACACACACACACACATATATATATATATATATATTAACTATACATCACATAGCTATATAACTATATATTATAGTTTTATATATAAAATATAGCATAACATAGTTTTATAAAAATTTAACATATATATAGTATATATATTATAACATAGCATGTTACAACATAACCATAACTATAGTTCATAACATAACTATATAATTATATATATATTTAACTAAATTATATCTTCGTTATAACATTACATATTTGTATATTATACATGTAACATAGTTATATAACTATTTAGTTCATAACATAAATTTATTTAACATAACACACACACACACATAACATAGCGTGTAATATAATTATAACTATTTCATAACTATGTAACTATATAAATATAGCTATATATATTTAACTATTATAAAGTTATAACATCTTACATAGCTAGATATAATATAGTTCTATTTATAATAGAACAGTTCATAACATAACACAGTGTAACATGTATTATTCATAACTATAACTATAACATTTAACATAGCATAACTATTTAAGACATAACACACACACACACACACACACACACACACACACACACACACACACATATATATATATGTCATTTAACATATAACTATATAACTATATATATAAGTTCATGTTTCAACAATGCATTATTGATAGATACATTAAATCCATCATGAAAAGTGCATTTGGTCTAGTGAATAAAAGCATTTAGACTCTTTTCTAATTTGTACCATATTGTTTTATTATGTAATGTGTTGTACAAGAAATATTGTGATGCAGGAGAATCCAGCTAAGAGCACCATGACTGGGTGTTGGTCTCAGGTAATCAGAAGAGGTTCATCAGTATTTAAATTTCAATTATGTTTGTTAATTAAAAATAGTGTTACGAACTTGTTTTATGTCATTGTCAGTTAATAGGTATTTAGGGTCAGCACGGTTAGGTGGAGGTGGTTACAGCCACACGGTCGTCCGGTCTTTCTTTAGTTTATTTTTATAGATATTTACTTTTGGAAAAAAACAAAACAATAGAAAGAAATACATTATCTCTGTATTGTACAGAACGAGAAAAATTAAAACAGCAAGATAGTTATCAATTGTATAACTGAAGAAGCAACTATAAACAGCTTGCATAACCATATTGTAACTTTACAAAATAGAGGTACCACAGTGTGGAGAGGGTTCGACATTTTTCAGTATAGAAGAATAATAAAAAGAGATATATTTTTCATTCCTGAATCCATCTGTCAAGTACTGTGTTATTATCTAATTTTCTATCATCTGTAATGTAAAGACAACTATAACATTTACCAAGAATCTTTCCAGATTAAACAAAGATGAAGTTCCAGTAATCAAACAACAAGAAGAGATACAATTTCAAAAATCGAATACAAACAGGGGCATAATATTAACGCGAAGACTGATCAAATGGTTCCAATCATTTTGACAACCTACAAAAGTACCAGAGTGTGCTACAGCCGAGGCCGTTCGATAAGCAAATACAACCACAACGAAGAGCATCCATAAAAGAGGTAATCCTATACACCAAAAGTCATTTCATTCATCTTTAAAAAGTATTACAGTATCAAAACCCGCATATAAACAAGTTCTGAAGTCTAGAGACCCTAAGGCCGAACAAACCCTCCCCCGGGAGTAGAACAGAGAAACGAGGGTTAGGGTTATAACCCTGGAATCATTACAGACTATTGAAGAAACAACGACACCAAATACAACTGAACTCGAAGGCCTAACTACCATGAACTAGACAATGATGCAACAAAGACCCAGGTCAACTAACTACCATATGGAAGGAACAAGTAAAGAAACCCTCGACTAAACAAGTTGCAGCAAGGAATGATCCTATCGGTTCTAGTCGAAGGATAGGTTGAGTAGCAATCCAACCAGGAGTCACAACGACCTGCATAGAAACCATGACAAAACATTAGCATGATCACTTGAAAGCTAAAGGGGAAGAAAATGGATAACTGATAGCAAGGGAGAAGAACCGCCGAAAGAACTTACTAGTTCAACAGCCAACACTGGACGAAGAAACCCGCACTAGGGTCATGACCATCACAAGAAACCCTACTCACAAGGAGCAGTAACTGTTAGCACACAAGAAAAACTGTGAATGCAACATTTAGCAGAGAACGAATTCATACCTTGCCGAAGTTGAGCGAAACGTAGAGGAAAGGGTCCTTTTGAGGCCGCAACCTGCGTTCACAACACGCAGATAAATAAAACAACCAAATAACCATATAAGTAGCTAAAGAAACCATTAAGAAAGCTTAGCAGAACACATGAGGAACAAAGGAGAGACAGTGAGCACTGAACCACCGAAAGAGAAGAGGAACCCTCACAACAAAGCCAACAATCGAGTGACAGAGCCGAGCTAACGAGAAGGTGAACATAAACAGTGGACATAGTTACCCACTTACCAATAGAGAAGCCATAGTCGGCACGGACAGAGCATCAAATTGTAAAAAGTTACAATCACCCACAGAACCACAGAGCTCTCACACCAAATAGAGCAGAACGAAAATCATGGACAATAACAAAGAAACTAGGGTTTAGCCAAGAGCGGGAAGGAAACCTGAGGCCAGGAAAACTTTCCTCTTGGAATACAGAGCAATCAATAAAAATATCAATGAAACCCAAAATATCAGTGCTAGTCCTTGTTTAACAAACTAATTATATGATCATTGATTAAATCATTTGCTAAGTAATAATTATTGTGGTGATTAAATCATAAGTCACGGGCTGGTCCCATCATAGTGGTATCAGAGCAGGATTTAGAGTTTGCCTGAGAAATGGAGGTAGGAAGATGAGGTCATGGAAGAGGTGCCCAGAGAATAGCAGAGGAAGGATTTTGGGAGGAAATCAGGATCCTTACTGCCCGTTTGGAGGCAGTTGAAGCAAGAAGGAGAAGGGATCTAGAGGTAGGAGATGATAGCGAAGAAGAAGTCATAGTGACGACAGATGGAAATCATGAAGAAGGGCCAGAAATGAGATTGTTGAGATCGGTCCTATTGGCTAGTAGTAAGCCTAAACCAGAAATCCCAAATTATGACGGCATCTTGTCCACAAAAGTCTGTTGGACTGGATCAGTGAATTGGACAAATATTTTGAGTGTGAAGAGGTGAGTGAAGAACAAAGAGTTAAGTTTGCTAAAACAAAGTTAAAGGGACACACAGCCCTGTGGTGGGACAGTTGCCAAGTAGAGAGAAGGAGGATGAACAAGTTGCCAATAAAGAAATGGTCAAGAATGGTGGCCAAGTTGAAAGGCAGATTTTTGCCCAAAGACTACCAGATTGCACTACATCGGCAAGTGTAGAATTTGAAACAAAAAGGGATGACAGTAAGAGAGTATACTGAAGAGTTCTACAGGGTAAATTTAAGATCTGGTTATACAGAGGACACCCCAGAGAAAACAGAAAGGTATGTAAATGGTTTGAGATTGGAAATATTAGATGACATCAGCATTCTTTCCCTGAAAAATATAGAGGAAGCTTACCAGAGTGTCATGAAGGCAGAGGAAAAGACCACTAGAAAACAAAATGCTAGGAGAGGACAGGGAACCGGCAGAGGAAGAGGAAAGTCATATGGCAAACGACGAATTGCTAGCAATAGTGAAGAAGGTAGCAGTTCCAAAACTTCTGGGACAACAGATAAGGGAGACAACACTAGAGGTGGCAGGCCATATCAATGAGGAAGAGGGAATGGGCAAGGCAGAGGAGCTAACTATTAGTGCTATAGGTGCCACAAGTGGGGGAATAGATCTTTTGAATGTCCTAAAGTGGAACAAGCTGGTCAGAGAGGAGTGTTCGTTGCACAACCCGAGGAAGTAGAGGTACAACCCCAAGAAGCAGAAAATGTGCTGGAAACATGGGAAGCCTTAGTGCTAAATAAAGTATTACTGAAACTAGCCAAAGAAACAACTGAACAAACTCAAAGGAAAGCATCAGTCTGGACAGTTTGTAAATATCACGGAAAATGCTGCAAGCTGATTATCAATAGTGGGAGCATGGATAATTTTGTTGCCACAGAGATGGTAGAGAATTTGGGGTTGAAGCGGTTGAAGCACCCCACTCCTTACAAGGTATCATGGTTACAAAAAGGCCATAAGCTATTGGTGGCTGAACAGTGCGAAGTTGAGTTCCATATTGGCAGGTATAAAGACAGGGTTATTTGTGATATTATGCCAATGGACGTATGTCACATACTACTAGGAAGGCCATGGCAGTATGACCGGAAGGTAGTGCATGATGGGAAAACAAACTATTATAAGTTTGTCAAAGATGGGATGAAGCACACACTTGTGCCAATCAAGGAGGAGGAGACAACAGAAACAAGTGGAACGAGAGTGTTACTAATGGGTGGAAAATAGTTTTTGAAGTAGATTGAAGATAATGAAGTAAGCTATGTTGTTGTAAGAAGAGCAAAGACAGTGCTGTTACACACAGAAGTGACAGATTTTCCTGCAGAAATTTAGGAAATGCAGCAGGAATTCAGTGATATTGTAGTGGACGACATACCAGATAAATTTCCTTCCAAGAGAAATACAAGTCATCATATTGACTTTATACCTGGGGCAAGTCTAATGAATAAGGAAACGTATCAGATGACCCCCAAAGACAATGAATAAATCAGAAAACGGGTGCAGGAATTACTGGATAAAGGGCTGATAAGGGAGAGTTTGAGCCCTTGCACTGTTCCAACAGTTCTCGCTCCCAAGAAAGGAGGAGAATGGTGAATGTGCACATATTCGAGGGCCATCAACAAGATTACCATCAGGTACATATTTCCACTACCATGGATGGATGACATGATGGACTGCCTGAGTGAGGCAGCATACTTCTCGAAGATTGATCTGAAGTGTGCTTACCATCATATTCGAATCAGGGAAGGGGATGAGTGGAAGACAACCTTCGATACCAAGGAAGGGCTGTATGAGTGGCTAGTAATGCCATTCGGACTAAATAATGCACCCAGTACCTTTATGCGACTGATGAATGAAATGCTGAAGGAATTCATTGGAAAGTTTGTAATAGTGTACCTTGATGACATATTAATTTTCAGCAAGACGAGGGAGGAACACTTTCGACTTGTTCGAAGTGTGCTGGAAAAATTGCAGCAGAATAAGCTGCTGATAAATCTGAAAAAATGCACTTTTCAGCAAAAAGAACTGGTTTATTGGGGTTTTGTGATTGCAGAAAACGAGTTGAAGATGGACCTAAAGAATATTGCAGCAATTGTCAACTGGCCATCCCCAAAAAGTTTGTTTGAGGTACGTAGTTTTCATGGGCTGGCAAGTTTTTATCGTAAATTCATAAGGAATTTCAGTAAAATCTGTGGACCTATGTTGGACGCTATAAAGAAGGCAAGTTAGCCTTTTCGTTGGATTGAGGCAGCAGAGAGGAGTTTTCAGCTACTGAAGAAGAATATCACAGAAAGACTGATCCTAAGATTGCCATATTTTAAAAAGCTTTTTCAGGTTCACTGTGATGCAAGTGGTATGGCCATTGGAGCTATGCTTAGCCAAGAAGACAAACCTATTCTGTTTTTCAACAAGAAGTTGAATGAGAGTAGGCAGAAGTATTCATCCTACGATAAAGAATTCCATGATGTCGTCCAAGCACTGAAGCATTGTAGACACTATCTGCTGGGGAATGAGTTTGTTTTATTTTCAAATAATTCTGCACTGCAATACGTGATGCAATAGCATAAGCTGAATCATAAGCATGCTAAGTGGGTTGAATATTTGTAGAGTTTCACCCTTGTGTTGAAACACATTAGTGGGCAGGCCAACAAGGTGGCAGATGTGTTGAGCAGAAGAGCCTTGCTCTTGCAGGAGAGTATGATACAAGTGCTGGGACTTGAGCATTTGAAAGGCTTGTATTAGATCGACACGGATTTCAAAGAGGTTTATGAAGCCTGTCAGAATCCTTTGCTGAGAAAAAATAGTCCGTGGTTGGACTATAACTTGCAGGAGAAGTTATTGTTTAGAGGGGGACAGTTATGCATTCCCGGTTGTTCAATGAGAGAGAATATCATTTGGGAGAAGCACAGTGGAGGTCTATCCGGACATTTCAGAATAGACAAAACGTTAGAACAGCTTAGCCATTTCTATTATTGGCTAAGAATGCGAAGGGATGTGTAGAGATTTGTGACCAGATGTAAAGTGTGTCAATTGGAAAAAGGACACAATCAAAATACTGGACTCTACACACCATTGCCCATTCTAAGTAGACCATGGGACTCAGTCAGCTTGGACTTCGTCTTGGGTCTACCAAGGACGCATCGGGGTTATGATTTGGTGATGGTAGTAGTAGACCAGTTTTCAAAGATGGCACATTTCATCCCTTGCAGAAAAACCAGCGATGCCACTTATGTGGCTCACTTGTTCTTCACAGAGATCATCAGGCTACACGGTCTACCTAAGTCCATCCTTTCCGACAGGGATGTGAAGTTTATAGGGCACTTCCGGCGCACCTTGTGGAAGAATATGGACATGTAGTTAAGTTTCATCTCTGCTTATCACCCACAAACCGACGGGAAAATAGAGGTGGTAAACAGGAGCTTGGGGAACCTACTATGAAGTTTGATTGGTGAAAATTCATGAATGTGGGATCGAGTACTTTCCCAAGAAGAGTTCACTTATAATGACTCGCCCAATCATAGCATAGGTTACAGTCCTTTTTAGATATTATATGGAATGCATCCTCATGGAGTGCATGAGTTACAGGATCTAAGATAGCAGGAAAGACGGAGTGTTGATGGGGAAGAGTTTGCCAAAGCAATGAATGATCTACACGAGCAGGTGAAAATGAAGTTGTAGGACAACAGTCAAAAATATAAACAGTGGGAAGATTTGAAATGGTGAGAGGTACAGTTTAATGTGGGGGATGAAGTCCTCACACATTTGCACAAGGAACGTTTTCCTAGAGGTGCATACAACAAACTGAAGTACAAAAAGATAGGCCCCTGCAAAATTCTATGGAAATTTTCAACCAATGCTTATGAATTACAACTGCCACCAGGGATAGGCATCTCTGTTATAGACATTTTTGTGCCTTACAGCATGGAGCATGAAATGTCAATAATCTGAGGGATCCAAAGTCCCTAAACATGTTGTTCCTACCCCTAGAGGAACAAGGTCAGCAAACCACTGCACTTTAGATCAGTTCTCCACTGAAAAACACTCAAAAACAGGTCAATTTTGGATCAAAGCAGCTGCTCCACTAAGCATCTGCGCTGAATGTCAAAAGCTCTATGGTGTACCTGCGCTGCATAGCAAGTGCAACAAAGGCTACCTGCGCTGGGCGTACTTTGACATGTGGAGGAATCTTTTCTCAATGTGCCAGTGCCCAGGAAGCTTCCAAAATGACACTTGGATCAGAAGATTCGCCTAATAATGAGTAAAGAGGTTCTAAAACTCCAAGTGGAAGGTAGAAACTCCGAGTGGACTCAAGGAATGAAGAACAACTGGAGTTGAAGAGGACAACAAGTCACACATCAAGCTGACTTATCTTCACTCCAAAACTCTATATAAGGATCTCGTCCCATGGGATCTAGAGGCCAGAATTTTGTGCAAAGAATTGTTGTTGGTTTACAGTTGTGAGTATTGGGTGATTGCTTGAGGGAGGTGAAGAGGAGATTTCTTTCCGTCGGGAAGGTGATGCTGGATTGGACCTCTCACGGTTGTATCACCGCCTGAACCTTACTTCCTTATATTAATAAAGCATTTGAGGTTCTTCTATTCGCATGTGTTTCAATGGTGTATTGTCTTACTTGCGTATTTGATTTATGCTAATCCTTGAATCAATTATGAATGCATGCTTCTTGTAGTTTCCTTTTCTTGTCTTGTTCGCAGGATCTCGTGTAGCTGGGCCCGTGAGAAGACTTGGAGATGGGAGCGAGCGGAAAATAGAGGAGATTGGATCGACCATTTGCGCAAGACATCGGTAAGTGGATCTCTTCCTTTCATCTCTTGCATGTCATAAAGAAGTAACTTTAGATAGCTTTGCTTCAGCTGTTGCTAAGGAACTATCACGCTTAGAGTGGGATAGGGTCATTCCGTGTTGGATACTTTTCCCCACAACAGACTGGCGACTCCACTGGGGATCGTGTCTTGTTGGTAGCTTGTGTTTCTTGCTATTCATTTCCTAAACAAAGGGAGTACCGAATCGAACTGCATTCGAATCCTTCGAATGCAAAGTAGAGGGCAGCTACTCTAGCTCAGTGCTGGGCATGTTTATGATTTGAAGAGCTGATCCACAAGGACTCTTTTTAGCTCTTTGTGATAGTGTTCATCTTCCTTAATCATCCTCTAGTGTATACTTGGCTGATAGCCTCTGATTTGGCCAAAAACCATTGATTTTTGAGCAAACTGTGACCCGGAATCTGAGAGAGACGAGAGTTGTCTCTTCAGTGCAGCTGCAGCAAAGGCTACCTGCGCTGCAACGCAGGTCCCGAAGGGGCTACCTGCGCTGCATGTCAGATTGACAGTGCAGTACCTGCGCTGATCCAGTTTTGCCTTGTGCAACTGGGGTTCCCTACTGTCTGTTGCCCAGTTTTCAATATTGTTTTTGTAGCCTGTTGTCAACCTGTATACCCAGCTGAAACTACCTTTCTTTGCCTTCATTCTGCCTCAGTTGTATGAAGAAACCGTGATTGTTCTTATTGTATTTCTTTCTTTCATTCACAGTTTCCCGTAGTGAAAGTGAACTAGTCTTGCTGTGACCTCTTGGATCTAGGCCTGTAAGAAAGTGTCGTTGTGATTCTAAGAGCTAGTTTATTACTGTTCATAGCTGCTTGAACATTTTCTTTTGTTATATGGTTCGAATTTCAGTATTTCTTGTGTTGAAACGAGTGAATCTTAAGGTGTTCTTTTGATTATTGGACAAAAACTTGTTTTCTTTCACTTGAAATTGAATTCGAAATTATACAACAGCTTTCTTTTTGTAATACATCAACATTAAGGAAGAAGAAAAGAAATATTTGCATTGTGCATGTGCATTTTGACAGTTTGCATGTCGATTTAGGAAAAGTGCATCAGTGTGTGCTCTATGATCTGTTTGAAAAGATGATGTCTTTCTTTTCCCTCAGTAGTTAAGATTTTCATAAGTTGAAAGAATTGAAAAAGCTTGCTTATCATTCTTAGACTGCATTTAGGAGTTGTATCATACATCACGTGGTGATCCATAAAGGCAAACTGCTAAGCAAGATCAACCTAAAAAGAACTGAATTTATCTAACAACGCTTTGAAACATAACGAAACACAGTAGAGGTCTAGGTAGAGACGTGTTCCGGCATCGTTAAACATAGTGACCGTCGATCTCTACGAAGGTGGGTGATTCCTCCTGAGGGACGATAGCACTAATACGGACTTGTGCCCCCGCGTACCGTCGCGTATATTGGGGGACCCCTATAGGAACAAAGCCTTTATCCATAGGAAGCCGTGTCAGCCGCCCTACTGATCGCGATGCAGTGAACACAGCATTCACGAAGATCGACCACTCGTACCGTAAAACGTATTCTGTGGTTTCGCGAAAGGTTTGGCACACCCTCTGCCTAGAACTCCAGAGTAGTTTCTTTTGGCCTTTTTCAAACTCTATAACTGAAAAAGTCCATCCGAGCATTTGTCACTTCGGGCTCGCTAATACATCGAAGGAGACTAGAGTCATCTTTAGCTTTTTCTCGACTCTTAAAAATTGAAAAAGCAAGTTGTGTCTAAAGCGTCGTCATATAAAATTCATTCTAAACGGAACATAATCACCCCTTATTCCTGCGTTGATCTTGAGGTTGAGAACATGGAACACGCCAACCAAGGGATTCCACATGATGGGAACCCTAGCCCTTTCTCCTCTTGGGGAGAAGTTGGTGCGCCCCACATGGCCACGTTGTCGCTTCCAGGACTGACAATTGGCCTGCCAGTTTGGCTATTCTCAACCACTGTAGTTCAGAACACCACGGTTCCTGAACAGTCGAGTCAACAGTTAGACCAGTCTAGAGCTACCCTCCAGCCTTCCACTTCTTATAAGCCTTCCTCCGATCCTTCTTCTTCGAAAGGTCAAGCCGCCGAAAGCGGAGCTCCCATAGAAAAGAAGAAGGAAAAGAAGAAGAAAGAAAAGAAGCAGAAGGAGCCAAAGGCACCTGGGGGCAAGCAAAAGGCATCTAAAAAAAATCCACACACAGCACGGACCGGGCCAAATCGCCATGTGTCATATGTAGAGGGGACCACCTCCACCGTGATTGTCCCGGTATTCCCCGGATACTAAGGGACTGGTCCCCTCGTTTGCACAGTTCGGAAGCGTCAACCTCTAACAACCAGGTGGAATGCTTACCGTCGACCAACGAAAGTGAAGGTTCTAGACAACGAAGGGGAATGAGATTCCCCTGCGAACTGTGTGAAGGCAATCACACCCTCCACCGTTGTCCCTTTTTAGACGAAGCAAAGAGAGTTTTGGAAGATCAACCGGTTACACCGTTGCTACTTCCTCCTGGATACCAAAAACTCGCGCCAAGTCCTTCGTTGGTCGAAAATACGGCTGCCCCGCTCATAGGGCCAGCTAAAGTGTCAGTCACTGAAAATGAACCTACTGAATCCGGACCGGACGAAAGTCCAAAGGTCGAGACGGCAGTTGACCCGGTTCTCCCTTCAGAAGTTTCATCTTCAAATACCACAGTCACTGAGGATTCATCTTCAGCTGACACCCCTACCGAAGAGAGTAAGGATGACACCGTCCAGATTCTTTTCATCAACACCGATTCTGATGAACATCAGGGCAATGTGCCCACTCCTTTATCGCAGGAAGGAGCATCGTCAGGATCATACCCGGCCATGTATTCGGTCCCACCACCAAGCAACCTGGTTGTGTCCTTTGATTGGAACCAACTAGGCAGACCCCGGTTACCAGCCAGTATACCATTTAGAATTATAGTCCAAATATACAAAATGGTGATGGCTGGGACTATCATTGATGAAGGGGCATCTGTGAGTATCCTGTCCTCTATTGCTTGGAAAGCACTGGGTTACCCAGCGCTTTTGCCTGAGATAAGGAATCTCTCGGGTTTTGACAAAGGAACCAGTCGACCATTAGGGATTCTACCTAATGTGCCTATTACATTGAAAGGGAAGGCTGTCAATATGAATTTGATGGTCGTCCAAGGACCCTTGGATTATAACCTACTCCTTGGACGAGACTACATATATTGCATGGAAGCAATAGTCTCCTCACTCTTTCGAATAATGTGTTTTCCATACGAAGGAAGAATGGTCAAGCTCGTAGACCAACTTTCATTTCCGGGATCACGCATCGCAAATAGTCACATACCTATCCTGAATGGTCTATTTGATCAAGAAAGGTCTCTACCTCCGGTTCTTCTTCCTGATGAGTGCGAGTGATTCGGTAAAGTAGGGCCGGAACCCAGGGGGCATGCATCCTGGTCTGCTGGGGTCAGAAAAAAACCTTGGGTGTAAAGTAGAAATTCCGCGGGAGAATATGACTAGTCCGTACCCCGTCCCCTCCTTCATCTTCGTAAAACAGAAGAGCCGGCAAGAGCTCTCATGCAGAAGAAGGGGCAGTTAGGAATGGGGTTGTTCTGGAAAAGGATTCTTTTGTCAAGGTTACTTGTTTGACAAAGGTCATTCACCTTTGTCTAAATAAGTAGGCTCTGCCAAAGAAGGGGATCCGTTTGCGGCAGCAAGTAGTAACCATCTTTGGGTAAAAGGCAAGCCTCACCCATTAAAACAAATGATTTAAAGGATAAGTAGGGGCAGCCTCCAAAGAAAGAGATTCTATTGCTGCAACAGATTGTAACCATCTTTGTGTAACCTAATGATAGACATCGCCGAAGAAAGAGTTTCATTTGCGGCAGCAAACAAAACCATTCTTTGGGTAACCAGAAAGAGGTAAGCCTCACCCGTTGAAAACAAGGGTTTTTGACGGACAAGTAGGGGCGACCTTGAAATTAGACTTACACCTGGGGGCATGCAAACCTCTTGGAATGCAAGCACGGGCGGCTATTTTTTTTTTTAGTTTTTTAGGTCCCCCCTTTAAACCTGTAGGTCTAACCCGTTAAACTCGTAGGATTAGCCGATACCCAGCTTGCATAAAGAGAGGATATGGAGCAAAGCATAGCGAGAGGAAGCTCCTTAAAAAATAGCGAGCAACCTACCAGGAGACCTTCCTACTTTATGACTGGTAAAAACACGAGCAGTTTTGGCAAAGTTCATGCTCGTTAAAAAATAAACGCAAGATCCGAGAAGTTTTAACGCGGAATTCATGCTCGTAAAAAAATAAACATAAGCATGTGAGCAGGCTTCCCCCCCAAAGTTCAAGCTCATCCAGAAAAAATGAACCGGTAAATAACCATTTGAGACCGTAAATTCATCAGCCATAAAAAGCCTTGGTCGTGTTTGTGCACCGTCACCTCCACTTTTCATTTGGCCGATCATTCACATCCACTTGATTGTTTACCTATTTTGAGGGACAGCTGCGAAGAGTGATTTCACCTAGCTGTCCTTATGACACTGCCGTGATTGGAAAATTCCAACCTGTACCTGGAATCTGCTGCTATCCCTGTTTATCACTCGTTCCTCAAAATACGAGTCTTCTTTGAGCTCTTTTCACTAACTCGTAAAATATGAAAAGTTTGCCGAGTTTTGGCCTTCCAGCTCGTTAAAAGGACCGGAAGAGCTATCCCTCCTCTAGATTTTAATCTTTTTGGACCTGAGGGATTATTGCACAAAAAGATCGAGTGCTTGTCTAGTTCGGCTCGATAAAGATATCGAACATTCATCCCTTCTGTATTGTTTTATACTTTTTCGGACTTAAGGGATTAGATGACGAAAAAGGACCCCTGGAGTCCACTTTATGTACCCTTTTCAGACTCTCTAAAAATGAAAAGGACCGAGTTGTCTTTGTCGCTGGGCTCGTTAAAAATATTAGATAGCGACAAACTTGTCTTTAGACAAGAACGAGTTTCCCTATCGTTAAGCTCGTTAAAACATAGCGATGGGCTTGCCCGAAGGGCAGGTTATAGAACAAGCATATGTTATCCTCCTCAAGCTTGACAAAAATAAAGAGGTACTGATCAGAAATGACTGGGGAAAATTTGGGAAGAACCTCAAAGCTTAATGGTAGCAAGTCGCTCTTGAACATGACACTTTTGCCTCCGTAAATATCGGGTTGGGTTATTATCATTCACCGGTCCCTTCACTATGGTCTCGCCATACCATCCATACATGGCGTAATGCTACCGATCCATCACATCAGTGTCGTTATATGTTCAAGAGATGTCATTCAGAAAGTGTCAACCAGGTCCCATCCACTACCATACATCATCTTTCATCCTTCCATGACCGCCACCCTGAATCATATTTCACAGATCGTTTTCACCATCATCACTAGCTCCGTTCCGTGTCACTGATGTGGGATTCATTAAGGCCCCCCTTTGACGGATCACTTCTTGTCGACATCAGCTCACTATCCAAGAAGTTGATCTAGGAACACCCCCTCAGTACTTTGAAGCTTGCATGCCTCAATGGCAAGTTTCTCACTTCCGGCGATAGGTATACATTAATGACCTTCAACCAGGAGACTTTGCGTGGTGTTCGACGTCAGATCCTATATTCACGCCACGTGAATTGTGCTGCAGTACCTTGAGGGTCATCATCATTATCGGTGATTCCTCTCGCGCTTGTTAACAGTTTACATTATTGACTGGTAATCAAGCGATGTCTTTCCATGTTCGACTTCAAGAAATTCTCACATGGATCGACTTGTACTAGAGTGAAGATCGGACAAGTTTGAAGACCCCGGATCTAGTTTCATCCATCCGGGCTGCGATATATATTCAGAAGATAAAAACATAGACATGTGCAGCAGATGATCATCCTACTAAAAGGATGATAATTAAAAGCAGAGAATTATCAGTCTATTATCAGACGATCATCTGTTTATGTACAGCAAATGTATTTATAAAGCTGAGCATGGGAAATGCCCACATCAGCTAGATCATGAAAAGAAAGTATGAAAAGATAATGTATTGTATTGTATTTTGTTACAGGTCACCTCCCGACGATTGAATGAACTTCGGATCCTCCTAATAAAGCATTTCACCCGATAAATGACCTCATACATTAGGGGGCAACTGTTATAGACATTTTTGTGCCTTACAGCATGGAGCATGAAATGTCAATAATCTGAGGGATCCAAAGTCCCTAAACATGTTGTTCCTACCCCTAGAGGAACAAGGTTAGCAAACCACTGCACTTCAGATCAGTTCTCCACTGAAAAACACTCAAAAACAGGTCAATTTTGGATCAAAGCAGCTGCTCCACTAAGCATCTGCGCTGAATGTCAAAAGCTCTATGGTGTACCTGCGCTGCATAGCAAGTGCAACAAAGGCTACCTGCGCTGGGCATACTTTGACATGTGGAGGAATCTTTTCTCAATGTGCCAGTGCCCAGGAAGCTTCCAAAATGACACTTGGATCAGAAGATTCGCCTAATAATGAGTAAAGAGGTTCTAAAACTCCAAGTGGAAGGTAGAAACTCCGAGTGGACTCAAGGACTGAAGAACAACTGGAGTTGAAGAGGACAACAAGTCACACATCAAGCTGACTTATCTTCACTCCAAAACTCTATATAAGGATCTCGTCCCATGGGATCTAGAGGCCGGAATTTTGTGCAAAGAATTGCTGTTGGTTTACAGTTGTGAGTATTGGGTGATTGCTTGAGGGAGGTGAAGAGGAGATTTCTTTCCGTCGGGAAGGTGATGCTGGATTGAACCTCTCATGGTTGTATCACCGCCTGAACCTTACTTCCTTATATTAATAAAGCATTTGAGGTTCTTCTATTCGCATGTGTTTCAATGGTGTATTGTCTTACTTGCGTATTTGATTTATGCTAATCCTTGAATCAATTATGAATGCATGCTTCTTGTAGTTTCCTTTTCTTGTCTTGTTCGCAGGATCTCGTGTAGCTGGGCCTGTGAGAAGACTTGGAGCTGGGAGCGAGCGGCAAATAGAGGAGATTGGATCGACCATTTGCGCAAGACATCGGTAAGTGGATCTCTTCCTTTCATCTCTTGCATGTCATAAAGAAGTAACTTTAGATAGCTTTGCTTCAGCTGTTGCTAAGGAACTATCACCCTTAGAGTGGGATAGGGTCATTCCATGTTGGATACTTTTCCCCACAACAATCTCGCCCATGTTTAATGTGGCAGACCTATTTCCATACACTACTGGTCCAGAGGAAGACAATACAACATTGCCTACACAGGACACACAGGAAGGAAGTGAGACTTGGATGAGAAAGATGCCTTACGCTCAGCCCCTTGAGATCAAGAGGATTCTTGACACTCAGGTGGCCAAGCGAACTCGGCGGAAGGAATATCTACAATATCTGGTCAAGTGGAAGAATCGTCCCATTGAGGACAGTGCATGGCTTAACGCCAGATAGATACAACAGGTAGGCTATTTAGTCGAGAAGCTCATGGATGGGAGTAATGAAACTTTCTTACCCCGAGAGCCTGAGACAGGAGCATCTAGCTAAGGGCACCATGACCGGGTGTTGGCCTTAGCTAAGGAGAAGAGGTTCATCAGTATTTAAATTTCATTTATGTTTGTTAATTAAAAATAGTGTTAGGAACTTGTTTTATGTCATTGTCAGTTAATAGGTATTTAGGGTCAACACAGTTAGGTGGAGGTGGTTACAGCCACACGGTTGTCTGGTCTTTCTTTAGTTTATTTTTACAGTTATTTACTTTTGAAAAAAAAACAAAACAATAGAAAGAAATATATTATCTCTATATTCTACAGAACGAGAAAAATTAAAACAACAAGATAGTTATCAACTGTATAACTGAAGAAGCAACTGCAAACAGTTTGCATAACCATATTGTAACTTTACAAAACAGAGGTACCACAATGTGGAGAGGGTTTGAAATTTTTTAGTACAGAAGAATAATAAAAAGAGATATGTTTTTCATTCCTGAATCCATCTGTGAATTACTGTGTCATTATCTAATTTTCTATCATCCGTAATGTAAAGACAACTGTAACATTTACCAGGAATCCTTCCAGATTAAACAAAGATGAAGTTCCAGTAATCAAACGACAAGTAGAAATACAATTTCAAAAATCGAATACAGACAGGGGCATAATATTAACGTGAAGATTGAGCAAACGGTTCTAGTCATTTCGACAACCTACAGAAGTACCAGAGTGCACTACAGCCGAGGCCATTCGATAAATAGATATAAGCACAACGAAGAGCATCCATAAAATAGGTAACCTTGTACACCAAAATTCTTTTCATTCATCTTTAAAAAGTATTACAGTATCAAAACCCACATATAAACAAGTTCTAAAGTCCAGCGAACCTAAGGCCGAACAAACCCTTCCCGCGGAGTAGAACAGAGAAACGAGGGTTAGGGTTATAACCCTGGAATCATTACAGACTATTGAAGAAACAACAACACCAAATACAACTGAACTCAAAGTCGTAACTACCATCAACCAGACAACGATGCAACAGAGACCCAGGTCAACTAACTACCCTACGGAAGGAACAATTAAAGAAACCCTTGACTAAACGAGTTGCAGCAAGGAATGATCCTACCAGTTCTAGTCGAAGGATGGGCCGAGTAGCACTCCAACCAGGAGTCACAACGACTTTCATAGAAACCATGAAAAAACATTAGCATCATCACCTGAAAGCTAAAGGGGAAGAAAATGGATAACTGACAGCAAGGGAGAAGAACCGCTGAAAGAACTTACCAGTTCAACAGCCAACGCTGGACGAAGAAACCCGCACTAGGGTCACGGCCATCACAAGAAACCCTGCTCGCAAGGAGCAGTAACTGTTAGCACACAAGAAAAACTATGAATGCAACATTTAGCAAAGAACAAATTCATACCTTGCCGAAGTTGATTGAAACCCAGAGGAAAGGGTTGTTTTGAGGCCGCAACCTGCGTTCACAACATGCAGATTAATCAAACAAACAAATAACCATATAAGTAGCGAAAGAAACCATTAAGAAAGCTCAACAGAACACATGAGGAACGAAGGAGAGACAATGATCACCGAACCACCGAAAGAGCAGAGAAACCCTCACAATAAAGCCAACAGTCAAGTGACAAAGCCAAGCTAATGAGAAGGTGAACATAAACACTAGGCATAGTTACCCACTTACCAACAAAGAAGCCATAATCGGCGCAAACAAAGCATCGACTTGTAAATAGTTACAATCACCCACAAAACCGTAGAGCTCTCACACCAAATGGAGCAGAATGAAAATGACAGAGAATAACAAACAAACTAGGGTTTAGCCAAGAGTGGAAGGAAACCCGAGGCCAGGACAACTGTCCTCTCAGTGTACAGAGAAATCAATACAAACATCAATGCAACCCAAAATATCAGTGCTAATCCTTGTTTAACAAACTAATTATATGATCATTGATTAAATCATTTGCTGAGTAATAATTATTGTGGTGATTAAATCATAAGTCATGGGCTGGTCCCATCATATTGTCTTCAAGTGCTTGCACCTAGTACATGGCATGTGTTAGAGTAAAACATTAAAAAGTTAAAGTCTATTGGAGTATTTTGGTGCCATGGAATTTTATTGGTTTTATAAATATATTTATTTCAATTTTTTACGTATATATTTACATATTTATGTGCTATCAATAAAATGCATTATTTATAAATGAGAAAAAGTGTGAACGCAATTTTGATCATTTTTTTCAATTGTGTTTACATGTAACTCAATACTTTGGTTTACAAATTATAAAAAAATGTACTCTAAAGTTCAAGACTTCAGGCTAGATTATTCTGCTTGAGTTTAGAAATGGTTTTTTTGTCAACATTTTTTTCTTGGATTAGTCTAAATGTACTATATCTAATAGTTTTGTATTATATGTAATAGTTTAGTCAACATTTATTTCTTGGATTAGTCTATATGTATTATATGTATTAAATGTATGTAATATGTTGAGGCATCCCATATACGTGCCCCAACTGTAGGCAGTGCAATGGGTTTTGTGATATGTGGTCAGGCTTGTGATAGATCATGTAGCCCACCAAGAGTTGACATTCCACTAATAGATCCTGCCTCCAATGTCATTCCAAGTGTTTGAGACAATGTTTCTATCTTTTTTGATGATCATGCTACCTCTAGTGGACCTTCTTCGCCTATTTCAAGTACACCTCCTGTATTTTAAGTCCTCTTTAAACATTATGTGTTTATGTCTTGAAATTGTCTTTAATTTTTAAATTGTCTTCAACAGATGGGTTTGAATTTAATGTATATGTTATTATGATTCTAGTTTGTTAATTATATATGTTAAATTATGTTTTTGATTTGCAATCCCTCAATAGGTTGAAGTTAAGGATCAAAGTGAAACATCGATCCCTCTGTGGGATGATTCTACAACTCATATCACATTGGAGAATGTTACAAACCATTATAATATGTGGATCACAAAAGAGATACATAACATCTCTACGAGTTCATCAACTTGTCATAGTTTGTCTTTGATGCTGGATAGCATAAATAGGTTGATCGAGACATACTAAAGGTCGGGCCCACAATGCCACCTCCTACAGTCCATAGAGATTATTAGGAGGCATGAGGTTAGAGGCCTAGATACTTGGGAGGTGGTGAAAGAGACCACCAAGGACATTAATGTTTGTGGGGAGTTTTTCGATATCCCTCTGGATCACCCTACTAGACATAGAGGTTTGATTCCACTGAAATATTTTAGGAATGTTGATGAAACCCCTTTTTTGTATGATAGATTCATTGGATCTTAGGGCCATTTCCCCCACCATGACCAGGTTTCCATTTATTTTTCCAAGAATTTATATGCAGAGTTTGTGTTACATATGAGGTTAGATTACATTGATATTGGATCTCATTATTATGAACCCAGCTTGGGACATAGTTATAAGTGTGATGGAGCTCGTAGGGACCTTGGGAATGTATCACCACCTCTGAGATTCTTTCCACTACCATCTCAGATCTTGGTATTACCAACAGAGCTAGAATAGTTAACACAACTCAATGGTGAGACCAAGGAGACTATTGCAAACATCATGTAGATGACACTGGACAATGTGCATGTTGCATTGGATGGAGATATTAGGAGACCACCACCATTTCCTCGTGACCTACTAGTTCCCTTATATGATGATGCATTTCTCATGAGTTTTCCCTTCAACCAAATTTTGACATATACATGTATGTATCATGATAATTGGAGGGTGCAAGACCTGAGTGACACAAACCAAATATATATATATATATATATATATATATATATATATATATATATATATATATATATATATAACTTTTGGCTCTTATGATCAAATTATGCATAATTAATTTTATTAATTTATATTTTGTATTAGATTGCATTTATATTAATATGTTCATGATAACATGTAGAGACAACCTAGCTACATGGATGAGCTTATGATCTCATTTGAGGGGTAGTTGATCAACAAGGCCATCCTAAACCAGAGCATGTTTCCATGGATTCTCCTGCACCTCCACCTCAAACTCATATGTTCACTAATGTGGAGGAGAGTCACTATGTACAACCACATTGACCAACATTTAGTGTAAACATTTTTATTCCTAATATTTCAACATTTTCTTTTTTTAAGTTACACATATATGCTAATTAATTTGTAAACTAATTACAATTTTTCCTTGCCATTATGTACACAGGCCCATATGCATAGTGTAATTGATGTCACTATTATGTGGAGACATGAGTGGGATGCTAGATTTAGAGGCACTGACGATGCAGGTTAATCAATACAGGCCCCAATCATTGAGCCATAGGCAGGGGAGCACCAAACCCAGATTCATCAGAGCCCCATCCTATCTCACTTAGATTTGGACTCGACTAAGGTTAGTAGATTCATGTATATTTAATTACAAATGTGGTTCAAGATCATTTATTTCCATATTTTTTATTTTATACAAATAATAATGTAATATATAGGTCAAAAAACAATATATGACAACATTTCTACAATTTTATATAATGTTATCAACTTTCCTCAATTTGCAAGTAGTTATCCAAGTATTTCAATCAATTCTTTATGATTTGAATAAGTTTAGTTCAATATTTAAAAACTCAAATATGATTAAAATAAGTTATATTCAATTTTAAAAGATGTGGAGATGTAAATTTTATGAATACAAGTTTTATTCAATTTTATTTTGTTTCAGGTTATTGACAAAGGTTTAGTCATAATGCACATCATTAATAATTTTTTTGTGCTTACACTAAAATCAATGCACAATGTTAAACTAATTACCTTGAAATTAATGTACACCATATATCTAGCTACATCAAATCAGAAATCAACATCTTCTCTGAAATCAATGCATCTAACGCAAACAATAAAATAGGATGAGAAATCAACATCTAAACTAAAATCAATGCATCTAATGCGAAAACTAAAATAATATTAGAAATCAACATCTACACTAAAATCAATGCATCTGATGCTGCAAGAATTAAAATAGGATTAGAAATAAACATCTACACTGAAATCAATGCATCTAGTGGTAGCAATCAAATAGGATTAGGAATTAACATCTACACTAAAATAAACGCATCTGATGCAAGCTCAATCAAACAATATTAGAAATTAACATTTTTAATGAAATTAATGCATCCAATGCAAACAATGAAATAGAATTAGAAATCAACATCTACACATAAATCAACGCCTCTAATGAAAGAAATAAAATAGGAATAGAAATCAATATTTGTACACTAAAATCAATGCATTTAGAGAAAGATTTTTTCTTCCCTCTCTCCCCCCTCCATCTATATCGATATATCCCTCCATCTCTTGTTCATTGTATCTCTATATTAGCCTCCGAGACACATATGCTCTCTAACTTCATATCTATCTATCTCTCCCTCCCTCCCTCTATCTCTCTCTTCTACCCTCTCTCCCTCTTCCATTTATATCTCTATCTCCCTTGATCTCCAATATTGTTATTTATTGCATTCATTTCTTCGTTAGCCCTTTTAATGATATCTATATTCTCTTGAATTAGCTCCATGTGGTCACAATTATTGCCCGCCATATTTATTATTCTATTCCAAACTATTCCTTTTGTGAATTTAAATATGGATTTACTCAGGTGTTCCCTTTTCAACACATCCATCTTTGCTTTGATATACTAGTAATCCTCTTGTTTCCAAGAGAGTTCCATTTTTATGCTCCCCAATTCTTCTTCCTCTTGTTTAATTCTTTCTTCTAGCTAGAGAGTAGAGTTTGGAATTTCTTGGAATCATCTAACACCGTCATTGTTTCAACTTGTCCTACCAAAGTGTTGAGAAATGGCAACAAGAAATTCCAGTTTAGTTTTTCCTTGAATTAAACTGTGAATTAAAATCGAATTCTATTCTCACAGCAACTTGTAAATAGTTAATTAAGTTTAATTAACTTAATTAGCTTAGGAATTTCGAGTTGGAAGTCTTTTGGAAGTCATGTATATGTTCCCCCTAAATTGTAGGCATCCAGTATGAGTTTAAATTGAGTTTTAATTAGATAACTCAGTTTACTGAGTTATGGTCAGTTAAATTAGTTCTAACTATTTGTGGAACTAATAGAGGACTAATAGTCCGTTGGTGCATTGATGCATCTACAAGTGTTACTCCAATTAACTAAAGATTCCCACATGAGAAACCCATGCATGTAATTTCAAAGAAAGACCCAGTTGAGACTAGAGTACAGGGATATTGTACTATGAGTTGTATGATTTTCTAAGTTGTAAATATCATGCATGCGATAAGGAAGAAGACCAAATTAGGATTGTGCAGTTTTGGAAGCATGAATTCGCTTTAAATAAGGGCTATTCATCCTAGGAATTGTGCAAGGAAGTAGGGGATTGGTAGGCAGTGGAAATTGGCTAAATGTTGGCTAATAGCGGGCTTGTGAGCTAAAGTGTTAAGAATACTTGTGTGCAATTATTCTTGTGTGAAAAATATTTGGATCTTCAATCATGTTTCTGATTAATGCAATACATATGGGCAAGGCTTTGAGCAGTGACTTTCCCTAGGAAAACTCATTGTGTTATGCACCATTAATTTTTCTTCTTCTTGTTCATATTGTTTTCATTGATCTATTGCCTTCCGTTGGTTGAAAGTAGAAGTAGATTCTTGTCCTATGCTTTAGTAAATTGCATGAGCTTGTGAATCTATAGGAAATTCTACATGGTATCGGAGCTAAATTCAATATACTAGAGGAGATTTCAAAGTTTTGAGTTTTGGGTTACAGGTGAAATTCAAATTTGCAATACATAATTTAGGATCGGTAGATGGAATTCTTACAGTGTGCGGCTCGAGTATTCCTTGGAAGGAAACTCAAATTTTATAGCCCATAGGGGGAAAATGGAGGCTATGATGGAGGATAATAGCTTAAAGGACTTCGTTTATCAATATATTCCTAAAACAACATCATTGGATGCATAGAATCGGGCTGAATGGAATAAGTGTGTGGCGAAGGCAAGGTAGATAATCCTTGAGGAATTTCAAGACCACATTGTCTCAAGTCTCCATGAAAAGGAAACTCTGTATGTTATGTCGAAATCATTGACAGACTTGTATCGGAATAGTAGGGACCAAAGGAAATTAGCACTGAAAGGTGAGACTATTCCAAAGTCAAAATGGAGAGAGGCAAGACTATTCCAAAATACTTGACCAAGTTCACTCAATGTCATGATGAGCTTGGAAGTGTTGGAATCATGGTTGCTGAGGATGATATGGTGAGTCTTGTTAATTTGGGACTCCCAAAGAGTTGTCATAGTTATGAGGACTCTATCAATGGTCGGGAGAAGCTTCCAGATTGGGAATGACTGTGGTCGAATTTGATGCATGAGGAGATCAGGAGGAACATTAGGGATGTTCATCAAAGACTAATGATGAAGTGAATTATGCCTTACTGATTAAGGTGAGGAAAGGGAAAGGGAAAGATTCCCATTCCAAGTCAGATTCTTGTCATGGAGGCAAGAAGAAACAAATGACGAAAGTGAAATTATTTCATTGTCATAAGCTTGGCCATTTTTCTACAAATTGTCCACTTAAGAAGTCCAGGTGTAAGTCTTTAGGAGGAGCGGCGGGTGAGGCTTTAGCCTCTCAATTCGAATTGGACTTTTCCCTAATTGCATGCATGGTGTCCTCAATGATGGGAAGTGCATTGTACTTAGACAGTGGAGCTTCATTGTACATGACTAGTGATGAGGCATTATTCAGTGACCTAAAGGAGAAATATCTCCAAATGCGTATCGAGATGGACGATGATGGGAGGTATAGTGCTACTGGATTGGGCATGATTACTTTTTAGAGGGAGAATGGGGCTCCACTCACCTTCAATAATGTTATGTATGTGCCCGGGCTGAAGAAGAACTTGGTATCCATTGCCATGTTTGAGGATAAAGGCTATGATATTATATTCTTGAAATGAAAGGTGTTCCTTCAACACATAGCTGCGGGTCAAGTAAAAAGGATAGGGATTCAGGTGAAGAATCTCTATAAGCTATAGGTAGAGGATTGTGTTGCTTTGAGCACAAAAGAAGAGATGGTGTAGAGCGGAGACATTGGCAAGTTGTGGCCAAGGATATTAGGTCACTTGCATCATGGGGCTTTGAAGATCATGCAGCAAATCTCTGTCGGTTTTCCCAAAGGTACGCTAGAGAAAGTTGATACATGCAAGGGGTGTACTTTGGGTAAATACACCAAGTCTTTCTTTAACGACGTAAACAGTCAAGAAGAAGCTTTTCTAGAGTGATTCCATTTAGATATGTGTGGACCATTCTCAATAGCATCCATGGCCAGACACAGGTATTATGTTATATTTTTTGATGGATTTTCTAAAAAATATTGGATATTTTTCATGGAGAAAAGGGATCAAACCTTCATAATTTTTGTGATTTTAAAGAATTGGAGGAGAAAGAGTCAGGAAAGAAGGTTAAATATCTATGGAGTGATAATAGTGGTGAGTATGTCTCAAACGAGTTTAAGAACTTCTATGCAGCAGAAGGAATTAAACAGGAGTTGACAACACCCCATAACCCTCATCAGAATAGGGTGGTTGAGAGGAAGAACAAAAGCATAATAAGGGAAGAGAGGGTGATATTTCATGATCAGGGTCTCCCACTACACTCATGGGCTGAGGTGTGTAATGCAACAGTTTATGTTCAGAACTGTGGCCTACATCTGATACTTGGGATGAAGACACCAGAGGAGGCTTATTCTGGTAAGACGACAGTCGTTCGTCACTTTGAGATTTTTGGGTCATCAATATATTTCCATGTGACCAAAGATGCATGGAAGAAGCTTCAGCTAACAAGAAAGTTAGGTATCTTTATGGGGTACACTGATACACCTCACAACTATCAAGTGTAATTGTTGACTAGTAGGATGATAGTGGTTCGCAGGGATGTTAGATTCGATGAAGAGAAGGCCATATGAGTTTCCCTTGAGAGGGAGATTCAACTACATGTGATTGAGGATATTTTAGCTCCTAAGGTTGAGGAGGCTTATATTGATGTGGAGCAGCCACATACAGAGGATCTGAGAGTGGAGACATCCACTTAGGCAACATCTTCTAGAGTTGGGAGAAAGCGCACTAGAGAGGCAAATAGATTATTGTCAGATGCTAGAGATAATGTGGGAGGTGTTGGCATTATGTTTTCTGGTATGACTGTATGTTACAGATGTTGTACTTGATGGAAACTCCAGTGGTAAGGTTCTCAGTTTGTTGAAAATTAAGAAGGACGCAGGCAATCGGTTCAGAAAGTGCGTCCCCGCAGGTATACCATGCAGAACCCGCGTCCAGGGACGCCGGCCAGCCGTTCAGGGGGTGCGTCTACCCAGTGCACACATTTCAAGGCAGAGAAAAGCACGTGGGGGTTTCTAGTGTGGTATCTAGCCGACGGTTTTGTGTTTCTATGGTGTCGGCTTGTGGTATTGTTCCATGTTTTGGGGAGGAGCTTGCCTATATAAAGCAAAGGAGTTCATTTGGATTGTGCAATTGTCTTGGGTTGAATATCTTATTTGGTGAGATCTAGTCCAGATCTAAGAGGGCGAATCTTCTAATGGACTGTGATCGCTATGGCGCATGATCAGATCTGTAGATCTGACTGATTGGGTTTGTCCTAAAGCCTTCATATCATTTATATCTGAAGGGTCGCAGGTTCAGTGAAGGGAAAGTGCGCCGGGACGCAGGTACTGTAAAGAGCAAATGCGCCGAGACGCAGCACAGTAGAGAGAGACCTGCGTGGGGACACAGGGCGATCAAGGTTCAGGTGCGTCTCTGAAGCAGAAGGACGTGGCGCGATAGCTTTTTTAGGTGCGTCTCTGTAGAGAAAGACGCGGCGCGATAATATCTTTGGGTGCGTCCCTGAAGCAACAGAACGCAGAGCAGTCAAAGGAACAGTGCGTGGGAACGCAGCAGAGTAGAAGGATATCTGCGTGTGGACGCAGAGTAGCAGAAGGTTAACGGCATCTGGTCGCAGGCCTCAGAAAGAAAAATTGCGTCTTTGTTTTAAGATGTTCTGTTGATTGAATTTCTCTGTTGATAAGGTGTTCTGGGTTGGTTCTGTTATTGCTGATCTGATATCTGTAGTGGTCTATATCTGTTATGTACTTGTTGATCATCTGATGCTTTATAAAAGGAAGTAGGGGGTTGTAGCTCCCTTCCAGGAGTAGACTGGAAAACGAGAAAGAGAGAGAGTTGTAGCTCTCTGCAGGTTGCAGTCTGCGTACTGGTAAAGGACTGCAGCAGTACAAAATCATTGTAAAAGAAGTTTCTAAATTGAAAGAAGATAGAGACATATTGCAGCAGGTGGTTTTCACCCACATTGGGTTTCCACCTTACATCTTGTGTTCTTTGGTGTGACTATCTGTTTTTTTTTATGCTCATTATTTTATGGTACTGACATGCAAAAATAATTCAAAGATCAAATAAGGAAGATTTATTAAATTGCTTGATAATACTGATTCACCCCCCCTCTCAGTATTATTTCCAACAATTGGTATCAGAGCAGGTCCTTCAGAAAAGCTTGATCGCTTGAAGGTAGATCGTTCATCATGAGCAACTACGAGAGAGAAGCATCAATCAGGCCACCGATTTTTGATGGGACAAACTTCAATTATTGGAAGGTAAGAGTTACTGCATATCTTCAATCTCTTGGTACAGAAGTTTGGGACATTGTAGAAACAGGCTATGCTTTTCCTTCAGCTACTCCTACAGATCCAGCTGAGAAAAAGAAGTATGAAACAAATGCAAAAGCAGTCAGTACTTTATTAGGAAGTATATCCCAAACAGAATTCATGAAGGTAATGCACTTCAAATCAGCAAAAGAGATATGGGACAAAATGATCACGAGCTATGAAGGAGATGAACAGGTAAAACAAGCTAAACTTCAAACTCTCAGGATTCAATATGAGACTCTCAAGATGTATAATGATGAAAGTGTGGCTAATTATTTTCTTCGGGTAGATGAGATTGTTAATTGTATGAAAAATTTGGGTGAAGAAATAAAAGAGGCTATAGTAGTTCAAAAGATTCTAAGATCATTATCCCCCAAGTTTGAATCTAAAGTATCTGCAATAGAAGAAAAGGAAAATCTCCGTGTTCTCACTATGTCTCAGCTACATGGAATTCTAACTGCTTATGAAATGAGAAAGGGAGGTCCATCAGACAGAAGGGAAGCTGCTTTTAAGGCATCAGGCAAAGAAGATTACTATGAAGCAAGCCATGTTCCAGAAGAAGAGGAAGAAGAATCAAATTTTGTCAGAAATCTTCAAAGGGGTTCTGGAAGGTTCAGAGGTAAGCTACCTTTCAAATGCTTTGCTTGTGGAAGAGTAGGTCATTATGCTGCAAAATGTCCTTATAAGGATAAAGGAAAGGAACCTGCTAGATGGAACAAGAAACAAAGTGCAAATAAGAAAAGCTACTACACCCATGAAGATAGTGATGGCTTATCAAACAGTGATGAAGATGAACAAGGTAATAAATATACGCTGTTAATGGCATTTGAAGATGATGATTATGAGGATGCTGTAGATGTGGATAATCTCTATGATGAAATTACTAGACTCAAGAGATGTATAGAAGAAAAGAATGTGATCATTGATACTCTACAATTTCAAATTGATGAAAAGGAAAAACATCTTGAAAAACTAGAAGGTGAAATTGTTGGTCTCAGAAAAGAAATTGAGAAAACAAAAGCTATTAATCTTAAGTTTGTCAAAGGATCTGAAACTTTGGATGAGATTATCAATGTGCAGCGGTCTCCTCTAAACAAGACAGGTTTGGGCTATAATGGAGAAACCTCTCAAGCATCCACCTCAAAAAGTTATCTTGATGCAGCAAGAAGAAATGAGCAAAAGAACAATGAAGATAATCAGGTAAAGCAGGGACGAATTACAAACAGAAACTATCAGGGGCAATCCATCTTAAGGGTGAACAAAAGCTACAACCAGCCACAGGTAAAATCTTCTCAGTTTGGTTCAGGAATAGATGAAAATAGAAATTACAATCAGTTGGTTGGTAGATTCAATAACCGCAAAAGCTTCTTCAATGGACAATGCTTTTCTTGCCATAACTTTGGTCACAAAGCAGCTCAATGTGTTGCATATAAAACAATCATGACTAGGGAAGCTCAAAAACAAAGAAGTATGATTACAAAAAGGACCTATAACAACTTTTCGGCTCTTGAAAATGAAGTTGAATGTTCTATTTGCAATAATTTTGGTCATGAAGACTCTGAATGCAGGAGCAGGTTTCAGGAGAAAAAGGAACAAGAAGGGAAAAAGGAACAAGCCACAAGCACCAAAACATGGAGAATAAAGGAACCTCAAACAGAAAGATGTGGGATAGCATTTTATGCAGAAGGACAGGAAAATCTATGGTACATTGACAGTGGATGTTCGAAACATATGACAGGTGATAAAGAAAAACTTGAATCTTATTCTACTTTAGAAAAGGGAAAGAAAGTTTCTTTTGGAAATGATACTCCTGCAACTATAAAAGGAAAAGGTATTGCTCCTTTAAAAGAGAAGGTCAAGGCTGGAAATGTTTTGTATGTTGATGGATTGAAGCATAATCTACTAAGTGTCAGCCAGATGTGTGATCAAAGAACCGAGGTTATTTTCAGATCGAATGGATGTCTTGTTCGTGATCTTGATACAGGTAAAACAGTACTCAAAGGCAAAAGAACTCCAAATAATCTGTACATATTTGAAGAAGGACAACAACAATGCTATCTAAGCAAGGATGAAGAGCACTGGTTATGGCATCGAAGGTTGGGACATCTAAGCTTCTCACAAATAAGGAAAGCATGCAAATATCAGGCGGTTCGTGATCTTCCAGATATCAAAATTCCTGACAACACCATATGCAGATCATGTCAGTTTGGAAAACAAACCAGGACTAACTTTCCAGAGAAAGAAGGATCAGCTAGCATGCCTCTTGAGCTAGTACATACAGATACATGTGGTCCATTCAGGAAAAGAACACCTAGAGGAGAGGAATACTTGATATTATTTATTGACGATTTCTCCAGGTTTGTCTGGTTAGGACTCATGAAGCACAAAGATGAAGCATTCGAAAAATTCAAGTCCTTCAAAGCCTTGGTTGAAAATGAATCAGGTCACAAAATTAAGTGCCTCAGATCCGACAGAGGTGGGGAATTTACTTCAAATGAATTTTTCGATTTCTGTGATGAACATGGGATAAGGAGAGAATTCTCTACAGCTAGAACTCCTCAGCAAAATGGAGTTGTTGAAAGAATGAACAGAACAATCCAACAAATGGCTCGTGCTATGCTTGATGAATCAGGAACTCCCGCAACTTTCTGGGGTGAAGCTGCACATGCTGCGGTTATTATTCTCAACAAGACAAATGTCCGGGTGAACAGCACTCAAACTCCTCATGAGCTCTGGAGTGGTAAAACTCCTTCGGTAAAGCACTTCAAAATCTTTGGGAGCAAATGCTATATCAAGAATACTGATGAGCAGCTTGGCAAACTTGAACCTAGAGCAGATGAAGGCATTCTTCTTGGCTATTCTCCACATAGCAAAGCATACAAATGCTACAATAAAAGACTTGGCAGAATTGTTGACAGCATTGATGTAGTGGTTGATGAGAAGGGATATATTCCTAGGCAAGTACATCATGAAGATATAGAAGAAGATGAAGGCTACCCTCAAAGACAGAATGATGAAGAAGAAGAACCCCAAGGAGAACCTCAAGAAGAACCAGAGGAGCAGACAAGAATAGAAGAGAAAACTCCATCCATATATGTTCAGAAGAATCATCCAGAATCTCAGATTGTGGGGCAGAAAGAAGCAGGTGTACAAACAAGAAGAACAGTTGCAGAAGCCTCAAGCTATTTGGCATTACTCTCCTCTACTGAACCACAAAATGTGAAAGAAGCATGCAAAGATGAATGTTGGGTGAAAGCAATGAATGAAGAACTTGAGCAAATCGAAAAGAACAACACTTGGGAGCTAGTTCCTAGACCAAAGGATAAGAATGTTATCAGAACAAAATGGGTCTTCAAAAATAAATTGAATGAAAATGGAGAAGTAATTAGAAACAAAGCCAGACTTGTTTGTAAAGGGTATGCGCAGCAAGAAGGAATAGACTTTGAAGAAACTTTTGCTCCTATTGCAAGACTTGAGGCCATTCGAATGTTCCTTGCTCTCTCAAGTTTTCAAAACTTCAAAGTATTTCAAATGGACGTGAAATTAGCCTTTCTGAATGGAGACTTGGAAGAAGAAGTGTACATTGAACAGCCAGATGGGTTCATTCTTGGAAATGATCCGAATCTTGTATGCCGATTGAAAAAGGCTCTCTATGGTCTCAAACAAGCTCCAAGGGCTTGGTACTACCGGTTGGACAAATATCTTCATCAACAAGGTTTCTCAAAAGGTTCAGCAGATAGCAATCTGTATATAAAAGTTGAAAATAACAAATTGCTAATACTTGTTGTGTATGTAGATGACATTATTTTTGGCAGCAATGAAGAAGCTATGAGTCAAAGCTTTGCCTCGGTCATGCAGAAAGAATTTGAAATGTCCTTGCTAGGAGAACTGACATATTTCCTTGGTTTGCAAATCCAACAAAAGGAAGGAGGAATCTTTTTATCTCAAACCAAGTATCTCAAGCAGATTTTGAAGAAATATGGCATGGAAGATGCAAAACCAGTATGTACACCCATGGTCACAGGATGTAGTCTCAGTGCAAATGATGAATCTGCAGCAGTACATCAACCAACCTACAGATCTATGATTGGAAGTTTACTATATTTGACAGGTACCCGACCGGACATCATGCATGCAGTTGGAATAGTTGGAAGATTTCAGGCAAATCCGAAGGAGACTCATCTTCAGGCAGTAAAGAGAATTTTCAAATATCTTCAAGGGACTCAAAATTATGGCTTATGGTATATTAGAGATACAGATCTTACTCTTCATGCTTATACAGATGCAGATTGGGCCGGAAGCGTGGATGACAGGAAAAGCACAAGTGGTGGTGCGTTCTTTATGGGTTCCAGACTGGTATCTTGGTTCAGCAAGAAATAGAGTTCGATTGCCTTGTCTACAGCTGAAGCGGAATATGTTGCTGCTGCATCTTGTTGCACTCAACTCCTTTGGATGATGCAGACTTTGCAGGATTTTCAAATCACTTGTACACCACCTATCCCCATCTTATGTGATAACACAAGTGCAATCAGCATCTCAAAGAATCCGGTTATGCATTCAAAAACCATGCACATACTAATCAAGTACCATTTTCTCCGGGAACAAGTGCTTGAACAGAAAGTCAAGTTGGAATATGTTCCTTCCAAGGAACAAGTTGCTGATATTCTTACCAAACCATTGCCCAGGGACACGTTTGAATACCTCAGGCAAAAGCTGGGGGTTGTTGATGCATCATCTTGTTGAACCTCTTCTTATTGGTGGTACAGGTTCAGGGGGAGCACATAATGCATTGTTGGCATTATGGAGAAGGAGATCTTGGAAATAGCTGCAATATGTCTCTATCTCTTTCATGGTGGTGCGTTGCTGCAGATCTGGTTCATATTCAGGGGGAGCATGAGCTTAGGGGGAGCATACCCTTTGCCCTTGATGTCAAAGGGGGAGAATGAAGCTGAAGTTTGTGAGGTTGCCATCAAGTCCAAAGGGGGAGATTGTTGGCATTATGTTTTCTGGTATGACTGTATGTTACAGATGTTGTACTTGATGGCAACTCCAGTGGTAAGGCTCTCAGTTTGTTGAAAATTAAGAAGGACGCAGGCAATCGGTTCAGAAAGTGCGTCCCCGCAGGTATACCATGCAGAACCCGCGTCCAGGGACGCCGGCCAGCCGTTCAGGGGGTGCGTCTACCCAGTGCACACATTTCAAGGCAGAGAAAAGCACGTGGGGGTTTCTAGTGTGGTATCTAGCCGACGGTTTTGTGTTTCTATGGTGTCGGCTCGTGGTATTGTTCCATGTTTTGGGGAGGAGCTTGCCTATATAAAGCAAAGGAGTTCATTTGGATTGTGCAATTGTCTTGGGTTGAATATCTTATTTGGTGAGATCTAGTCCAGATCTAAGAGGGCGAATCTTCTAATGGACTGTGATCTCTATGGCGCATGATCAGATCTGTAGATCTGACTGATTGGGTTTGTCCTAAAGCCTTCATATCATTTATATCTGAAGGGTCGCAGGTTCAGTGAAGGGAAAGTGCGCCGGGACGCAGGTACTGTAAAGAGCAAATGCACCGAGACGCAGCATAGTAGAGAGAGACTTGCGTGGGGACGCAGGGCGATCAAGGTTCAGGTGCGTCTCTGAAGCAGAAGGACGCGGCGCGATAGCTTTTTCAGGTGCGTCTCTATAGAGAAAGACGCGGCGCGATAATATCTTTGGGTGCGTCCCTGAAGCAACAGAACGCAGAGCAGTCAAAGGAATAGTGCGTGGGAACGCAGCAGAGCAGAAGGATATCTGCGTGTGGACGCAAAGTAGCAGAAGGTTAACGGCGTCTGGTCGCAGGCCTCAGAAAGAAAAACTGTGTCTTTGTTTTAAGATGTTCTGTTGATTGAATTTCTCTGTTGATAAGGTGTTCTGGGTTGGTTCTGTTATTGCTGATCTGATATCTGTAGTGGTCTATATCTGTTATGTACTTGTTGATCATCTGATGCTTTATAAAAGGAAGTAGGGGGTTGTAGCTCCCTTCCAGGAGTAGACTGGAAAACGAGAAAGAGAGAGAGTTGTAGCTCTCTGCAGGTTGCAGCCTGCGTACTGGTAAAGGACTGCACCAGTACAAAATCATTGTAAAAGAAGTTTCTAAATTGAAAGAAGATAGAGACATATTGCAGCAGGTGGTTTTCACCCACATTGGGTTTCCACCTTACATCTTGTGTTCTTTGGTGTGACTATCTGTTTTTATTTATGCTCATTATTTTATGGTACTGACATGCAAAAATAATTCAAAGATCAAATAAGGAAGATTTATTAAATTGCTTGATAATACTGATTCACCCCCCCCTCTCAGTATTATTTCCAACAGGAGGACCCACATCACAACGCAGATAGAGGAGGTCACATGACAGGTACACTGGATACATGAATCTTATGAGTAGATGCATTGTGACAGAACCATCTTCCTTTGAGGAATCAATGCAACAACTAGTTTGGGTTAATGCCATGGTGGAGGAGTATGACTCCATAGTTCATAACAATGTTTAGGATGTGGTATCAAGGTAGGAGGATAAATCTGTGGTGAAATCCTGTTGGCTTTACAAGGTAAAACAAGATGCAGATGGTAGTGTGGAGAGGCATAAGGCTAGATTTGTGGCCAGTGGCTTTTCACAGGTAGAGGGGATTGTTGTAGAGGTAAATGTTCTCTGCGGACAGAGACGATCCCTACTAGCCCAGACCGGGTCTAGCAACAATCACACAATGCTATCACGCAAGTTCCTAATTTCAAATAAAAAGTGGATGGTGAGAACCTACTTGGATTCCAACGCTAGTGTTCATCGAAGAGATGTCGCCCTCGTTCCTTTGCCTTGGCCGGTCACGGTCCCCACGATCTCCGTGATTGGACACCTGCACATGCAAAGAGTAACACGAAAACAAGCATAAAATCTAGTAGATGCAATTATATATCAGTCAGAAAAGATATAACTCAACATCAAACATAAAACAATGAGAGTGGAACCATAATGATAGTCATCTATTATTAATAAATAACAAAGAAGAATACAACCATTGTTCTGACGGCAAATCCTCCTTTGGCTGGGTAGTCAGCTACAAAATTCTTGCAAATCTTGTTGGGGTGAGGAACAAGCCTCTCTCTCTTTGGGTGGCAAGAATCTCCTTACTTAGATTTGGCCTTATGGGTGCAAAGAAGGCTCTTGCGGCTTCAAACTCTCTATCACTATGCTGGAACTAGAACTACTGCAACTATCACTAGCTTGCTCAAGGCATAGAGGCAAGCTTTTATAGATAGAGAAGAAAGAGATAGGATCAACCACATTATTCATGGGATTGGCTTTATCACTTGGAAACTTCCATGAAAGGTGGCAAACCACTTTCCCTTCTATGGAGATTTGAAACCAAACCATCCTAGCTCAACATAGATTCAGTTGGTGAATGGGTTAAGGAGAACCTTCAGAAGCTTGTTGGTTAAAAAATTTACTCAATTCGGTTGGCGCGAGTGCGACTCTGAGACAGAGCACCAATGGCGCGCCCATTTTAGAGGATTTCCCTCATTGGCACGGGCAGTGAACTGTGGACCCGCGCTAATGCAAAAAGAGCTGTTTTCATGGGTATTTTGCAGGAGATGTCTTCAGAGCATATGGAGCTCATACTTAGAGGAATATGATGCAAGTGGTTTCAGGTCATGTCACTTCTCACAGGTCCCGGAATGAGTCCTCCAGTGTGCGGGTGACGGGTAACAGGGACGGTGACAAACGGTGACAAATTGCTGTGTAACAGATGTCCCCTAAAGCATGAGGCCCGAGAGAGAGAGGGGTGAAATGCTTTACAAGAACATGCGTGACTGAAAACACGGTCGTCGGAGAACCTGCGTAAAGAAGTACAACTGATAGCTCAAGTACATGATATATGTGGTATGGGCGCAGCCATCCATAGCAGAGTACATAACAATCTAGATCCTAGGCATGGACACAGCCATCCAGAGAGGATCGATAAATAGACTCAGGCATGGTCGCAGCCATCCAGTGAATGAGTCATGTAATGATCATAATAATCCACAAATCGCAACCTGGATTCCAATAGACAAAATCCAGGGTCTTGTGCTCCATCTCGACCGAAACAGAGTACAAGTCCAAGCATGCGAATACATGAGTTGAAGTCGAACATGCATGGACATCGTCTGATTACCAGTCAATGATGAAAACTGTTAATAGATGCGAGAGGTACCACCAATAATGAAAATGGCCCTCAAGGTACTATAGGTACAATCTACGGTGTGCGAATAAGTGAGCTGGCGTCGAACACCCGTAGAATCATTCGATCGGAGGCCAATGATGAAAACCCCTCGTCGAACATGAAGAACCTGCCATTGAGGCATGTAGGCTCCAAGGCACCAAAAGGGAGTCTCTAGATCAACTTCCTGGATAATGAGCTGATGTCGATAGGAAGTGACCTTGATCAAAGGTGGGCCATACTGTTTCCCACATCAGTGACACGAGACAGAGGAAGAATGTTGTGGTGAATCAAAATTATGTGAGGTATCAGAGGAGGTTGTACTGCTGCAGAGGTCAACTTCTCTTGAACATATCGGTGGCACGACGGTGGATTCGGTAGTATTTGACATCAAATAAGCAGAGGTCATGGTGACAAGGCAATGAACAGATGAGAGGTCAAATAGGATAACACAAACCCACGGAGGCAAGTGTAAAAACAAGATCAGATGTTCCCACCCAGACACGAACGTAGACTAGTGCCATGTTCAAGAGTGACATACTGCCGACATGACAATAATTATGGGTCCGTTTTCCCCACCATTTCTGGCGAGTACCCTAGTTATTTTTAACAAGCTTGACGGGGATAGCATATGCTTGTGAGCGTCATTTCGACAAAACCCGATGTCATTAAGTTTTAACGAGTTTGACAAAGGAAGAACTCGGCGTCTTTTCCTGTTTAGAGAGTCTGAAAAGACAACAGAAAAGATAACTCCAGGGGGGTCCTTTTTCGTAAAGTTGTGTCTCCCGAGCCCGAAAAAGTATAAAACAATGCTCGAAAGAACCGCCCGACCATTACGATCGAGGATTACTTTTCATTTATAGTGACATCGATCTGAAAAAAGTAAAAAAGCAATCAACATCACGTCGTTTCATTAACCATTAACGAACCTGAAACGAAAAGGGTCCGACGATATTTTCATTTTTACATGGTCGGAAAAGGGTTTAAAGACGACCGCCTCTTATTTACGTTTAACGAGTCAAGAGGGATAACTCGGTGATCTTTTCATTTTTAGCGGGTCAGAAAAGAGCTGAAAGATGACTCCACCTAGAGGAACGAGTGGTATAAAGAGTATAAATTGGTTCCGGCAATGGTGGAACTGCTCAAAACATATAATGGTCAAGAGGCTGGCTAACAAAACCACTCATAACTGCGGTCCCTCAGGAAAGGAAAAACAACCAAGTGAAAGCATATGATCAGCCAAAGAGATGGTGGCGATGGAATGAAACAACCAAGGCTCATCTAATAGAATTTAGCAGATAAAAGGAAATCACGAGATGTAAATCAGGTATGGGTTCAATTTTACACAAGCTTGAACCATGGAGAACTCTGCTTGGATTCGGTTTCATGTTTACACAAGCTTGAAACGAAAAACTATGCTTGTTATAAGTTCGCATGCCCCCAACATAATGACGCAAATCAAGGTACATGCCCCCCAAGCTTCATTGCATTCAACAAAGTGGATGGAATGAAGGTTCACTTTCGAGATCTTGGAAAGACTCGACTGGTATTTTACAAGATCTTAATCAAAAGACTCAATCGGGAAAGAGAGTTGTTTCATTTTTTTAATGAGGTTGACACAGTAAACTAACTATCCTCATAACCCTTGTTTCATTTTTTAAGGAGCTTGACATAGGAAAGCGAACTATGCTCCGCCCAGACCCAGTTTCATTTTTTAAGGAGCTTGACACAGGAAAGGAACTATGCTCCGACCAGACCTAGTTTTATTTTTTAAGGAGCTTGACATAGGAAACTGAACTATGCTCCGACCAGACCTAGTTTCATTTTTTAAGGAGCTTGACACCGAAAAGGAACTATGCTCCACCAAACCTAGTTTCATTTTTTAAGGAGCTTGACACTGGAAAGGAACTATGCTCCACCCTTCTATTCATCATAATGAATAGAAAGTCGGGGCTTCCAAGATTTCCACTCCCGGTGGAAGGGAAACATCTTGGAAGTTAGGGCCCAATGCCCCCAGGACACTATGCACAATGGTGGCATCACTGGATCCAGGCATGGGATAGGTGGCCACGTAGTTGATCTGTGGTGGGGTAGATGCAACTGGTGGATGAAAACTAGGAGGGGACGACAATGGCGCAGGAGGCATCGGGGGACTAACAAATGACACTTGATCGATAGTCACAATTCTTCCATCGTGCGGAAAGCAAACCACACGGAAAAGCGAAGAAACAAGGGCCCCCATGGCGTAAACATAGTCGCGACCAAGGAGAAGACTAAAGTCTAAAACACCTTGGGTAACCAAGATGTCTATATAGACGGTTTTGCCTCCCAAAGTAATAGGGAACTTCGGGAGAACTCCTAGAGATGGACAGGCTCCTCCGTCGAAAGCCAACAGATTCTGAGTGACTGGCCCAAGCTGCGGGGAACCTAAAGCTTGCCAAGTAGTGTACGACATAAGACTGACAGACGCCCCTTCATCCAAAAAAGTGCCAGGTACTGCCTTAGCACAGGCATGTACTATGATCTGGAAAGGCATATGGGATGGAAGGCGACCGGCGATCAGGCGATTCCAATCAAAGGAAGTGACCAGACTACTTGGTGGGGGAATCGTATGATTGCCCCCATGTGCTAAAGGAACCGAAGGAGAACCTTCAGGAGCAGCTAGTTTAGGAGAGTCATTTCGGGACTCAGGAGAATCTGAAGAGACGAGAAGAACATGGGCGTGATTCTCTTCTGAAATAGAGTGAGCGAGCGGCTGACTCAAGTCGACACTCTTTCCGACCAATGGTTGGTCCGGAACAAGCTGGGGACAGCCGGGTTCGGGAAGAGGAGCCTGGACAAGAGAAGAATTTGAAGCAATCTCTTTGTCAGCAGGGGGACGATCTGTAGCTGCAGAGAGATGTCGATATCCAATGGGTAGTTGGGGTGAAGGAGCTGTAATACTTTCCAAGACAACGGAGGCTTTATCCATGAGTGGACAAAGGTGAAGGGGATGATTTCCTTCACAAAGTCTACAGGGGATTCGAATCTTCCCTTTTCCCTTACCATTCCCAACTGATAAGGTAGCATCGCCGTGAGCTTCAGAGGACAATGAGGGGCGGGCCAGATCACAAGACCATACTTCTAGGACCCTGGGAATGCCAGGACAATCGCGAAGAAGATGGTCCTCCTTGCATAATCGACAAGGAAACTTGACCTTCCGCGGAGGAGCGGAAGGGGGCCCGACTTCAGGTGTACTCGAGGGGGTAGCTGCACTTGTAACCTCTCCCTTAGGAGCCTTCTTCCTCTTTGTCTTCTTCTTCTTCTTCTTAGCCACCAGGTTACTCGAATCTAGACTTTCACCAGGTGAGGTAGAAGATGAGGATGTAGAAGTGGGCGTAGAAGGGGAGAGATTCACCTTAGAATCAACATGATGTTGTTCAGGTGGAGGGACGGATTGACTAGACGGTGAGATGGCAGGGACCAAAGAGGTTGAGAACAACCAAACCGACAACCCAACAGTTAACCCTGGGAGGGACAACGTCGCCATATAAGGAGCACCAACATTTCCAAAAGGAGCGAAATGACCAGGGTTCCCGTCAGAGGGGATCCCTGGGTTGGTGAACCCCAGAAAAGTTGCCATCGAGAATGAAAAGAAGCCTACTCAAGCTAACGCAAACAAGATCTAACCAGGTAATGTTAATCGTGGCCAAATAAATTTTAAGATGCAAAGACACAACTTGACCTTTTCATGTTTTAAGAGTCGAGAAAAGGACAAAAAGGTGACTCTAGTCGCCTTCGAATGTTTTGTGAGCTCGAAGTGACAAACTGCTCAAGTGAGCCTTTTCTTTTAAGGAGTCCGAAAAGGATCAAAAGTGACTACTCTGGAGAGACTAGGCAAAGGGTTTACCAAACAAATCCGTAAAACTACATATACACCTTGGCAGTCATATGAAAACCAAGGACTTCCCATACGGCAGTCAATCTTCCCGAATGCTGTGTTTGGTGTGTTACGGCTTGTAAGGCGGCAGACACGGCTTCCTGTGGATAAAGGATGATAACCTAGTGGGGTCTCCCCTATATACGCGACGGTACGTGGGAGCTCAAGTCCGTGCTAGACCACTATCGAGTCACAAAAGGAGGAATCACCCAACCGTAGTGTGAAACAACAGTGACTAGGTTTAACGACGCCGGAGCACGTCTCTAGCCTAGACCTCTAATTAGTGAGCGTTATGTTCCAATGCGTTTTTAAGTTCATTCAGTTCATTTTATGGTTGATCTTTAGTTAAGTTTCAATTTCCAGGTCCTACCGTATGTAATCTCTCACAATTCCCTAAATGCAAACTATATGCCAAAGAATATCATTTCGTTCGATGAATACTAACTACGAGAGAGTTGAGAATTTTTCAAACAAAATGACCAAAAACAATCAAGAACCACTCTAATGCAGCTAATGACAAATAAACGAAACTTTTCTTTGTTTTAAATCGCTTAATCAATGAAAAGCTTCTAATTTCAATTAACTAATGCAACGCAAAAGAGATTATTCGTTTTCTTTTCAATGGCAAAGTGCACTAAACAAATTTTGAGAGATAGTAACACCGAGAAAAAAGATCAATTTCACTCAATGAGCACACAATCGAATCCCAAAACACCAAGATAGTCCTTCAAACCAAGAAGAAAACACAAAGACCTCTACGAGCTATGTAATCTAAGCCCAAACGAAGTCAAGCGAAATCCAAGCGGAAAAGGAGCAAAGCACTTGAATACCAACAAAAGGCTTTGACAACTACTGAGCAAGCGCAAAAAGTAATCACAAAGTCGACTGGACAATCAAAGAACCCAAGACTCCTACGGAAGGCTCGACGCACAAAGCCACTAGATGCCCTAGGGCTAAAATGTGAAATCGACAGAAAAAGGCAAACACCCGAAGGATGAAGGTCTAAAACCAGTCAAACAAGGATCAAACACACTCCAGTAATTGAAAAAGACGCGGAAAAATACAAATCCAAGCTCAGAGGGCTTGAAGACAAGCGAACTGGAAAAGTTGACAGGCCTAGCGCGACTGTCAGGCTGCAACTCGCACTTTTATGGGATTGGCACGGGTGGTCTTTGAGCAACTTGCGCTAATTGGCGCGACTGTAAGGCTAAAAAGCGCGCTAATAGAGTTTGCTAAGTCAAAAACAAAAGCAAGCAATCCAAGGCTTGAAAACAGTATCTAGTTAAACCAAGGAGCAAGAAACAACAAGAAATCCAACCCAGAAAGCTATCTAAGCAATCAAACAAGAAACCAAAGAGACAAGACCTCCCCAGCAAAGTTGCCAGATTGTTGTAGAGGTAAATCCTCTCTGCGGACAGAGACGATCCCTACTAGCCCAGACCGGGTCTAGCAACAATCACACAATGCTATCAGGCAAGTTCCTAATTGCAAATAAAAAGTGGATGGTGAGAACCTACTTGGATTCCAACGCTAGTGTTCATCGAAGAGATGTCGCCCTCGTTCCTTTGCCTTGACCGGTCATGGTCCCCACGATCTCTGTGATTGGACACCTGCACATGCAAAGAATAACACGAAAACAAGCATAAAATCTAGTAGATGCAATTATATATCAGTCAGAAAAGATATAACTCAACATCAAACATAAAACAATGAGAGTGGAACCATAATGATAGTCATCTATTATTAATAAATAACAAAGAAGAATACAACCATTGTTCTGACGTCAAATCCTCCTTTGGCTGGGTAGTCAGCTACACAAGTCTTGCAAAGCTTGTTGGGGTGAGGAACAAGCCTCTCTCTCTTTGGGTGGCAAGAATCTCCTTACTTAGATTTGGCCTTATGGGTGCAAAGAAGGCTCTTGCGGCTTCAAACTCTCTATCACTATGCTGGAACTAGAACTACTGCAACTATCACTAGCTTGCTCAAGGCATAGGGGCAAGCTTTTATAGATAGAGAAGAAAGAGTTAAGATCAACCACATTATTCATGGGATTGGCTTTATCACTTGGAAACTTCCATGAAAGGTGGCAAACCACTTTCACTTCTATGGAGATTCGAAGCCAAACCATCCTAGCTCAACATAGATTCCGTTGGTGAATGGGTTAAGGAGAACCTTCGGAAGCTTATCGGTTAAAAACTTTACTCAATTCGGTTGGTGCGAGTGCGACTCTGAGACAGAGCGCCAATGGCGCCCTTTTTAAAGGATTTCCCTCATTGGCGTGGGCAGTGAACTGTGGACCCGTGCTAATGCAAAAATAGTTGTTTTCATGGGTATTTTGCAGGAGATGTCTTCAAGGCATATGGAGCTCATACTTAGAGGAATATGATGCAAGTGGTTTCAGGTCATGTCACTTCTCACAGGTCCCGGAATGAGTCCTCCAGTGTGCAGGTGAGGGGTAACAGGGACGGTGACAAACGGTGACAAATTGCTGTGTAACAGAGACGCCAAATTGTTGTAGAGGTAAATCCTCTCTGCGGACAGAGAAGATCCCTGCTAGCCCAGACCGGGTCTAGCAACAATCACACAATGCTATCACGCAAGTTCCTAATTGCAAATAAAAAGTGGATGGTGAGAACCTACTTGGATTCCAACGCTAGTGTTCATCGAAGAGATGTCACCCTCGTTCCTTTGCCTTGGTCGGTCACAGTCCCCACGATCTCCGTGATTGGACACCTGCACATGCAAAGAATAACACGAAAACAAGCATAAAATCTAGTAGATGCAATTATATATCAGTCAGAAAAGATATAACTCAACATCAAACATAAAACAATGAGAGTGGAACCATAATGATAGTCATCTATTATTAATAAATAACAAAGAAGAATACAACCATTGTTCTGACGTCAAATCCTCCTTTGGCTGGGTAGTCAGCTACACAAGTCTTGCAAAGCTTGTTGGGGTGAGGAACAAGCCTCTCTCTCTTTGGGTGGCAAGAATCTCCTTACTTAGATTTGGCCTTATGGGTGCAAAGAAGGCTCTTGCGGCTTCAAACTTTCTATCACTATGCTGGAACTAGAACTACTGCAACTATCACTAGCTTGCTCAAGGCATAGAGGCAAGCTTTTATAGATAGAGAAGAAAGAGATAGGATCAACCACATTATTCATGGGATTGGCTTTATCACTTGGAAACTTCCATGAAAGGTGGCAAACCACTTTCCCTTCTATGGAGATTCGAAGCCAAACCATCCTAGCTCAACATAGATTCAGTTGGTGAATGGGTTAAGGAGAACCTTCGGAAGCTTGTTGGTTAAAAAATTTACTCAAATCAGTTGGCGTGAGTGCAACTTTGAGACAGAGTGCCAATGGCACGCCCTTTTTACAGGATTTCCCTCATTGGCTCGGGCAGTGAACTGTGGACCCGCGCTAATGCAAAAAGAGCTGTTTTCATGGGTATTTTGCAGGAGATGTCTTCAGGGCATATGGAGCTCATACTTAGAGGAATATGATGCAAGTGGTTTCAGGTCATGTCACTTCTCACAGGTCCCGGAATGAGTCCTCCAGTGTGCGGGTGAGGGGTAACAGGGACGGTGACAAACGGTGACAAATTGCTGTGTAACAGGGATTGACTATGATGACACCTTTTCTCCTGTTGCAAGGTACTCATCGATTAGATCTGTATTGGCACTATCAGCATAGATGGGTCGAAAGATACATCATATGGATGTAAAAAAACCTTACTTAATGGCACGATTGAGTTGCATGTGTGTCATCTCAAAAGAGCGTTGTATGGGCTAAAGCAAGCACCTCGTACATGGTACACTAGGATAGATAGCTACTTCACCAGGTTGGGCTTCACAAAGAGTGAAGCGGATGTGAACCTGTACCACATAGTGGTGGAAGGTAAACTGTTGATCATTGTACTTTATTTTGATGATCTCATACTGACAGGTGATGATCAACTGATCAAATTTTGCAAGGAGGACCTTGCAAGAGAGTTTGAGATGAAGGACTTGGGGATCATGCATTACTTTCTAGGCATGGAAGTAGGGTAGGGTGATGGGGAGTTTTTATGTCTCACGGTAAGTATGCCAATTAGATACTTAGGAGGTTCCACATGGAGAGTTTCAAGCCTATGGAGACTCCTCTAGCTGGTAACTAGAGGAAGGAGGATGCTACTTTGGGAGAGGTAGTGGAATATATTGTTTATAGGCAGCTTTTGGGTTCACTCATATACTTGGTTAACACACGACCGAATTTATGCTATGCAGTTAACCAACTTAGTCAAGAAATAGTTAGGCCTACCAAGATGTATTGGAAGGCGATAAAGAATGTATTGAGATGCCTCATGGGTACTACTCAATACAAATTATGGTACAAATGGACAAAGGGAGTGAAGCTTTAAGGTTTCATGGATGCAAATTGGGTAGGGAGTCCATCTGACTAGAAAATCACATCAGGACGGATTTTTAGTATTGGGTCAACGATTGTTTCTTGCTACAGTGGGAAACAAAGTTTGGTTGCACTCAGTTTGGCAGAGGCAGAGTACATGGTTGCAAGTCAGGTAGCATGTGAAGCCATCTAGATGAGGAAGATCCTGGTTATTTTGTTTGTTCAACAGATGGATCCAACAGTGATTTACTGTGATAATTAGAGTTATACCAAAGTCTCTGAAAATCGAGTTTTTCATGATAGGTCCAAGCACATTGATATCTGATATCATCATCTCATAGATTGTGTATTGAGGTGGATCACGTTGTTAGAGTACATTCCCACATAGGAGAAATATGCTGACATTTTGACAACGACATTGTCAAGATGTAAATTTGAGTTTCACATAGATGTGGTTCTTCTTCTTCCTCTTCAGCAGTCACATTGTAACATTCCAGCGCATGGCACAACTGTGTACTCCAATTTGGATGAGCCCATTCTATTGATTCCTTAGGAATTCTGAATATAGCTTTTTTTACCTCCTGGATCACTTCATCAATGGATTCAAACCCATCCTCAAAGCTGAAAGTCAATAAGAAACTCTCTCTTAAGATATCCCATTCTACGGTCCCATGGCGAAGCTCCATCTCCAAATACTAGTTCATTCGAATTGTATCTAAGGTATGAAAAAATATGTACCCATTCTGGTTGTGGTTCTGTCCCCCAAGCCTTAGTCCATCATGCCAAATGATTGCACAGATCATCCTTCCCACTGTACTTTTATGTCATCTGGGTATTAGCATACCCAAACCTTAATCTCATCATCCTTCTGTATTCCTTCCATCGAGCGAAGCTCTCCTTGTGCGTACCCCACCAATGGGTAGGACTAGTGCACAATGCTAACTCCAGTGCTTGGAGGTGATGTTCTTATGGTACTTCCTTTTATAATTCATCTAAAAACAAATCCACATCAGTCAAACCATCATAATTTGGAAGCTTCCTTACCTCATTTGAGACACACTGCACTGATCTGGTCATCATATTGCAACAGAGCGTAGATACTTCATGCAATTGATTCTGTCAATGTTCAAGCTCTTCATCCCAGTATAAGGTGCAGGAACTATCACTATCCCACGCAATTCGTCCATCGACCATAAGATTGATCCAATCTTCTTTTTGTGTTGTGATCTTGTATATCTGGTCTAGGTCATCATCTTCTTCCACAAAGTCACGAACATGTTCAGTATAATGCGCTCCTTCAGTAGGGTCTAGTGGTACTGTAACCCTAAGCGACTTCCTTTCAAACGTCATTTTCCACTTCTTCAAATTGATTACTGCATCCATATCAAAATCCCAGTCAATTCCTAGTATTGCAGGGTACGGGTTACTATCATCCACTATTTCAATGACCTCAAAATTAGCCTACACACTTTTTCCCTCAATGTCTACCTTAACACCATATAAGCACCCATCAGAATAATCTTCTGTTGATTTTCCATGTGCAGCTAAATAGAAAACCACTGCAGCGTAGGTCTCCCTATCCTTTCCCATGTCTTCTTAGGCAAGACATTTGCATCAGATCCCAGATCCAAGATTACCTGGTCCATTTCATATTCGCCTATCTGCGTAGTCAGCCTCATCTTGTACCCTGTTCACTTCTTATGCTTACCAATTTTTCTCACAATGTGTTGTTCAACAAAGGTATTTTCTTTACTTAAGCACTTGTTGATTAACTCTTGCAACCCTTCTACTACTTTCTTATCATGTAGTAACTTCATACAAGTCTTTAGAAAAGTATCTAGTATTGAAGGATCTACCTCTTGTGTCATACTAGTTTCTGACATTTTCTCTTGGCTTCCTAAGGTGGAGGCCTCAGCGAAGTTCTTCTTTGCTTCCATCAAGGTTTCTTTAGTGTGATTAAGGTCAAATTCTATTTCCTTCTCAGCAGCCTTGCACACCCACCTGTCAGTCTCAGGTTGCTTGCCCTTATCTGTACTAGTGGCCATACCACTTCTTGTTACTATATTTATGCTTTGATCTTCTTCGCGGGGCTCTACCCTCATCATTTGGATGTTCTCCGTAGGCAGTTGGGGCTGCATCTTCTTTTCTTTCATCTTTTCTGTAAGGACTGGACATTCCTCTATCACATGGTAAAACTATCTGCAATATTGACATTACGGATGCATGGGGTTTCTGAAATCTCGTGCGAAGTGTCCTGCTTCGCCACAGTTTTAGCAAATTATCTGCCCACTTCCTCGACAAGTTCTTCCCCCTCTTCCTCATCCTCGGCCTTGGAATCCTCCATGCACTGCTCCTGCGCCCTGATCCTGAGGCTAGTTTTCTTCCTGCATTCAATAGGTAGGGGTTCTATCCATCATTATCTGATAACGTTCATCATGAGCTACATATTTACAAAAATTTCAAAACAAATGCTGAGGGGTCTATACAAACTTCTATAGTAAATGGCAATTATCAGTCATGTGTTGTCATGTAACCTGACAAATAGCACACCATGGAACATCTCCTGTGCCTGACCCAACATTATTCTCTAGTTTCAGGGGAACATGCCCTCTCCCAATAAGATAGTTCTTATAAATTGGGTAATGGTGCTTATCATTCCCATGGCTCTTGCACTTCAAGCACCAAACCTTAGCGTGCACCTCTCATTGGGCTTCCTTTCCTTTCTTTAGGCTCTACAACTCCAAATCTCAAGGTTTCACTCCAAGGTTTGTATCCTATACGGGCAAGGCATCCAGCATCATTGCAATTTCTAAGGCTTCTGCTTGTGTCGCAACCTTTTGTTGTGATGGCAGCACTCTTAAGTGTGGCAAGAACGATGCTATATACCAGTCTCAATGCTGGGAATCTCTAATCAACATATTGTCTTGCCTGATCAGGCATTTCAACCTTTGATCAAAATCCCAAGGTTTCTCATCTACCTTTTGCTGAATTTCTTCAAACTCATTCACCAATTGCACCTCTAACTTAGGCTTTCTAAACTCCATGTTCAAAGCTTGCTAGGTCTCTGCCAACGTCGTGGTAGGGTTATCAGTGTAGTACTTAATGTACCATGTCAATGCTCGATCTTGTAAGGCTGTGACCAATTGCGCTTTCTTGATACTATCATTTGTAATCTACTATGTCTTCCATACATCTCTTGCAACAAACCATAATTGTTTGGGATCTTCGATCCCTACCCCTTTAAAAATCAGCATCTTCATTGCATTCACCATGTTGAATGGTGGCAGATGTGGAGATGGAGGTGGAAGTGGAGATGAAGTGGATGGATGAGGTATCCTCAGGATACCCTACTTAATTAACTAAGCTACACTTCGCAGTGTAGTCAGCACCATCCCTTCGTCATCACTTGAAGGGGTTCAATAAGCAGACTATATTTTGACCTTGATCCTTTGTTTCTTCTAAAGAATCTCACACTTTGCATAGCCCAAAAAATCAAGTTAACTACATAACCCTCTTTTCATATAACAATATTTTAATCCAAGTCTTTAATGATTTCAAATACTTACCTCACGGTCCCTTAAAGAGCCTACGTTCTGCTTCGCTATAGCAGATATTGCCAAGTGTGCAGCCAATCCAATGATCCATGACTTGCACGATATTGATTCCTAATGCTTCTAGATGTCGCACCAGTTCCAAAGTCCACACTATAGGGCCGTCAAGCCTCCACTTCCCTTGACTATCGGCCAATTTAGACAACCACTCGTGTAGTTCATTAGGGAATAAAAAATGGATGCTCTAGTCTCGTCTATGTATAAATATCTCAGCAACCACTTCTTCTTGGATAATTTAGGGCTCCTACTCTCTTGAGCCACAAACGCGTGTACTTTTTGGTAAATCCACTTCTCAATCTCTTTCTTTGTAGGAAACCATTTATCACACATCTCTTAGACATATCATGGTCTTGGCAATGGAACCATTTGTTAACTTAAGGGGGCCTGACCCAGGTTCAGAGTTATTCATGATAACCAACAAAACCCTAACTGTTGGCTCTTTTGGTAATAACTTGCATAGCGCAGGTTTTAGTCTCACCCGAAGTAGTATTGGGGGATGCTAGAACCAATTTTCTATCTCTAGAGATCATGTTATATGTATTCTGAAGTCCTCATAGCTCAAATCTGCCTTCACACAGATCTACCAAATTCAAACAGAGACCATAACAGATTTAGCTACTACCTTCTTGAAAATAGTTAATTACTAATTTCATGCATAAATATCAAAGATTCAATAGATTCGAACAGAGAATAATTTTTACTTCATATAAAACATATCATTAAAAAACAATGCATAAACTTAACATAATTAAGAAAAAGGAATAGATGCAAGAGATTTAGTCCAAAATCAATCTTTATTAGATTCAGAGTTCAAATTAGAGACTCTTCCACCCTGTGCACCCAGTTGCAAGCGCCTACACACTCAATTGCAGACTTACACAGGTCTCTGTGCAATCATCTGTAGGAGCCTTCCCCTTTCGCCTAAGTACAAGAAAATAGAGCTTCCCTAACTTAACACTTTCCCTTACACTTGTTCATCATAAAAAATTTATATCTCTGCACTCATGATAACTCATCTATTTATATCCTTTCTATTACAATACCATGGCCTGTAGCCCATGGGTGAGTCTTAAAACCATCATATCACTTACCCATAGAAGTGGCTAAAGCCCCTCTGACTCCTACTGAGTTGTGCGCTCTGCATCCATATTTCACGTAGACTTTACACTCTTTACAAAATTCTACTAAAAAGTTGATTAAACTAACCCAAAATTGACCCTAGGGACCCTATCCCGACATCTTTATATGTGGGTCATATGGCTGTGATTTCATTGGTATATATGTTGTTATTATGTTAGTTATATATATATATTTTTTAAAGTAGCTATGTATGGCTCTTATCATGTTTTTACTTGTAAATGAATGAACAATGTATCTATGACCTAATGGATGAAATGGTAGTCAATGTGTTGAGGCATCAATGTATCTTAGCGATTCTCAACTAAGTATGAGACCCCTATGCTCAGATATGTTATTTACACCTGTAGATTACATATTCATGATATGTTTGACGAAATGCTTGTCATGGCTAGTAGGGGTCCAGTCAAGGTCCTGTTCAAGTAATTATTTTTCACTGTCATTTCCATGTTATCCTACTATTCTAAAGGTGTCATTCTATTATGGGTAGTGACATGGGCTCAGGGCCCAGAAAAGTGGCTCAAATATCAGGGATGCTGGCACAAAACTGTGCAAAAAAGTCCTGGGACACTGGCTGATGTCTCTGGATGATGGCATTCCCATAGCATTAGAGAATCGAATGGTCAAGTGGTCCAAAATCTTAGTGGGGCCTAGGGGCAGGTTGGCATAAATGTTTGGTTGGTTCCTGAGGGTCCTAGTTGTAATGTTGAATCTATGTATGGTTTGTTTCTATCACTTCCACTTCGTTAACATGACTTAGGAGATCGAATAATATCATAGTGGCCTCTCATCACATGTTTACTTCAGCTATCTGGTTGCCTGGGTAGATGTGGGAGGAGGGTGTTACACGGGGTATATGAAACTAGCTCGAAGAAGCTTTTCAATTTCATGTTTTATCCCAACAGCCTTTTTGGGATGAACTGGACAGAGGCATTGTTGGATGGGTTTGGCATCATGATACATCTTGATTACTTGCACTACTATATTTGGGTCGATACTTGGCATTTCTTCGTATTTCCAGGAAAATACATCTCTGAACTCATGAAAAAGGGCTCAATAAATCTCGATTTCAGATGAAGAACAAGATTCTTCAATTTATAAATTTTCGAGTATTCCTGGTTTAATTAAAATATCAAGATGACTAATTTCTTCGATATTCAAAAGGTTCTTTTTAGAGTCAATCTAATGAATGGAGACATAATTTATAAAGGGTTCAACAAAATCAGGTAGGTACACACCACTGAGATTATCTTCAATGGTAACTAGGAAGGAGGAATGATGATGATGTTCACCCCACAATGCGCCATCTGACATCATGATCTTTATGATGCTTTCATTGGTAGAGAATGTACGTGAGAAAGGATCAAAAGGCATGAGATAATAAAGTGATCGATCTACCCAATTGATCGAAAAAAGGTATGGGCCACACAAGCCACTTAGATGGCTTCATAATCTTTCTCAATGGGGCTAAGAGGCATTCGGTCATCGAAAAAATTGATGTCAGTTTCATCAGGTACAATCCATGGATCAGTAAGGATCATAAAGGATGGTATCATGTTGATATAAGCAACATAAGGGGAGGAGTTGGGAAGGAGAGGGCGAGGGAGAAAAAAGGTTCCCATAAGAGATGAGTCCTTCAATAAACCAAATTCAACATGTTGATAGAATTAGGGAATCCCCTACAAGGGGGACACTTCTAGTAACATTGAAATCGGAGGTGAAAAAGGTGAGTTGATCTATGACCATGATCCCACCTTTGTGAGGAAAAGGCGATCATGCGAAAGTAAGTTGAAATGACAGAATCCATAGCATAAAACCACATATGTCCTAGTAGAAAATTATAATCCAATGGTTCGTCAATAGCTTCTACTTCAATGGAGACATCTTTGCCCCCTAATTCCACTTGGAGGGAATTCAAAATCCCATAAGGTTTGTATGTCCTTCCATCAAAGGATTTTAATGCGGTGGTCGATTGACTTAGTTGGGGTGAACGAATCACCTTCCAGCAAGACAAAGACATGATGCAAGTTGAGGACCCCTCATCCACAATAGAATGATGAATGTTCTTACCATGGGTAACAAACTAAATCATAAAATCTAACTGAGCCAGAAGTCGAGAGGTATAGTTTTCATGAGAGAAAACCACTAGGTTAGAATCTGATGGATCTACAAATCTGATAGTTGAAAATAAGGCATTCTTTTGGGTGGCGCAATTTTGTAACACCTCAATAGTTGACATAGCTGAAGGATACTGAGCCAAGCCTTCAACTACATTGTAATTTTGAGTAGCTTTCAAATGATTATTGAAAATAGACTTATTGATAACACCCTTCGAAGGATTGATAGTCATTTCCATAGGAACCAGTGGTGGAATAAGATAAAATGAAGGCAGTGCCAAACTGGTAGGTTGATCAGTAGCCTGACCTTTCAGTGGATTTTCATTACCATAGTCCTTATTCTGAGTGGCCACCATGAAATCAGATTTCAGCTTTGAGAAGGAAGGAAACAAAACTTTGTTAGAGGAAGAAGCATCTCGGGCAACCATATGAGTCTCTTGATTGGAAAACGGGTCGGTCAACACAGTAGGAAAAGTGGATGATTTAAGAAACTAATTCACTTCAATGCGGTGTGGACAATAATGTGTAAAATGATCCTCATTACAAATCAAGCATGGGTATCAAGGCTTTTGTTTCTCATTGGAAGACAAATTTGTTTGTTTATCTTTCAATGAGGAATCATTATTTTTCTTACCTTTACCTTTCTTCTTTCTTCTAGGTTGTTTTTGAGACTTTCCTTTATCAAATGAGATGACCTTTATCTCAGAAGCAGAAGCCACAGGAGGTTGGGATGGAGGGTTTTGTACAAGAGTGGAAAGAGAAATACTAGATGGTTTACTCGTCCATTGCGAACTGGCAGAACCTATAATTCCATCAACAACATGATATTCTTTACCAGGTGGAGGATGAACAATATTCGAAGATATTAGAGCATTTGGTATATTATCATAGAGTGTGCTCAGTTGGGTGTAGACCAGATCTAAATATTGAGCACAACAATAACTTTCTCTTTAGTCAAGAGTCCACCTTTGGCCACATATTTTTTTGTGGGAGCAAATAGGGATTTGACAAACCATTCTGCTAACAACTGATGGGGAACATAAGCCTTTAAAAACTATTGTTGATGCCTCCACTCATGAATGTGATCCAAAATGTGAGTAGAGTCTGATTGTTTAAAGTTAGTCAATAGTTCGGTTCCAGTTTTATATCTGATGGGAAATTGGAAATGTGTGAGGAAGGTAGTAGCTAAAGTGTTGAAGTCATGAAATGATTTTCTAAGTAACTGAGTATACCATTTGATTTTGGTACTTGTAAGCGTTTGTTGGAAAAGACAGAGTCGAAAGGAATCATCATTAAGTGAATTGTATGAACACCATAGATGATACATCGTAACATGCACTGATGGGTATTCTCCATGATTCCCATTGAAATTTGGGATATAAGAAGGCAACTTAGTGGGAATAATTGACCACAGTGGCGAATGAGAGATGGGATTGTTAGTAAGCCAAGTTAAATCTAGCAATTCAAGAGTAGCCACAAAAGGAAACTTATGATTAAAGTCTGGAGGTGGATGACCTGAATAAGAAGGGATGGCCTAGGAAAGATGAACTTGAATTCCTGGATAAGGAGGGTTCTGATAATAAGGATCGCCTAAGATTGTGTCAAATTTTGAAGAATTTGACCTACCAAAACTTGAGGAGTACCTAGCGCAAGTGACTGAGAATGTGAGGGACCTTGTATAGTTTGACTAATTTAGATCTGGGGAGAACCAAACACCCTTGGAATAGGTTGTAAAGGTTGGCTCACATGTATCTGAACTTGTTGAGGTACTAAGGGATAGGTAGGAATTTGTGATGAACATGGTACGATTTGACGATTCAACAATCGATCCTAATATGAACCATGTCGAATGGGTAAAGTAGGTTTCCAAACAATAGCAACCATTTCAGGATAAGGAGGACTATAACTAGGCAGGTTACCATATTGAGGTATACCAACAATAGGTTTCCCCCATGCCATGGTAGGAGGGGATGATGGAGGCAACTATGATCCAAAGGGAGGGTACCTAACATAAGGAGGGTTAGGCTATTGAGGGTAGATGTTCCCACTGACATAAGGGCCAGCCTATTTCTCTATTGTACGTGTAGATGAAGGAAGAGGAGAAGATTGTGTGGCATTCACAAGAGAATTACTAAACATTATTCCCAAATTTGGTGACATGGGAGAGGTCCAAGGAATGGCATTCGCACTAGAAAAGGTACTAGATAATGATTGATAGCCAGGTAGAACTAATGGAACACCATATAAATGAGTTTTTGGTGGTGTTGCAAACATGGATGAGGAAACAAAACTTGATGTCTCAACAATAGTGGTGGACACATGCTAGAAGTTTGAATCATTTTCAGTCATGGTTAACAATCCCAATGAGGATTGTTGTGAGAGATCCATGGGTAGGCCCAAAGAATCAGGTAACAAAGATTGTGTCTGAGGTTAAGGAGACAGAAGAGGATTGGTTTGATAAAAATTAAGTCCTTCCCAATGAATGGGAGTAGAAGTATGAGGATCTTCTTGAGGGATCCCTTCAATACTCAGAAGTCCATATGGAAGAGGTTCACCATTAGGCCCAAGATATATTGGTTCTGTCTAAGACAAAGGAAGAAACGAGGAAGGTCCCAAAGAATCAGGTGAAGATGGCTGAGGTTCCTTAGGTTCAATAACCTCAGGAAATAAATTTCCTGAATCAGGAAGGTCAGATTGAATGACCTTAGGTAACAACATTTCAGGAACTTCTGTTTCAATTGTGTCAGTGTCACCAAAAGAAATAGATGTAATCTCAAGTAGAGAACTCAAAGGGATAGATGATTCTAGTTGATCAATATCGGGAGAAGGGCTAGAAGTAGTTCCTGATGTTCCCGATTTGGTAGTTTGTGTTTTCCTATTCCTTGGACGACGATTAGGAGTAGCCTTTAGAGGAAGAGGAGGCTTATTTTTCATTTTATGCGAACGATAGGAAGGGTATTTTATTCTTCCATGTTGGATAATAATTTTTATTAACACAAAAAGAGGTTAATCTAGGCATAAACGATTATCAAGCAATCATGAATTGCAATATACACCTTAGCGAACCAAGGACTTAACGTACAAAAACCAATCTCCCCGAATGTTGTGTTCATTGTATCACAGTATGAAAGGTGGTAGAGTCAGTCACCTATGGATGGATAAAAACTAATTTAGGACTCCCAAATAGTATGCAATGGTACATGGGAGTGCAGTCTGTAGTAGTGTTGTCTAATGTGTAACCATTGGATGAGAGTGTTACCATATACTTTATGTGCTTGGAGCGCCACCAATATACCCAAAGATATGTGGAGTATGATCCTATACTCTCACATGCATGGAACATGATTTCACTTCCTGGATGAAACACTGGAAAACAACGACAAATCCTACGTTTAATGACGTCAGAACACGTCTCTAGCCTAGACCTCTAAATTTTTTCATTAATGTTACAAATGCTCCTTAGGTTGATTCAAAAACTTTTACTGTTTATCTTTGATTATGTTTCAGTTTTGGGGCTCACCACAAATGTCACTTGAATATCCTAAAATGCAAATCTAGCATGAGAAAACATAAATCCTCTCTCTTTCAATGAAAATCTAGCTAAGGAAGGGAAAGAATAGTCAAGATGCAACACACAATATGAAACAAATAAGATGCAAGATGTAATTTATTTTTTGATGCAACTATTCCTATGCTAATGCACATGAAAAACCATAAATGTCGATGCAAAAAGTTTCTTTTCACCACACTTAATTTTTAAAATGAAGAAAAATAAGATACAAATGTTCAATTACTGATTCAATTACACTTTTCAGAATGAGGACTAGAACAACAATTCATCTAAGCGATCAACAATCAAATGACAACAGTTTGCAAGAGACCAAGTGATAAGAAAAAAGGAAAATCAAAACCAATTCATACCAAAGGAAAAAAACACAAATGAAAACCAAACGGAGGCTTTAGAGATACCATAAGAAAGTCAAGGCTTAGGGAAGTTCAGCTGGAAGTAGGCTGACCAAAGAGAGGCTCAAGAACCAAGGAAAAATTCATGCAAAAACAAGGGCCAACACTAGTGAACAAGAGGCCCCAGTGCATTGCAACGTTGGTGCAGAGTGGGCCAGGGTGAGGTGAAATGCTCTGTCAAAGGCACATGGGGTGCATTGGTCCAGGGAAAGAGAATTATGACACAAAAATTGCAAAAAGGGCTGAATGAAATGAATCCCTAAGTCTATTGTTGGTTGGATGATACAAAGAAGATATTTCAAGGAGGTAATCAAACGCAATGGATAAGGAAACCACCAATGGAATACTCCGTGAGTCTATTCCCATTATGGTCGCCAATTTTTTATATGAGATTTACAATTGTAGACAAAAGTATCTCCCCTAGGTAGGTGGCTAACCTAAAAAAATTGAGATATAAGGAACTCAATGCCTTTCCTTAAATTAAATAAATGATGGAGTGAGGTCTACCTGGAATCCTTCGCACACTTCACTCCTTATTTAGATTGAAAGCTCCAATTCTAGCTCTGGTTGCCAAAATTAGAACCCACACAGTCAGATAACACAAGCCAAGAAGCTACCAGATCTATGTAGTGTCATGTCAGTACTTCATTTAATATATCGACATGGTATTGAAATAAGTGAACCAAAAACATCACATATAGGAAAATAACGAATTATTTTCATTAATATAAATGGAAGGAGATTACATCCATAATTAGATGTTGATCTTGTAGAAGAGCTCCTCTAAGTTGTTGACTTGTCCTTTCCTTGTCACATTATGCACCTCCAATCACCCTAAATGCATGATATGATGACCACTCACTACAATAACATAAGGGTAGAATCACTTTCCAAAATCCAACCCCAAACACATAAAAGGTTGAGAATATATAGAGAAGTAGGGTAAGTTGGGGTAAATGTGGCAGTGGTGACAAAGTGAGCATCAACTAGTTGATTCTTTTCCCCGGGAACAATAGTAAAATTAATAACAAAGAAAAAATTTTAATCAGTTCCCATACTTGATTTCTATACACTCTTAAATGAGGGTACCTTGTTTGACATGTGTTGGTCACTTGCTTAACAACCAATTGAAACTCACAAAATACTACTAAGTTTTGAATATTGATTTTACGTGTTATTTCTAATCCTAACATGAGGGCTCCATATTCAGTTACGTTGTTAGTAGTTTCAAAGCTTAGCTTAAAAGGAAAAGTCACACTCGGCTGATTTGGAGGGATTAAAACTATTCTAGCTCTTGACCCAGCCTTGGAAGATGCTCCATCATAGAAAATTTTCCAAGTGGTATTTGAGTCAGTCGAAAGATTAGGAATCAATTTCTTTTTTTGTATAACATTCTATTCATCAGAGAGAGTGAGAAAACAAATTCCCATATTGTCATCATAGGCATAAATAGGGGAATTTTCTAGATATTTCTCTGAGCTGATCATATAAGTTATTCTTGATTCTCTGTACAATCAATGGGTGACTCCCCCCCAAAAAAAGGATAGTGGAATATGAAAGGTCTAACTAAAAATAACAACCTAAATTAGCCCCCCAATTCCTTGAAAGGATCATATCATAATTTGGTGGGACATAAACCACCACCACATCCATCACTATGCCTTTAACGGGGACTTGAGCCAAGACTATGAGTAAATCCTTAATAACCCAAAGGAATTTAACCCTACATGAATCAAAAGGGTATAATTTTTTTACTCTCAGATAATGTCTAATCCAATATTCTTCATGATCTTCTTTGGCATGAGATTGTGGGATGCCCCAAAATATAACATGAAGTTATGTAAATTCCATTCATGGATCTTCAAGATAATATAGAAAGGAGGTACTAAGCTACCATCCCTTTCTGTTTGAGGCTCAATAGTGATTTTCAAAGCATCATCTTGAATTTTAATAACATCAGTAAACTACATATCCCATGCTGGAGCATGGGTGTTTTTGAGTAAGGTATTAATATCTTTCTTATAAGCGGGGACATTAATGATTTCAGTAAGAGGCATGCTGATTTTAATCTTATCTAATTCACTTTGGAGACTAAATTTGGATAGAGATTGAGGATGAGATTTTTGAGGGTCGGGCTCATTGGATATGTTTTTTTTATGTTAGGTTGAGGAGGAGCTTGATTTGAGGTTTATTTTTGGGGTGTGTTCTCCTTTCTAGATCTGAGATTGTATTTGTGTTGAAATTGTGGCTCTAAATATTTCGAAAATTATTGAATTTCAGGGTTCCAAAATTTTTATTCTAAATAGTCAACTAGTTCTTGGCCACATTCATTAGGAGAATGAATAGATTTCATGTTAGGGTAGTCTTCCTCCTCCAGATTTATGAGTTTAATTTCCACCTCATCATCATAATATTCGATAAGGTGAGCATTATTTATTAAGGAAGGCTACATAGGAGGGTCCTCCAAATGTTGTCCCCTCTGTAAAATATGAGGGGCATTGGGATCGTAGTAAGGAGGTTGGTTCCTAGGAGTATAATTTAGATTTCTATTGGGAAATTTTTGTGCATTAGGTCAATAATTTTGTTGAGCTAGATAGTTTTGAGGGGCAGGGGGAGGTGCCCTATTCACAATTTATAGTCATTGAATTTCATTAGTTAGAGATTTAATAAGCCTCACCATTATTGGAAATTGGATAAACCAATTTCCCTATGTGTTTTGTGACATGGACTAAAGGCCTCTCATGGATCCTTATCTTTGGTGATACGATCATTGACTAACACTTGCAGGTTTTGTTCTAATGACAATCGTGATTCCCAACAAGTGGTATCAAAGTGTAGGTCATGAGTTTGATACACACCCAGCTCACATTGGGGGGGAGATTGTTGTACATTGGATAAACCAATGCTCCCTGTGTGTTTCATGACATGGACTAACCACCTCTTTTGGATCCTTATCTCTGGCGATGCGATCATTGACTAACACCTACGATTTTTGGCCTAACAACAATCGTGATTCCCAACAACCATCTCCTCGATATTCTGCTCATAAGAAGATGAAGAGATTGGGATCTAAGGGGGAGGCTCTATAGCTTTCTTCTTTCCTTTAGAATGATGGCCTCTAGAACCTCTCTTTTCAGTAGTGATTAAGTTACCCTCACATGAGAAAGCCTTGGTCTTCATGTCATCTAGGATTGAGGATTCTCTTTCTCGCAATGCATAACAAATATCATTGTTAAGGGCTAAGGAATATGCAACTATAGCCACTGTATCAAACAAAAAAATGTCAATCGGTAATTAGTTATAGCACTTTATAAATCATTTGTTAAAATTAGAGGTTGAATTATCAGGTTTTATATTTAACGTTGCAAGTTCAATCACCCATAGTTGATTGCTATTTTTAACGCTAAAATGTTTAAGAAATAGTTTTAATAATCTATCCATTCTATTGATATGGTTTAGGGGAAGAGTCCTAAACCATTTCCTAGCTTCTCCTTTGAGACTTTCAACAAAAAGTGTCATAAAAATATCGCCATATTCCACACCCAAATTTTCACAGTTGTCCTCAAATTTGACTACGTGTTCTTCAATGGAAAATTCCCCTTAACTATAAAATCTAGGGATATTTTTATCACATTTTTGTCGAATATCTTATAATGGCCCTGAAAGATTAATGGGGTGATATCGAGCACTCACCTAGGAATTCATGACTGGGGGAGAAGGAGGGGAAAGAGGTAAGGATTGATAAGGCAAAGCCAGTGGATTGCTTCAGGGAGTAAAAGGAATGGAGATATTTTAATCCCTAGTATGTAAGTTTGATGACGTGGCTAAAGGGTCAGATTCATTGGTATGGGTGAAAGGCCTTAAGCTCTCCCTTTCTCTGGGATTAGGAGACAATGGATGAGTTTGTCTAAATTCTTCAAGATGTATCCTGCTATTGGCAATGGTTACCAAGAGTTATGGGTCTTCTAATGGGGTATGACATAAATATGACATCAACTAGGTTATCATTTTAGGAGAATCCATATTTGGAGTCACTAATAATGTATCCAAATATTCTTATGTATATATATTGTATTTTTAAGCTTGAAAAATTAAAAATATAGGGGCGTGCATAATAGGAGTATCTAGCCAAATGGTGAATGTGCACCTTTTTTATGTGATAGAGCCTCAATTGTTGTTGTCGTCATGGAATGTTAGGGTTGGGATGTGCACGTTTATCTTCTTGAGAAAACAACTCCTAATTTATTTGAACCTCCATGCTGGTACGAGAAACCTACAAGGTGAGATCATATAAACTATTAAGAATGCTATGTTGATCAACAAGCCCGAAAATAATATGCAACTGTAAGGGATCAGGAATAGTCATTAATAAATTGAAAAAAATTGTTCCCCGACAACAACGCTAGAATAATGTTGGCTCTCAAACTGTTCTTGGTGAGAACCACTCAAGAACGCATTCATTGATGATTAAAAAATCCTCCCACTTTAGGTTCCTCAGGCTGGCCTCCTGTACACCATAGGGGTATTACCTAGCTACAATTATATGATTTTAAATATGAAAATAAAACAGGACTAGCTATTAATCAAATGAGATTTTTAGTAATAATATGGCTTACACAGAAGAAATTATAATCACTAGAATTTGATGAACAATATACCTCACACATCAAAGACAAATACTAAAATTGAAACGAATAGAAGAAATAAATAAAAATAAAATAACCATAAAATAAACATAAATATATATAAATATTTAAGACACAAACGTTAGCTTAATGATAAAATGGAAAGAACGTTGCAACACGTACAACTACTCTTTCTTTCTCAGGTCAATCCCACAATAGCTAGCGAACTAATAATAAATATTAGAACAATTAAATTGTAAGAATCAACACGAGACCATAATTAATTTAAGATCCATTTATGTCATAAACACAAAATTATCATGCACACTATAAAGAAAACAAAATGCAACAGTTTCAAAGTATGTCAAGTAAAAGATCACTTCTTGGCCCTAGAGGAAAGCTCATGGAACTTAAACCTTCAATCAAATACTCAATATTTTAATCACTTGATTTGATAATAAATACTAGAAGACCAAGAAATTGAATAAAATAGATTCCACAAAATGCGAAACAATTCCAACATTCAACACATTAAATTTTTTTGTAAAAAGACACATCTATCAAAAGGGAGTTTACAAAAGATGTAAGAGTTATATCATTCTATCAACCATATATTTATGTATCAATTACATTCAGATCTATAAACATTAAAAATTAGTTTTCTAGTCAATAACCCCCTCTTAACAAGAAACAAGGTCTTAAATAATATTTTCAAAAATAACTGTCATAATAACTTTCTTTAAGTTAATCAACATTCAAAGTAAAATAACTTAAATTAAAAGTAAATAAACTTTCACAAACCCTTTCGTGACATGGAAATTTTGGCCCTTTTTGACATGGCACGAAGGGATTCTCCTTAAGACCCACACATTCTTTCCATTGACATCTGAGGTGCGACCAATGCCAAATCATCCCAATCCTCTTTCTAATCTGTAACGGTTTGCATCAGTTGGATTGGATGAACTACCTAGGTGTTGGAAGCAATTTGCTCCAAGATAATATTTCATCTCACCCACTTCTTTACATTTGTAATTTTGTCCCAATCGGTTGGTGCTAACTAGGGTATATTATTGTCCTTTGTTATTGCTACTATTAGCTTTGACCTGATTCAGTAGTGAGTTTTAGGGAGGTTTTGGATTAACTTATTTATCACAACCAATATAGCGAACTCCCTACATAAAGCATTGATAATCATATGGGGTTACATAACCTCACCATTGTGTATTGACAAGAAAACAAGACCTTGTTCAGTAGCCTTCATTTTGTCACAGAATTCTTCATTTGATATCAACTAGTTATCTTTCCCCCAAAAGGAAGGAACTCCAAACCTGCCCAAATAATTCCAGTCATTTATGAAATTTTCAATTTCTTTAGTAACTTTCTCAAACTCTTCCTTGATCTGAAATTATGATCTTAGACTACTTTTAAGGTATTATAGACTCATGTGCATGGATTTTCCTATATTACTTAGTACAAAGGATCGATAAGATTGTGAATAATATAGACAATGAGAAGTTAGCGAAACATAATAGACAAACACACATAAACATAGCAAGTTTAATCTTGAGTTCACCCAAAACTCTTGGGCTACATCTCCTAGTCCAGCCTTCAGTGGTCACCTCTTTATTATATCTTCAAGAGCAGAGTTTTACAAAATGTGAGCTCAAATTGAGTCTCAACATACAGATACAAACAGTAGGAGTTTTCTTGACTCTTTCAAGCCTCTCTGAGTACACAGACTCGTTCTCTCACTCTCTTTCTCTATCTTTGCACTATCTCAACACTGCTTCCTCTTTGTCTCTGTCATTCTATGGCTTTAAAACCAATCAACATTGTCTGTTCGTTTCCCCTTCTTGGGCTCTCTGACTCCCAGCCTCAGTCCGTTCGAATACCCTTTTGAGTGTTAGCAATCATGGCATAACATCTTCAGGGAAGGTGGCCACTTGTTCTGCAATGAAAGGTACCATCAAGCCTTTGAAATACCTAAAAATAGCATTCTCTATTTACACAGATAAATACGCTAAAACACGGGAAAAATACGCCAAATCATTGTTCATCGGACTTCAAATATTCATAAATCTGTACTATATTTCTATCGGGTTTGCCTTTTAATCGTTATCTCATCTCCACTGTTGATCTGCGTGATCCTGATCCAATGACTAAGATTCATTTCAGGTGGTGAAGGCATATGGAGATTACCTACCCGAAAAGGCGGTTTTCTCACGCCACGTGTCGGCCAGTGGATGGGATCAAGCGGAGCCTACCCAATACCACTTACCGCCTAAGGCCCACTTGAAATCCACTCATTACGGAACTCAAAATATATATATCGGCATGTATAAACCCTTTCGGGTCCAGATTCATCGCTTTATTCGCATTTCCTTTGTTTTTTGTTTATTTAACGAAAATGCAAAATACATTGAAAAAGCACTTTTTCCAAAGTTGAAATATTTTCAAATATCATCCATAATCTTATCGGGTCTAGCTATTGTAGTTATCAGCCCCGCTCCTTTGTGTTACTCCGATGTGATAGTGCGATATCGCAATCGCACATCGCTTAGTCCCTGGGCCTTTATATAAGTGCTCCATTGTATATTACTGATGTGATATCGCGGGTTAACCTAGGTCGTTGATCTGTGTGCTTCATTGACAGTCCTCGTTAACTCGCGCCATTCACAATCGCAACTCCCATGTGGTAGCCTCCAATAGCCATTGCTGATTGCGATATGCCGATCGGATCTGGACCGTTGATCGGCCAAATCCGACAGCTCCTGTGCAAAGTTGCTTAAATCATAGATACTCTATTTTTCCACTATTTCTTCATGTTTTTTCACTCCTAATAGTGTTATCCGCCATTTCTAAGAGTTCTTCTTTTGCGATAGTTTTGATCTCTAGAAGACTTTGAAGACTTAGAGGGTTTTCTAGGATCCATTTTGGATCACGCCTTCCCACTGAAAAAAATATTTTGGACCACAAAAAGTTGGTTTTTAAGCATCAATCAAATGAGGATACAACTTCCTCACTTGTCCAATCTCTATCCATCTTTCACTTCTTGGTTTTGAACCTTTGAGTCCAATTCTCAGGTACTCAACATCCCCTGTGCACGTAGTTCTCACCTTCCTGTCCAGAACTGTGTCTTCCTGCAACTCATTGAGATATTCAAGCAACAGATCATCAATAGAAGGCAACTGAACTTGCTCTTCGGGATCTTCAATCAATGAAGGTTCATATAGTCTCAAGTTCTCTGCATTAATGATTGAATAGATATGCATATAAGCTGGCAAATCAAGGCGAAAATCATTTTCACCAATTTTCTCAAGTGTCTTGAAAGGCCCATACCTTATTGGCTTCAGCTTCTTTCCTTCACCTCGCATTATATCTTTGTTGATGTACAACCAGACTTGATCACCAACTTGGAAGCTATGTTCAATTCGATGCTTATCATGCCTTACCTTGTACTTGGCCTGGCTCTTTTCTTGTTGTTCCTGCACTGCTTGGTCAATTTCTTGGATCTGTTCAATGAACTTGGTTACTTTGTCCACATCACTGTGTCCATCAACTGCTATGTATTTTCCAAAGACAAAATCCAAGGGAGACCTTGGTGTAAAACAAAAACAAGTCTCAAAAGGATATCTCTATGTAGAAGAGTGCTTAGCATGGTTGTAACCATGTTTCACATAACACAAATGTTCATCCCAAAGTTTGGGGTGATTGCTACAATAGCCCCTGAGCAACTGGATCGTTGTCCTATTGACCGCCTCTGTTTGGCCATCTTTTTGTGGATGAAAGGTTGTGCTCTTCTTCAGTCTGGTGTCCATCAATTCCCATAGACTTGACCAAAACTTCCCAACAAATCTGGAATCTCGATCAAATACAATGGAAGTGGGTAACGCAAAATGAACCCATACATGCTAAAAGAAAAACTTCGATGTTTGTTCAACTGTAATTTGCTTATTACAAGGTATTAAAATACACATTTTGTTGAACCTGTCCACAATAACATATAAATAGTCATGACCTTTTCTATATTTTGGCAATCCCCCAACAAAGTCCATGGAAACACTTTTCCAAGGATGAGAAGGAACTGGTAGTGGAGTGTAAAAGCTTAATTTTCTATTGCTAGGCGTTCTTTTAGCACACATGGTACACCCTTTAATATATCTAGAAACTGTTTCATGCATTCTTGGCCAATAATAGAACCTTTGCAGCTGTGTAACTATTTTACTTACACCAAAATGACCTGATATAAGAGAAGTATGTGCTTCTCGGATTATGTTAACTCTTTTGGTTTTTGGAATGCATAACTTTCCCAAATGATACAAGAGTTGGTCCTTAACATAATAATCCAATTCTTCTACTTGTTTTCCATGACTTAAAGTTGCATATACATCATTAAAATTCTACATCTTGAGCATATTGTTCAATGCAGCTTTCATGCAGTAATGGGTTATGCTTAAGTATAGTAGATGCATTTATGATTGGTCTGGACAACGTATCTACAACTTTATTGTGTATGCCCTTCTTATATCTTATGACTAGATGAAACTGCTATTGAAAACCCATCCACCTATAGTGTCTTGATTGCTCAATTTAGTTTGTGAGTGCAAATACTAAAGTGGTTGATGGTTTGTATGGATGATTGTTTCTTTGCCCATTAAGTAATGTTTCCACTTTTTCACACTCTGTACTAATGCATATAATTCTTTATCATATGTGGGATAATTAACTACTGTAGAATTAAATGTCTCGGAATGATAACATATGGGTTTACCGTGTTGCATCAGCACTGCTCCGATGGCATAGTCACTGGCATCTGTTTCAATTTCAAATGGTCATTGAAGATCTGGCAATGCTAATAGTGGTGTTGTACTAATTTTTTCTTTCAAGGTGTCGAAGGCTTTTTGATGTTTTCCTCTCCATTGAAACACCTTATTCAATCCTATTAAAGCATGTAAGGGAGCTGCAATCAAGGAAAGGTTAGCAATCAACTTTCTCCAATATTGAGTTGCTCCTAGGAAGCTCCTAATTTCTGTAGCATATTTGGGTTTAGGCCAGTTCACAATGACTTCAACCTTAGAGGGATCTTTCTTCAATTCACCACCCCCTACAATATGACCCAAATAATTTAAATATGTTTTGTTGAATTCACATTTTGACAATTTGACATAGATATTTTCTCTTTTCAAAGCATATAAAGCCTTCTTTACATGCTTCAAATGTTCTTCCCATGTTTTACTAAAAACAAGAATGTAATCTAAATATACAATTACAAAATCATCAATAAAAGGCCTGAGTACATCATTCATAACTCTCATGAAAGTGGCAAGAGCAATAGTTAAGACAAAAGGCGTAACCAGCCATCCATACAACCCTTGCTTTGCTTTGAAAGCAGTCTTCCACGCATCTTGTTCTGCTACTCTGACCTAATGATAACCACTACGCAAGTCCAACTTGGAAAAGTAAACTGCCTCTTTCAACTGATCTAATAGATCGTCAATGCGAGGAAGAGGATAACGATTCTTGATCGTTATTTTATTCAGTGCTTTGTAATCAATGCACATCCTCCACGAACCATCTTTCTTTCTCACCAACACGATTGGAGATCTGCATGGTGATGTGCTTGGTCTTATGAACCCTTTTTCGAGCAACTCTTGTACCTGCTTCTTGATCTCTGCATTCTCTAAAGCAGATAACCTAAACATTTGGATGTTAGGCAATGGAGCATCTCGCTGCAAATTAATATCATGTACTATTCCTGTTTTGGCAGTAGACCTTTTGGTTCTTGAAATAGGATATCATATTATGAAACAAATTTTTCTAAATCAACTTTCTATTTAGCATTAGATCCCTCAAATACATTGGTTTTATTAGGGTTCTTTTCCTTTACAACCATTAGTAAAAATTGCTTGCATGAATTTACAATTCTTTTCATCTGCCCTGAGTTTATGAGAGTGTAATTATTTTTGAGTTTATGATCTCTTACAATATATTCTATTCCATCTTTTGTGAGTTGATACTTATTTTCAATTCTATAGAAAATGGCTTTTCTATCATACAAGTAAGGACTTCCTAAAACAATACCACATATATACAAGGGAACTATATCTAACTCAACCTCATCTACAAATGTTGACCCAAATGGAAACCTAAGTTTACATTGTCTAGTCACTTGTAGCTTTGCTTTATCACATACCCAACCTAATGGATATGGCTTCTTGTGAGGTGTGGTTAGTAATCCCAACTTCTTTATAATTTCTTCAGAAATCAAGTTTACTTGTGATCCACTATCAAATAAAGTATCAAACTTTTGATTCTTGGAAATAACTCTAATATGAAAAGCTAATGTCTTTTCCTCTCATTTTCTTCATTATCAATAGATTGTGCAAAATTACTAGTAGATGCTTCAAAATTTTTACCTTTTATACCTGTAGTTGTGACTGTTGTTTCATCACCTGAGTCTGACCCCAAATCTTTCTGAATAGCAGTAGTAGGCTTCTTCTTCTTGCCATCGAACTTCTTGGGTTTCAGCCCCAGATGCAAAGACCAATAGTGTTCATCATTGTGTCCATCCTTCTTGTAGTGAGTGCATGAAGGTTTGTCTTTCTGTACAGCGTTTTCCTTCCTCTCTTTCCATTTCTGCTTCTTCTTTTCTTGTTCTTACTTGCAATGGGTTTTGATGATCCCTTAATCTCTAGGTTCACATTCTTGCCTCTAGCCTCTAGATGTGTAGCCTGAATGGATACCTCATCTATGCTAGTGGGGTTAAACATGAGAATGGTGTGCCTCAAAGAGCTATGTAGACCACCTATATACTTTGACAAAGTTTCAGGTGAGTCTATAGAAATGCCTAGAATTAAAGCTCTTTTTCTAAATTCCTGGGTATAGCTTTGTACACTTTGGCCCTTTAATTGGTGAAGAGTTTTTCAAATCATCATCGCTTGTTTCATATAAGCTAGAGGATAGAACTATTTTTTAATGGCATAAACAAGTTCATTCCACATAGAAAGAATTTTACCATGCTTCTTCAAATCAGCTTGTGTCCTACCTTCCCACCACACTATGGTAGTTCCTCCAAGGCAAAGGCTAGCCAACTAAATTTTACTCCTTTCTAAATCAATGTTCTGCACCCTCCCACACACATCAATCTATCTAATCTAATTATCTAGCTTTCCTACATTTAATTCTCCATCATAGATTGGCAAATCAAACTTTACATCTAATTTAATCAGAGATGTTTTCTTCTTTTTCATTTTAGGGCTAGAAGGAGGAGTTGATGGAGGAGGCTCTTCCCATTTCCCTTTGCCTTCTAAATGGGAAAATAGAAGAGGTTCCTCCACTCCTTTACTTTGTTAGGGTGTTGGGGTGTTTGCACCTCGATCCTTCTTAAATTCCTGATACATTTCATCCACCATGGCTCTCATGGTCATGAAACTGTCCATGAACTGAGAATCTGATTCCAATGGGACTTCTCGAGCCATTCTCCTCTGAGGGTAGATTCTTCCAATCTCTATATTAGTCTCAACAAGCTCTCCTTCTCCTAGTTTGAGCTTTGACCTAGTTAGCATTCAACAATCCAGCACAAGCTTGTCTAACCTTAGCAAACCTGAAGCTCTGATACCACTTGATCTGAAATTATGATCTTAGATTACTTTTAAGGTATTACAGACTCATGTGCATGGATTTTCCTATATTACCTAGTGGAAGGGATTGATAATATTGAGAATAATATAGACAATGAGTAGTTAGAAAAACATAATAGACAAACACACATAAACACAACAAGTTTAATATGGAGTTAACCAAAAGCTCTTGGGCTATGTCTCTTGGTCCAACCTTTAGCGGTGACCTCTCTATTATGTCTTCAAGAGTAGATTTTTACAAAATGTTAGCTCAAATTGAATCTCAACACACAGATACAAATAGTAGGACTTTGCTTAAATCCCTCAAGCCTCTCCTAGTGTTATCGAGAAATCTAGTGTCTATGCAAAGCTGCTAGTCCCACTAAGACGGGTAGCTATCTTAGAAACAAAAAGATTAAAGTCACTTTCATTTTCATTTATGAGAAGTAGATAAGAGAGGATAAAAGACTACCAACCTTGATCTTGCGCTTGGTTCTTTTCTTTTTCCTTCTCCTCACTAACAGGTCTTTGTCGCTTCTCCCTTGACCACTCCGCTTCAAAGAGTACCTGTAAAGTCAAAGCATCATAATACCTTCAAAGTGCAGAGATCTATAATCATAAACACTATAGGACCAGATATATATTGACCACACAAATGCATATACTATCATACATACAAGAATGTGGAGGAAAACTTCAATAGCTTTATTGATATAAAGATTAGAAGAGAGGATTACAACCCATTGATTTGACCGAGCACCATCCTCCTAGCATGAAAGCCCTTCTTCACCTCATGAAAAGCTTAGATCACCCAACACTATGATATTCCACCAGGAAACCAACAACACTTCCTTACAAGATACAAAATTCCAGCCTCTAGATCTCTGGGATGAGGGATCCATATATAGATGATTGCAGGGAGCTTATTTTGTTATCGGGAAATATAGTGTCTATGCAGAGCTGCTAGTACCACTAAGATGGGTAGCTATCTTAGAAACAAACATATTAAAGTTACTTTCATTTTCCTTTATGAGAAGTAGATAAGAGAGGATCAAAGACTACCAACCTCGATCTTGCGCTTGGTTCTTTGCTTGTTCCTTCTCCTCACTGACAGGTTTTTCCTGCTTCTCTCTTGACCACTCCGCTTCAAAGAGTACCTGTAAAGTTAAAACAACATAATGCCTTCAAAGTGCAGAGATCTACAATCATAAACAATATAGGACCAGATATATATTGACCACACAAATTCATATACTATCAGACATACAAGAATGTGGAGGAAAACTTGAATAGCTTTATTGATATAAAGATTAGAAGAGAGGATTACAACCCATTGATCTAACCCAGCGCCATCCTCCCAGCATGAAAGCCCTTCTTCACCTCATGAAAAGCTTAGATCACCCAACACTATGATATTACACTAGGAAACCAACAACACTTCCTTACAAGATACAAAATTCCAGCCTTTGGATCTCTGGGATGAGGGATCCATATATAGATGATTGCAGGGAGGTGAGTCAGCTTCTGGGATTTTGATTAGTGTCTTCTCTCTGTTAGTTCTTGATTCCACTTGGAGATTGATGATCTCTTACTCATCCCTGGGCGAATTTAGAGAGGCAAGTGTCACACGAGAAGTTTCTGGAAGATTCTATGATCATCCAGCTCGCAAACTGTCTCTGCCATTTGTCCATTCTCGCCCATCACACTCTACAGAAGTGCTTTCCAGTATGCATCACACCTTTTACACTGGGTGGGTGAGATGCATCACACCCTTAGCACTGAGCAACTTGTATGGTCCAGTTTTGACCAGTTCCGAGAAGTTTCCTGTGGAGAACTTCTGGGAGATGATGTAATCAGCCGACCTTCTTCCTTTAGGGCATGAAACAACACTTTTAGGGACTTAGAAGCCATTGGTTTATGGACATATATGATTGGGGTTACAGTGCCCAAAAATTTCTATAATAGTTGCCCCCTAAAGCATGAGGTCATTAATCTTTTGATGTCGGGTGAAATGCTTTATCATGAGGATCCGAGGTTTTTCGAACTGGATGGTGACCTGTAATAAGATACAGTACAATACATTATCTTTATAATATTTTCATGATCTAGCTGAGGCGGGCATTCCCATGCTCAACTTTATAAATTCATTTTCATGTACATAGGACAGACAACCGTCTATGTGGCAGACTGATGATTCTGATAGAGCCATCATCCTTTGATTTGGATGATCATCTGTGCAGTAATTATGTACATTTGATGTCTTTATTTTCTTGAATATATCGCAGCTCAGATGGATGAAACTAGATCTGGGGTCTTCAAACTTGTCCAATCTTCGCCCGAAGTACAAGTTGATCCATGTGAAAAATGTTCTGGAGTTGAACATGGAAAGACATCGCCTGATTACCAACCGATGATGTAAGCTGTTAACAGGTGCGAGAGGAATCATCGATAATGATGATGACCCTCAAGGTACGACAATACAATTTGCATGGTGTGAAAATGGGACTTGGCATCGAACACCACGCAAAATCTCTCAGTCGAAGGCCATTGATGTAAACCTGTCGCCGAAAGTGAGAAACTTGCCATTGAGGCATGCAAGCTCCAAAGTACTGAAAGGGTTGTTCTTAGGTCGACTTCTTGGATAATGAGTTGATGTCGACAAGAAGTGGCCCGTCGTAGGAGGGCCTTAATGAATCCCACATCTATGACACAGAATGGAGAAAATGACTTTTGGAGGTGAAAACGATATGATGATAAAGGGTTCAGGGTGGCGGTCATGAAAGAATGAAGGGTAAAGGTATTGTAGCAGATGAGACATAAGATGGGTTGGTGAATTATTTGATCGAATTCTCTTGAACATATCAGCGACACTTGAAATGGATTGGTAGCGTTAACCCCAAAGATGGATGGTACGATGGACCAATGGTAATATGACTGGTGAACATAATAACCCAACTTGACTCAGACATGGAGTGAAAGTGTCATGTTCAAGAGCGACTTTGCTACCAATAAAGTTTCTTCAAGTTTTCTTCCCAATTTTTCCCCAGTCCGCGCTGACCAGTACCTCTTTATTTTTATCAAGCTTGAGGAGGATAACATATGCTTGTTCTATAATTTGCCCTTCGGTCAAACCCATCTCTATGTTTTAACGAGCCTAGCGACAGTGAAACTCGTTCTTGTCTATATGGACAAGTTTGTCGCTATTGGTTTTAACGAGTTTAACGAAAAAGATAACTTGGTCCTTTTCAATTTTAGAGAGTCTAAAAGGGACGTAAAGGAAACTCCAATAATCCTTTTTCATCATATAATCCCTTAAGTCCGAAAAAGTATAAAATAATACAAAAGGGATGAATTTTCGATAATTTTAACGAGCCGAACAAAACAAGCGCTCGATATTTTTATGTAATAATCCCTCAGGTCCAAAAATATTAAAATCTAGAGGAGGGATAACACTCCCAGTAGCTTTAACGAGCTAGAGAGGCCATCTGCTCGGCAATCTTTTCATATTTTATGAGTTAGATGAAAAGAGCTTAAAGGAGACTTGTTTTTTGAGGAACGAGTGATAATTTCAGGTAGCATTTGATTCCAGGTAAGGTTTGGAATTTTCCAATCATGGCAGTGTCATAAGGATGGCTAACAGGATCACTCTTCACAGTTGTTCCTTAAAAAGGTTAAATAATCAAATGGAGGCGTATTCTCGGCTAAAACAGAGTGGAGGTGATGATGAGAACACGACCAAGGCTCAAAAGCTGATGATAATGCATTCGGAATGGTTATTTACCGGAGATTGGTTCATTTTGTAATGAGATTAAACTCTGGGAGAAACATTTGCTCATTGCTTAGGTTTAATTTTTAACGAGCTTGAACTTCACATAAAAACTGCTTGTGCTAGTCGTATAATAAGGATGTCTCATCGATAGATTCCATTTTTATGGAGCTTGCACCTTTCGAAGCTTTGCTCCATATCCTTCCTTTATGTAAGCTAGGAACGACCAATCCTACGAGTTTAAAGGGTTTGAGAACCTACAAACTAAGAAAATAAATGGTCGCTCTTCACTTGCACACAAAAAGGTTTGCATGCCCCCAGGTATAGTGAAGTAGAGTTTCGAGGTTACCCCTCAATTTGCAAACAAAACATTTGCTTTGTCAGGAAAGGCCTACCTTTTATAGGTTACCCCTCAATTTGCAAACAAAACATTTGTTCTATCAGGAAAGGCATACCTTCTAACGAAGGTATCTTATCCGGTCTAATCCCATTTTCCCATACAGACGGGTGTCAGACTAGTCATATATCCTTCGCTGAAACCTACTCTATACCCAGAGTTTTCCTGCTGGAGCAGACCAGGGCGCATGCCCCCTGGGTTTCAGTTACGACCCACCGAATTACTTGTGTTCTTCAGATGGACGAACTGGAGATTGATGAGACATTCCTTGCATGAAAAGACCATTTAGGGATGGCATTTGACTATTAGCTATGTGTGAGCCAGGGAACGAAAGTTGGTCTACGAGCTGGACCACTCATCCTTCATACAGAAAACGCATTACTTGAAAGAGTGAGGAGACAATGGCTCCCATGCAATAAATATAGTCATGCCCAAGGGGTAGATTATAGTTTATAGGTCCTTAGACTACCATTACGTTCATATAAATGGTTTTCCGTCTCAACGTTATAGGCACATTGGGGTGGATCCCTAACGGTCGACTGGTTCCTTTGTCGAAGCCTATCAGATTTCTCATCTCAAGAAGAAGCGATGGCGAACCAAGTGCTTTCTAAGCAGTTGAGGAAAGAATACTCACAGAAGCCCCTTCATCTATGATGGTACTGACCATGACCATTTGGTAAGCTTGTACAATTATTTGGAATGGTACATTAGCTGGTAAATGGGGTCTGCCTAGTAGATTCTAATCGAAGGAAATGACTAGGTTGCTTGGAGGTGGGACCAAATAGACGGCCGGATATGACTCTGACGAACTTCCTTCCTACGGTAAAGGAACAGGTAGATTGCCCCCACATTCATCGAAGTTTGTGTTTACGAAAAGAATTTGAAGGGTGTCGTTCTCATTCTCTTCGGTGATTGTATCATTTGAGGATGGACCTTTTGAAGACAAGACCGGGTCGACTGCTGCCTCAACCTATTGACTTTCGTCTGGTATGGATTCAGTGGGTTTATTTGCAATGATAGATGCTTTGACCGACCACAATGGCGTGTCAGTTGGATTTTCAACTAGTGATGGACTCGGCAAGAGTTTCTTGTATCCAGGAGGAAGCTATAGTGGTGAAGCAAGATGGTTATCCAAGACTCTTTTAGCTTCGTCTAGGAATGGACAACGGTGGACGACGTGATCACCTTCACACAGTTTACAATGAAATTTGCATTTCCTTTTCTGTCCAAATGCTTCACTTTCACTAGTTGATGGTGCACTTTCAACATCATCTTCAAAGGTTGATGACACTGGATTGTGCAAACGAGGAGACCAGTCCCTTAAGATCTAAGGGATGCAAGGACAATCTCAATGATAGTGGTCTCCTTTGCAAATGACACATGGAGATTTAGGCTTGGATGGTACAGTGTGTGGATTTTCACTAGACGATGCACGGCTACCCCTTTTTGCCTTTGTCTCCTTCTTCTTCTTCTTTTTCTTCTCTTTCCCCTTCTTCTCCTTCTTAGTTACTTGATTTTTGGCTTTACTAGCTTCATCAAGTGAAGAGGAAGGAGGAGAGGGAGAATCAGATGAAGTAGAAGGTTGGAGGGTAACTTTAGTATCATCTAGTTGGTGACTCGATTGTTTAGGAATCACGGTGTTCTGAATGACGGAGGTTGAGAAGAGCCATATTGGCAAGCCAATCATCAATCTTGGAAGCAACAATGTGGCCATATGAGGTGCACCAACATCTCCCCAAGAGGAGAAAGGACTAGTATTTCCTCCAAGGGGAAATCCTTCGTTGGTGGACTCCATTTTCCTCAACCTAAGAACAACATGGGAATAGTGATATTATTCTGATTAAAATAAATTTTAGACGCTTTGACACAACTTGTTTTTTCAATTTTTAAGAGTCGAGAAAAAACAAAATATGACTCTAGTCGCCTTCGATCTTTAATGAGCTTGAAGTGACAAGTGCTCAGATTGACCTTTTCCTTTAAGGAGTTAGAAAAGGAATGAAAGAGACTACTCTGGAAATCTAGATAGAGGGATTACCAAACAAATCGAAAAACTGCAGAATAATTTTTATGGTACGGCAGTCAATCTTCCTGAATATTGTGTTCAGTGCATTGCGATCAATAGGGCGGCAGACATGGCTTCCTACGGATAAAGGATATAGCCTATTATGGTCTCCCAATATATACTCAATGGTACGTGGGAGCACAATTCTGTATTGGCACTTGTCATCTCAAAGAGGAGGAATCATCCAACCAACAATGAGAGCGATAGTTACTAGGCTTTATGACGTCGGAATACATCTCTAGCCTAGACTTCTAGATGTTGTGCGTTAGGTTCCAAAGTGTTTTTATGTTCATTGAATTTATTTTACAGTTGATATTTCTTAAGAAATTTTCCTTTCAGGTTCACCGTGTGATGTAGATATACAATTCCTAAAATGCAATCTAAGATGATAAACAATCGTTTAATCTTCTTTTTGTAATGAAAATCCTAGCTACTAAGGAAAGAGAGATGATATTCTTTCAACATAGAGCAGAGAGCACACACTAGATGCACTTTCCTAAATCAAACCAACAAGCAGTCTAAATGCAAATGCACATGCATGTATTTGTTTTCAGCCTTCTTAATGTGTGAATGACAAGAAGAATGCTAAATACAAATATGGATTATCTTTTCAAAGGGACAGTACTAACAAATTTCTCTTCAAAAATGAAAGGAAGATAATGACGACACTTTGCAACTTTGAATTGAAAACTACTTTCGACACTTGAAAAACTACTAATTCAAATCAAATACAAGAGTAACTATATAATCGACCATCAAGAACAATAGAATTCTTTTCTTTGACTGAAAATGACACTTGCGACACTTCCAAATCAAAAGGCGATAGTTTGATTACGTTACTTTTTGTAAAAGAGAACTGTAAATGGCGCACAATACATAAAAACATTCACAATTCTTTGTACTATGGAGGTGGAATCATGCAAAGGAAGGGAGTTTCCATAGTGGTATACTCATCACAGACAACAAAACTATTGAATAAAGCTGAAGAGAGTGAACAGAAACCAAAATCTGAGAGCAGAAGAGGTCTTATCTGATCAATGCACCTACAACACAGGGAAAGTGTGATGCAGTGCACCTACTACACATGGGAGGTACGATGCATCCAGATTCCCAAGAGGAGAAAGTGCGATGGTCCAGGGACGAGACTTCAACTTGGTTCTTGGTCACATTTTGCAGCTTAGTTCAGGGATTTAGGCTAAGCTAATGATAGTTAGTAAATAGAAATCACAGGGGTTGATCTAATGAGGTTACTAGAGCCACCACTAGGGCAATTATGATGTTTGTAAATCGATTGTTCAGTTTATAAACAAAACCCGGAGATAGACTGAAGCAGCATTGATCTACTTTGCACTTGCATAGCAAATGCAGTTCGAAGGCTAGCTGGCTTAACTTCACGCTCCATCTGTAAGTTTATAAAACAAACAAATATAATCAAGCAAACAATCTATTCGCTCCCCAGTGGAGTTTCCATTTTGTTATCAGGAAATCTAGTGTCTATGCAGAGCTACTAGTCCCACTAAGACGGGTAGCTATCTTATAAACAAAAAAAATTAAAAGTTACTTTCTTTTTCCTTTATGAGAAGTAGATAAGAGAGGATCAAATACTACCAACCTCGATCTTGTGCTTAGTTCTTTGCTTGTTCCTTCTCCTCACTGGCAGGTCTTTGCCGCTTCTCCCTTGACCACTCCGCTTCAAAGAGTACCTGTAAAGTTGAAGCAGCATAATACCTTCAAAGTGTAGAGATCTACAATCATAAACAATATAGGACCAGATATATATTGACCACACAAATGCATATACTATCAGACATACAAGAATGTGGAGGAAAACTTTAATTGCTTTCTTGATATAAAGATTAGAAGAGAGGATTACAACCCATTGATCTAACCCAGTGCCATCCTCCCAGCATGAAAGCCCTTCTTCACCTCATGAAAATCTTAGATCAGTCAACACTATGATATTCCACCAGGAAACCAACAACACTTCCTTACAAGATACAAAATTCCAGCCTCTGGATCTCTGGGATGAGGGATCCATATATAGATGATTGCAGGGAGGTGAGTTGGCTTCTGGGATTTTGATTAGTGTCTTCTCTTTGATAGTTCTTTATTCCACTTAGAGATTGATGATCTCTTACTCATCCGTGGGTGAATTGAGAGAGGCAAGTGTCACAGGAGAAGTTTCTGGAAGATTCTATGATCATCCACCTCGCAAACTATCTCTGCCATTTGTCCATTCTTTCCCATTACACCCTACAGAAGGGCTTTCTAGTATGCATCGCACCTTTTACACTAGGCAGGTGAGATGCATCGCACCCTTAGCACTGAGAAACCTATATGGTCTAGTTTTGACCAGTTCTGAGTAGTTTCCTGTGGAGAACTTCTGGGAGATGATGTAATCAACCGACCTTGTTCCTTTAGGGCATGAAACAACACTTTTAGGGACTTAGAAGCCCTTGGTTTATGGACATATATGATTGGGGTTGCAGTGCCCAAAAATGTCTATAACACCGAGTACATAGACTCGTTCTCTCCCTCTTTGTCTCTGTCTTTGCTATGTCTCAGTACTGCTTCCTCTCTGTCTCTCTTAGCCTGTGGCTTTAAAGCCAATCAGTGTTGTCTATTTGTTTCCCCTTCTCGGGTTCTCTGACTCCCGACCTATGTATATTCAAATCCTCTTATGAGCATTAGAAATCATGACATAATGTCTTCAGGGAAGGTGGCCACCTATTCTACAATGGAAAGGACCATCAGGCCTTCGAAATCCCCAAAAATGGCATTCTCTGTTTACACAGAGAAGTACACTAAAACACGGGAAAATCCACCAAATCACTGTTCATCGGACTTCAAAGATTCATAAATCCACACTATATTTCTATCGGGTCTGCCTTTTAAATGTTATCGCATCTCCACTATTGATCTACGTGATCCTGATCTAACGGCTACGATTCATTTCAGGCGGTGAAGGCGTATGGAGATTACCCGCCCGAAAAAGCGGTTTTCTCACACCATGTGTCAGCCAGTGGATGGGATCGGGTAGAGCCCATCCAATACCACTTACAGCCTAAGGCCCACCCAAAATTCGCTCATTACGGAACTCAAAATATATATATCGGCATCTATAAACCCTTTCGGGTCTAGATTCATTGCTTTATTCGCATTTCCTTTGTTTTTCGTTTATTTATGAAAATGTGAAATACATTGAGAAAGCCCTTTTTCCAGACCTGAAATATTATCAAATATCATCCATAACCTTATCGCGTTTGGCTATCACAGTTATCAGCCCCGCTCCTTTGTGTTACTCTGATACAATATTGTCATATCACAATCATACATCGCTTAGTCCCCAGGCCTTTGTATAACTGCTCCACTATATATTGCCGATGTAATATCATGGGTTCACCTGGGTCGTCGATCTACACGCTTGATCGATGGTCCTCGTTGACTCACACTGATCGCGATCATAACTCCCATGTGGTAGCCTCTGATAGCCATTGCTGATTGTGATATGCCGATCAGATCTGGACCATTGATCGGCCAGATCCAACGGCTCCTGTGCAAAGTTGCTTAAACCATCGATACTATATTTTTCCACTATTTCTTCATGTTTTTTCACTCCCGATAGTGTTATCCACCATTTCTAAGAGTTCTTCTTTTGCGATATTTTTGATCTTTAGAAGACTTTGAAGACTTAGAGGTTTTTCTTGGATCCATTTTGGATCATTCCTTCATGAGTAGCATGGAGTTACGATTTTATTTAATCATGTATAGGGATAAGATGAACTCATCCCTCTAAGGTAGGTTCATTTGATCCAAGGTATTGTCCTCAAGGGTGTTAATAAAATCAATGAGTTGATCTATATCCTTCAATCTTTCCTCCAACACTTAGGAAGTACTCTTAGCTTCTAGATTAGCACTTTTAATAATTCCTTTCTCACAATTTGAGAGAATCAACACATAATATTTCATTGTTGATATTTTCTAGTTTATCTCTCTCCATATCTCTTGCCTCACATGTATAATAACTTGCCTCTGAGTAGTAGTTATTCTGATCACCTGTTGTAAGGACTTAACTTCATTTTTCTTCTCCTTAATTGTATTTTGTATATGCTCCATCATGGTTTCTTTGTGCATCAATTGTGTTGCTTCCCCTCCTTTCAACCCATTCTTTTTCACTCTTTGCTTCATTTAGTTCTTGTTCCAATTGTGAAATTTTAAATTGCAAGAAATTTATGATTTCCATATCTGATGTTTGAGGGACGACAAGATCTTGATCAAAAGTGTTCTTATATTTTTCATTTTTTTTTAAGTGTTATTCTTATTTTGCTGCAAACTCCTCCTTCAGGATTTCTAATTTGAGATGTTTTTCACTGAGTTCCTTCTCCTTGGCTTGTAAGGATGCCTACATCTCTTGTAATTGATTTTCTATCTCTTCTCATCTTTCATAGGCCTGTATCAAAATATGAGCATCATAATCATGGATCTTCACTATAGCCTGTAGAATTTTAATTTCTTTTTCTTTTTCATCTAATATATTTTTAAAGGGCCCAATTTTCTTGTGTTGTCTAGCTTGTTGAATTACCATACCTTCCAATTCCCTGATTATGTTAGCTTTTCTCCTTAGAGCTACTCATACAATATGTAGCTATTTAGGAACCCTTTCTAGAATAGCTTGCATTTTTCTATTTCTGATTGTGGAATCCTATAATTGTCTAGCGACGATTTACACTGTCTATTTGTGCCAATTTACCATGTCCAAATCAGATAATTTACTTAAATTAATAGCCATAAAAGAAGTACAAGAACCTATTACCTATTGGATCTCGTTCACTTCCGGATGCACCACTGTAAGATTAAACTTATTTGTGTCAAAATATATAGAAGAAATAGACCTTGGCCTGAAACTAGGGGCCATATCTTTTAGTATTGTCTTCTCCACTAACTGGGCTTATTGCAGTAGCAACATTGATTCTGTACTTAGTGTGTGCATATAACTCCCTTTAATAAAACTGGCCTAACATCTAATGCTCGCACACCAGATTCTTTCAAACGAGTTTCATCAATATTATATTGCATTTCTCTATTTAACTACTCAACAATTTGCTTGAACACCTTAGTATCCACATCACCTTCTCTTGATTTTACACAATGCAAGGTTCCTCTTGAATCTAAAACATCATGTTTACGAGAGATTTTTGGGCATAAATCACAAGATCTATCATTTTTCGACGCGTTTCGAACCAACCAGTGTGGTTCATTGTCAGGACAAGTTGAAGAAACAGATCCAGCTTTGTATGTTAAATAGTCTGAGCAGAGCCTCCAACGGCTAACTTGACCAATGACTAATTTTGACCTAGGGACCAGAGTCATAAATTTTTTTTAATAATTTAAAGGAATTTAGTTATATTCAGTGACCATAACCTTAAAATATAAAAAAATGTATAAATATATAAAATAATTTTAATTGGTGTTTAGGTTAATAGTTAGTTAAAAAGGTATTATTTAATAATTAAAAATTATAAGTTATATGTAATTTAAATGGGATTTAGTTATATGGAAGACCTTTCTTTTAATATAAATTATATGTATATATAAATATATATAAAGTAATTTTAAGATAATAGGTAGTTAGAATAAATATATATTAGAATGAGAAAATAATAATAAATTAAATAAATAACTTAAAAATAAATAAATAAGTAAAATAAAATTATATATATATATAATAAAATAATAAAATAAATAAAAATAAAAAGAATAAAAAAAAAAACGAGGAGGGGGGTGACTAGGAAGAGAGTGCTGGGACCCAACACCTATTGACTTTCCAACCATCCTCTCTATTGAGGTTGTTCGACCTCTTTTCAATCTCAAGAGCTTCCCTAAATTTCCAATGATGGAATTGCGAAACTCTAGCAATAACACTAGCCTCCTCAATGCAAACATGATGATTGGTTTCTTTTGCATGCTCAGCTAGAGTAGAAGACTTTTCTCTCCTACGCTTAAGGTCAGTTGTGTGCTCATTAATCCTTTGATTAATGGAGCGACCAGTCTCACCAATATAGGGGGTCCCACAGGAACAAGGGATAATATATACCCCTTTCATATCTTTAGGGTCGATAGGATCCTTCACTGATTTGAGGGACATACGAATGGTGTTCAAGGGCATAAAGGTCACAGGGACACTATGCATCTTAAGAATCCTTGCAATCTTATCAGTAGTCCCCTGAACAAACGAAAGATGGACACCTGGAATCCGTTCCTTTGGTTCCCTTTTTACCAGAGAATTCTTGGCATCTTTAAGGAAAGCCTTCTGACCCATGTATCTACTATACCCATTCTCAATAAAGACATCAAGGATATGGGATCTGACCAGTATTTAATACAAGCAGTTATAACATAGAAAATAATAATCTTGGTTCTAATGGTTTTCACCCTCTTCCTCATTCAAATAACAGGGTTATTAATCTTTCCAACTTCTCCTTTCCCCCTTCTGTTTTTAAAGTTTTGAGCAAAGGATTAAGCTTTGCGTTAGCCCCTAAGAATATCCCTATGGACGATACGATTCGTGACATAGAGTTTGGGATCAGAGGTTTACCTGATAGGATCAAGGATACTATTAGGAAAGATTATGCGGTTGTCTTGAGAAAGGCTAAGCCCCCTAAGAGCAACCTTAGCAAGGAAGAATCAGTAGCTCTCAGATCCCTAAACCGGAACAAAGATATCGTTGTTCTAAAGGTAGACAAGGGTGGAGTTGCCGTCATTCTTAACATGGTTGATTACCGCAGCAAGATGTTGGATCATCTTCATAATAGTGGTAGCTACAAAAATCTTCCCAAAAATCCATTAAAGAAGGTTTGTTAGGAATGTGGCTCTTGCCATTAAATCCATTAGCTCAATCAGTTCCATTCACCATAAACTCATCGAGAGCAACCCTATCACTCCTAGAATCTATGGTCTCCCCAAAATTCACAAGGAAGGTGCTCCCTTAAGGCCCATTGTCAACACCATTGGAGGTCCTACCTACCTTCTTGCTAAGTTCCTTGCATTAAAGCTTAAGCCCTTAGTTGGTCGTACGGAGTCCTTCGTAAAAGACTCTACTTCCTTTATTGATGAACTCAAGGACATTAAGCTTGACCCTGGGGACATTCTTGTTAGTTTTGATGTAGTTTCCCTGTTCACTTGCATCCCTATTAATGAGGCCATGGAGGTGATCAACCGCCTAATAGATCCTGACACTGCTAGGTTAGTTGAGATCTGCCTCACTTCCACCTTTTTCAGTTTTGAGGGAGAGTTCTTCGAGCAAACCTGTGGGGTTGCCATGGGCTCCCCCCTATCCCCTGTCATTGCTAATATTTTTATGGAAGATTTTGAGTCCAAGGCTCTAAACTCTTCCCAGCTCCTGCCAAAGCTTTGGAAAAGGTATGTGGATGACACCAATGTCATCTGGTCTCATGGCCAAGAGGAATTAGATCTCTTCTTCGATCATCTCAACAATCAATCCTCAGCCATTAAGTTCACTAAGGAGTAGGAAGTTGATGGTTGTCTCCCATTCCTTGATATTCTTATTTCTAAGAATAGTGATGGTTCCCTCTCCCACCAGGTTTTTCGAAAGAAAACGCATATGGAATAGTATCTTCATGCCAGTTCCCACCATTTCCCTGCTCAAAAGATGGGTGTTCTCAATACCCTTGCTACTCGGGCCCTAAGGATCTCGGATAAAAAGAGTTTTGAGAAAGAAAAATCCCATCTCCTTGATGTCTTTGTTGAGAATGGGTATAGTAGATACATGGGTCAAAAGGCTTTCCTTAAAGCTGCCAAGAATTCTTTGGAAAAAAGGGAACCAAAGGAATGGATTCCAAGTGTCCATCTTCCATTTTTTGAGGGGACTACTGATAATATTGCAAGGATTCTCAAGATGCATAGTGTCCCTGTGACCTTTAGGCCCCTGAACACCATTCGTATGTCCCTCAGATCAGTGAAGGATCCTATCGACCCTAAAGATATGAAAGGGGTATATATTATCCCTTGTTCCTGTGGGACCCCCTATATTGGTGAGACTGGTTGCTCCATTAATCAAAGGATTAGTGAGCACGCAGCTGACCTTAAGTATAGGAGAGCAAAGTCTTTCACTCTAGCTGAGCATGCAGAAAAAACCAATCATCATGTTTGCATTGAGGAGGCTAGTGTTATTGCTAGAGTTTCGCAATTCCATCATCGGAAATTTAGGGAAGCTCTTGAGATTGAAAAGAGGCCGAACAACCTCAATAGAGAGGATGGCTGGAAAGTCAGTAGGTGTTGGGTCCCAGCACTCTCTTCCTAGTCACCGCCCTTCCTCGTTTTTTTTTTGGGGGATTATTATTTTTTATTTATTTATTCATTTATTATTATTATTATTATTATTATTATATTATTTTATTTTATTTTATTTATTTATCTATTTTTAAGTTATTTATTTAATTTATTATTATTTTCTCATTCTAATATATATTTATTCTAACTACCTATTATCTTAAAATTACTTTATATATATTTATATATACATATAATTTATATTAAAAGAAAGGTCTTCCATATAACTAAATCCCATTTAAATTACATATAACTTATTATTTTTAATTATTAAATAATACCTTTTTAACTAACTATTAACCTAAACACCAATTAAAATTATTTTATATATTTATATATTTTTTTATATTTTAAGGCTATGGTCACTGAATATAACTAAGTTCCTTTAGATTATTAAAAAGTGTTTACGACTCTGGTCCCCAAGTCAAAATTAGCTGTTGGTCAAGTTAGTCGTTGGAGGCTCTACTCAGACTATTTAACATACAAAGCTGGATCTGTTTCTTCAACTTGTCCTGACGATGAACCACACTGGTTGGTTCGAAATGCATCGACAAATGATAGATCTTGTGATTTACGCCGAAAAATCTCTCGTAAACCTGATATGGATCACAGAAGCCTCAATTTAATAACTAAAACATCATATTTTCTCTTTATAACTAGAGCAAGTGTGCCCAAGGCTAAGAAAATTCTTTCTCCAAAAAAAAAACTTTGGTAGGTACCAATTCCTGGCTTTGTGTTTCCTTGTCACCTGTTGGTACTTGAATCTATTTTACAGCTATATGCATCGTTACTTGAATGTGACCACAAGGTGGGGAGAGAGTGTTCACCAACTTTTCCATCTTTGGTCTGCTTTCATGAGTGTAGGCTGATAACCTTGCCTGTTTCCTTAATCCAGAAATTATTGCTAGAGGGTCATAATGCCAACATTCATCATGCATCAATCCAAATGATAACATTTCCTTTTCAATTACATCTATTACATTTTTATTTTTAGCAATGAGTGGTTGAATAGAGTATGGATAACTAAATAATGCTCCTTTTTCTTTGATGCAAAGTGTGATTCATTAATTACTATCATTTTTTGTAACACTTCATAAGAAAATATTAATGGAGTAATAAACTCAGGAAATTAAAAAGGCTCCCTCTCAAAACCATAAGGTTTAATCCAGGAAAAGTCTGGGAAAAAGAACCAACTTCCTACGCTTTCTTTTTCGATAAGTCCCAATATTCTCCTCTGCTCCTCAAAAATTGTATCTAAGGCTTATCCAACCAATTTAATTTTTAGGTAAATGAAAAAATGTTCAACATATTGAGGATAAGAATTAGGGAGACATCTTGGGTAAACTATGTATGTCCACAGATAAACTTCCTTCTCAATTCCACTTTCATATTTAACATTCGTGAGGAGCTTAGTAGAAAAAAAGTAATTAGGGTAGTTAAATAAGACTAAATAAAAAAGATATGTAAAATGGCGAAAGGGTTTAAAAGAGATAATATTCATGAGATCAATTATAATAGATCTAGTTAAATATGTTGGGAAGTTGATCACCAGTTTGTGGGGATTTAGAGTAATAAGTTGAACGACTAGGAAGACGGATTCATCAATTTGTAAGTCGTCAGCTAAGCCAAAAATAATAACAAAAAAAAAATGCTAATGTCTAGTAAAATGGTTTCAATAAGTTAGTATGAAGAGGGAATTCCAACTTTAAGCTTGGGTCAGGGCTTTGGAGTAAGCCTTTGATAAATTTTTCCTTATCTTTGTTGGCCCATATGATAAATTCTCAGCCTAACCTTCTATCAGTGATATCTATCTCAAAGGCTAGTATCCCTAACATTTTGGACATAATGTCCTCATTAATTCTGAGAAATTCCTGTTGGTTTATGGGAGAGGTGATGGTTTGAGCTTTAGAGTCGAAATATTTAGCAAGCAAGATAATTGAATCTAGGTCAAAATATATAGGCAGGAGTGCAGGGACACAAACACCATATGTCTTAAGATGTTGATATTCCTAAGAGCTATGAGAGGGGGAATTTAGGGTTCTCTTTAAATTAAGGACATATGTAAGGTAAGTTTGGGTATCTCTGATACCAACTAATTCGTTGATAAGAATTTCTTTGAATGGTTCTTCAAGCATTTCTCTCTTTCTTTAGAGTTAGACACACAAAGAACTGTAAAACAAGCTAGAACAGTGAAAGAGAACTTACCTGACGAGGATGATAATGGGCCAAGCTCAAATTCTGGACCCAAACAAAAATTTCACTTGCTACAATTTTCGGTCTACGCAATGACATGTAGGATAAAAACACCAATGCAAGGGGGAAAGCAGTGAAAAGTTAGTAGAGGAGAGTGTTAACTAGGGTAGGATGACTCTTAATGATAGTTGGACAGGTGTCACATCCTAATTAATCATCTTGGGAAATGAGGATGGTTCCCATCCATCAGGTGTGATGGACGGTTTAAATTTCATGTAATTTTTGGCCTGATGGTCATTGATCATCCTAAAATACATGATTGAGTTTGCATCGGGGGCAAGAGGTGCACTAACACGCTCACATTCTTAGGCCCAATGAAATAGTGATGCATTGGGAATTGATTTAATGCTTTATGTCCCTATGGCTAAACACTTGATGATGCAATTAGGACCGTCAGTTGGGTTAGAACTGATCTGATCATTGAGAAGAAGGATAAGGGTTAAACTTGTCTGGCAAAAGTGCAGGATTACAGTATATGCAGGTTGTAGCCCGAGGAATAACTATGGGCCATTGATCTCTTTATGGAGCATGATTAGCAGGGAAAATTTTGGGGCTAATATTCACAGGTGGGCTAATTTTCTAAACTTTTTCCAAATAAAATATTAGCCAATTTTCATTTTTTTCTAAACATAATTCGCCCTTTACAGTAAGAAATTATTTTACCATAAAAATTGCCAAGACCTTATATAGAATAATATAATATATTCAAAATATTAGTATATTTTTCCAAAAATATCATCAAACATTTTACAATTTTTCTATTATAGATTACTAAGATTCACCAACATTTGTAAACTTTCAAATAGATATCCATCCTTCAAATTTTCCTTGACGATTAGATTTAAAAATTTCCTTTGCACTATCTATCTTATGGCTATATAAGAATGGGTCACAAAAGATTATAATATGAATTAATCTATTATAAGGGTGTATTTAACTTTTAAAATCTTAGGAGGTAGGGATGGTTTGAGGATAAAAAGTATCAATGCACTTGTCAAAATAAACTTCAAATTTTGGAAGGTCTCTTCACATTGGCGACTCCATTATAATTTTACATGCTTCTTTTGCAAAGAATTGATTTGGTGTTCTATCATTAAAAATCCCTTAATGAACCTTCTATACTAGCCGACTAATCCCATAATAGACCTAACTTCTTTCACCTTGTTGGTACACAGGGGGTTGACACAGGCCTTAAGAGAATTTTCCAACAAATCCCCTTCAGACACCAACCCTATTTACAACACCTACAAGTAGGTGATTTCTCACCTGAGGCATATAGGTGGAATTGCAAGAAACTAAATAGTTATGAAGTGATGAAGGAGAGGGTGGCCTTAAGCTAGAGTTGCATAGTTTTCCCACAATATATCATTCATATTTTTCATAAAAATAAATAAGGTATACACAAATTCTTTAGAAACCGCATATTAATCTCATCATGCATACATTTCAAAGAAACAATAACCATCAAAATTAGACAAGCCATTTAGAATTATGCAAATAAATAGAATAGGCCATAAAATGGATCTTTTTATTATTACTATGGATATTCCATTACAATCATACCGATTTTAGTTAACCATCCTTAGAAAATCATTCACCATTACAACACAAAAACATACTTCACCATATCCCTTAGACACTATGTTTTTCTAATATCCCACTATGTTTCTCTATGTTTATCTATTTATTTCTATTTATGTCTCTTACTCTTTGCCCTTGGTCTATTTATAGGTTTACACTGGGACCCAAGCTAACAAAAAATCCCTTTAGTAGTAAATTATTACTATGGGCTAGTAAAGTAGGAAACCTTTGGGCTAGTAGATTATCCATTGACTTTCCTTATTCGTAGCACTTTTGCATAGTTCCTTTAGTTTGCAACTTCCATGCACTATCGCTCAATGAGCTTGTTGGGTGTTACCCAAATTGGCTAGATTTTGGGTAGATTTCAGAAAGAAATCCAAGTTTTGTGGAAGCACGCAACAGAAATGATGTCATGGAGTACGAAGTGAACCACGTAGCAGAGCACCATAGCATGACAAAGACTGCACAACATCAGGGCTCACAACAAATCCCCTTCCATTTTGTAAAATCGTTAAAATATTATAAAGTTGTTGGTTTTGGGCCATAGCCCCTTGTATTTCAGAAACCATGTTATCAGGTCCATGGTAATATAACAATGAAATCCCTCATGTAATAGTATATATAGGGATGAATAATAAATAAGAAGGCATGCCATGATGATGTATTGGAACAAATCTGTGTTTATATGATACTTTTGTAGTCTATACTTTAGATACAAGGCGAGGCCCCGTAGATGTGTGTGGAGACTTGGGTCTGCTGCTGAGTGCACAAACCATCTGCAGATTCGTGCGCAGACACCCTGCAACTGTGTGTGTAGGGAAGAACTGTTTGTTGTACCGAATTCATATTATAAGCAATAGTTCTTGTGGATAGAGTCCCACATTGGGATAAACCATAGTAAAATCTATGTCTCAGTGTTCATTTTCTTATTATCTGCACTTTATTTCAGTATTGTATAGTTTATGAATGTTTATGTTATGCTTAATTGATGAATGTAACTTCCTGAAGTAAAGTATAAGTGTGAAGTTTTTTATGTGAATTTTTTTATAAGAATTAGAGCATAAAAAGAGTACATGGGTGTATCATCACGATATCCCTGAGGCTGTAGAAACTTGGCTCTGCAACCTCCCATAATCATCTCAGGTGAGACTGTGATCTACTTGCAAGTCAATTCCGAGAGCATCAGTGGTTGAGCGTTTTGTTGGTGTGAAGCACACTTTCAACCTAGGTCCATCCCACCTAAGCCAACAAATGGTTCTTTTTCCGAGACCAGGATCTAGTTGAGGGATACGTTTTGGCATCCATCAAAGAAAGAGATCCAAAAGTGGGTAGAAAAGAAGGAACGCGAATTTACAGATCATGAGAACAGAAACCCTAAACTGTCATCTCAAAGGTGGTTGGAAAAGTATATCTTCGAAGATCAGTACAAAATATTCTTTGGTTCATTTCACATCGAGTTGTATGAGTGGATTTGAAGATTGATAGAGAGAAAGAATTGTTTAAAAGGAGATGAACCTAAGAATTGGACTCCAAATTGATATAGAAACTAAGGAACACTCATAATAGAATTTTAAGATATTTTGATTTTTGGGTTGACAACATTTTGGTAGGGTTTATTACTGAATTTGAAGTGGACATAATGGTGTCATACAGTGAATCTGAACGAAAATATTTCAAGGTACCACGAGGTAAGCACTTGATATCTTTGAAATTATCGATTAAAATGCTTTTGTTTGAAAAGTGAATTCTCTAAATTCTGTCATATTAGTAGATTATGTTTGAAAAAATATCTAAAGAAGAGACTGGAATTACACAAAGTGAAAAAAGGTATAAAGTAGACACTAAGAATATATCTCCTAACCAAGTTCCAAAGATTTTTATAGAGATTGACTAGATCCCTCTGTTGAGTGAATCTGAAGGTGAAGGAAACCCCCATGAGAATCCCCAAGGAACTCCACAATATTCACTCTTTCAACTTGAAGGTGCGTCGAAGCCAGAAACTAGCCAAAGTCAAACAAATTTTGGTTTCCCCTATCCCCCTACCCACCCTACCCCCCCCCCACCCCCCACCCCCTCCCCCTCCCCTTATGAACCCCGCTACCCCTCCCCCTCCTCGACAAGAACAATGGCCAATGATATTAAGCTTCCAATCTTTGAAGGAGTTGGATCAGAGGATCCAAAGAAGTTTTGGTTCTTATGTAAAGTAGTATCGATCATGTAGCTGGTCCATGATGAAAATGTGAAAAGGGCACAGCTTGCCAAAACATTCAGAGATCGAGCATTATTTTGGTATATGAAATATTCAAGCAACCAAATCAGGTCTTATGTAGACATTAAATCAACATTGATAAAAGAATTTAACGAATAAAATATATAAATAATATAAATATAATGTTAAAAATAATAATCATAAATAATAGTTAGTTAAGCTAGTAATTAGGTTGAAGAGGCATGTCTAATAGGACATGACTCTTCATGAAGAGACGTTTGGTATATAAACAAGCCTCTCGTTCTCATTTGTAATTCATCTTATTCTTATTCACACATTTAATATATAATATTTGTATCCTCATGGATATCTATATATTCCAAGTATTTTGGAGTAATTAATTTGTAGAAGGAACTTTGTTTGCTTCATTTGGTATCAGAGCCACGTTTGGCTGATCACTAGGCCTTTGGCTATCAACCTATCATCAACCTTGTTGCTGTCATAATTGAATCAGTTCGCCACACATTCGGAGATTCTCCATTTTTAGGTCTTTGGCCATTTGCTACTATTTAAAAAAAAAAAAAAATAATAAAGAATAAACAAGAAGGGTATATAAAAAAAGAAGAGGAAAGGAAATAATATATTCTAAACAAACAAAAAAAAAGTGAAAAAACATATATATATACAAAAAAAGGTTTTACATTATTGATAAAAAGTGCATAATAAAGATAAGCGGGAACCCTTTTCAAGTATATTTAATACTTTTTATGTGGAGAAGCCCATGGTTTTAGAAACCAATGGTAATTGCCCGTGGTTTTAGAAACCAGTGGTAAGTTTTACATTTTACGTGGAGAACATTAACCAAGGTTTTAGAAACAACCCACGGTAATTTCCCATGGTATTTTAGAAACCAATGGTAAGTTTTACATTTTACGTTGAGAACATTAACCGAGGTTTTAGAAACAACCCATGGTAATTTCCCATGGTATTTTAAAAGTAAAAGATATTTTGATAACATTGGAAAAAAAATGGTGTGATTTGAATAATTTTAATCGTTCAAATCTAAAGATTGTGACTGTACCAAGAGTCACGTCTCATCCAAACTTTCTGAGAAAAAAAATATTATTATAATTATAAAAAGGGATACTATATAAGCCTTATATAGTTACATATAAAAGGAAAAATGGGTCTCAAAAAAGTATATATAATTTTATAATATATATAAATTAAAATTATATAATTTATATAATTTATAATTATATATATTAAAAAAATTATTATTATATAAAAATTTTATTAAAAGAGTGAACAAAAAATAAAGAAGAAGAAGAAGAGAATATTTGAAATATATATATATATATATATATATATATATATATATATATATATATATATATATATTAATATTAGATTTTTATAAGAGAGAAGTGGAAATATATTTTATAGATTAAAAGAATATATACAAAAAAGAAAAGAAAAGAAAAATTATATAAAAAGAGAGTAAAAAAAAAGGAGAGAGAATATATCATATGAAAATTTAAAAAAAAAAGAAAAAAAAAAAAAAAAAAAAGATAAAAGAAGTGAATAAAAAGAAAAAATATGGAATCCATGAGTAAGGAACAAAGACAATCAATCACAAGAGATATAGAACAATTAATTACAATATTTGAGCAACTTGAGAAGAGACAGAGAATGGATTCCTTCTTCGATTCTCTACATCCATCATCACTTCCACAGAATGATGTTATCCAATGTACCGAGAAAGTGTAGCTAAAAGATCAAGAGAATGACAAAATAGCCAAAATTCAACAAAGCAAGGAAGTGTTAGAATGCGAACATAAAAATCTTGTGGATATACATTACAAAGAAATAATGGAAAAGGATGAAGAAATTTCTCGTCTCAAGGACCACGTCGAAAAATTACTGGCACAAGTAAAGAAGACTAAAGTCTCAAAGAAAGAACTCAAGCAGCATTTATCAGAACAAGAAGAGGAAAATTTTCGTTTAAAGAACCTTAATAAAAATTTATTAGAACAAATCAGAGATCTAAAAGATGAAAACCTTAAAATTCAAAACATTGAAAATAAGGTTGATGAATCAAAAACCAAAGAACTTTTACGTTTGAGAAACCATAATCAAAGTCTACTCAATCAAACTAAGAAACTTAAGGAGGATAAGAAAGCATTAAAAGATAAGTTGGAACAAGTCACTCAAGTAGAAGTATCAGAATCTCTAGTCGCAACCATTCAAATTGAAAATAAGGGAACGAATACCGATCCAGTGATTATGACAACTCAAGAAGACAAGCTAGTTGAAGAAACGACACACGTAGATGTTGCAGTTCAGACAATGGACATCCTAGGTGAATGTTCCATAACCAATTCAACAACATCTTCGCCAGAAGAAAATCTAAAAACTCCATATCGACATCTGAATCACGAGAGTAGACCAATCAACCATGCTACATATCAGTACCATTCAGACCAGAAACAACAAATTGATGTTTCAGAGAATAATGACGTAAAATCAATCTCGTCTTATGATGCCAAGTCGTTACAAAGTTCTAGTGATCAAAATACTATACAGAAGATTAATCTAGGATGGTCTGATCCCTTCTTAGTGCGACAATTTTGTTTGTCACTAAGAAGATCATATCAATGTGTATCAACGAGGATGACTATTCCAAGAGAGAAAGACGTTCGAAGCCGAAAAAGAGATCAAGGCTTTTTTCATCGACAAGATTTGAGGACAAAGATTTTTGAGGAAGGAGGCAATGTAACGAATAAAATATATAATTAATATAAATATAATGTTAAAAATAATAATCATAAATAATAGTTAGTTAAGCTAGTAATTAGGCTGAAGAGGCATGTCTAATAGGACATGACTCTTCATGAAGAGACGTGTGGTATATAAACAAGCCTCTCGTTCTCATTTGTAATTCATCTTATTCTTATTCACACATTTAATATATAATATTTGTATCCTCATGGATATCTGTATATTCCAAGTATTTTGGAGTAATTAATTTGTAGAAGGAACTTTGTTTGCTTCAAAGAACTCAAGAAACCAAAATCTAAGTCACAATTCATCACAGAACTAAAGGAGATCAAGAATAGGCTAACTGAGTTAGTGTGGGAATTTGATCAAAGTTTCAAGGTATTATTGTGTCAACTGAGATTTGACATAGCTCCGTAGCAGCACAAGGAATGTTTTATAGTTGCGCTACTGCCAAACATTAGATTACCCTTGACATAAAAGAATAGAGACTCAAGTCGAAGCCTTGGAGTTGGCAATGAAGTTAGGAGCTTCATCAATAGGTGATACAAATTCGGGTATGCATCATATACAGAGTCAGCTGGTCAATTTGACTCTGCAGTTACAAGACATGAAGAAGAGTAAAGAAGTTCGCAAAGAGGTATGGTGTACAAAATGAAAAGAAGAAGGTCACTCTAAAGATAAATGTCCTATTTTAGAAATTACATAGCTAGTGGAGCACCTAATCCTTTAAATGATGGATCTAGTTTATGGTGTGAGATATGAAGAACTAGTGTTGAACATCGCTCTGAACATTTCTATTTGTTACAAAAATATATGCACACTGTGAAGAACGTTTTTTGGAAGTTCTGTAAATTCGTGGGGCATGATGAAAATAGTTGTCAAGTCGATGATGGATCATGGTGTTAATACATATAGAATGCAAGTCGAAGAATAGGGACATGAAGGAAGTGGACAATGCGGTGGTGGAGGTAGTTATGCAGGAAGAGGTTGAGGTCAGATTATTTTTTATAATTGTGTCTAGGCAAGTCAGTTCGCAAGAGACTGTCAGAATCCGACTACTACCTCTAAGTATTGTAAAGAATTTTATCATGTCATTGAAGAGTGGCCGATACTTATAGCAAAAATGAAAGAAAAGAAGAATCCACAGCCAACCTAGAACATTCAGATGATGACTGTAGAACTGAGGACAGATGAACCTCACATTAATATTGTAAAAAGGAGTGGATTTGAGACTAGAAATGACAAAGAAAATGGGAAGAAGGTATTTGAAGATACATGGGTTAGAAAGACTACATAGAAAGAACCGATGCTCGATATTCACAAGGTAAAATAAGTATTTATGGAGATCAAGCAAATTTTTATGGACATAGGAGCTTCAACATCTAGCATGCAACTAAAGCAAAAGAATAACAACGACATAATAGCAGCTGTGACACAAGATATGGATCCAGGTATTTTAAAATCTTTCTTACAAACTTGTATGAAGTTGTTACGAAACCAGAAATATGTAGAAGGAATGCAGGAATTGATAGACTCCTGTGCATCTAAGGAAGTACTATGGAGTGAAATGAGCGAAGTAAATAATTATATAGACAAAAGATAACTGGAAAGGAGATAAGGCTTAGTTCACAAATAGGAGAATATCATATGGAACAAGTTATTTTAGATCTAGGATCTGAAGCTAATCTTCTAACAAAGAAAACGTGGAAACTAATGGGTAAATCGAAGTTGCAATGGTCACCTACTGAACTTAGAATGGAAAATCAACAGAAGATTTGTCCTCTAGGAATATTATTAGGCATTACAGTGGACATTGAAGGAGTACACACTACTACATATTTTGAGGTAATAAAAATTGTAGATGACAGTAATCCCTATCCTTCATTACTTGGATTGGATTGGGAATTTTATAACATGGATATAATCAACTTGAAGAAGATGAAAATGATATTTGAAAGAAACAATATGGGATTCATTGTTCCATTAGATCCATCAGAAGGAGTGCGGTATACTTAACCTGTTAAAGAAGAGTACAATGCAAGTTATATAGGTAACATCTATAAAGTGACAGGAAAAGAAGAGGAATGTATTAACCCTACTATAGATGAAAAGTTGAGTTGGGATCATAACAGCTCTTGTGCTTCAGATTCGGAAGAATAACTAGAAAATTGGCAAAACAGGTTACATGAAGTGTCTACAAGATGATGTGCAAGAATGACTAAATCACTTCGTTGTATAACCTCTGAGGTATGTAATTTACCTTACTATAATGGTTTGGGTGATATAAATAATTTTCTTGAAGAATATGAAGAACAAGTACTAGAATGTCAAAGATTATTAGCCCTGGATATATGATCCAAATGGATCCAAGAATGCCCTCTAAGTCTTCATGAATCTATTAAAAAAAATCATGCCAAAGCCAAAAATCCCTTAAAGGATCGAAAACAACAAAAGAGGGACACCATTAGCGGTGCAGAGAAACACTATCGGGAGGCCCAAAACCCATGAAATCAATAAAAAGACAGGTGGAATAAGTGATGCACAGTAACCATCCAATCTAGCTGATCAACGGTCTAGATTGGATCGGTAATCGCAATCGGTGGTGACCTTCAGTAGAGATCGATGAGATCCACATGAGTCTTGCGACTGCGATCGGCAGATCGCTATCGTTGGGGATCAGCACTATATATATATATATATTGCTATGAGCGAATGGCAGAGTGAATCTAGACCGTCAATCAAGCGTGTAAATCGACATCCCATATTAAATCAGCGGATTGCTATCGCAGTATACAGAGGAGTGCTTTATAATGGCCCGAGGGTTATTGCGATGAGCGATTGTGATATATCGCATTGGAACTATGTAGTGGAGTGGGGCAGATACCCATAAGGGTAGCGATATTATGGAATCGATAATCCAATAGGTAGAATTGCATATATATTGAAGCTCGGAAAACTATGTTTTCCTTTGTAAATCACATTTTCGCGAACAAACGAAAAACCAAAGGGAAAGACGGTGATGCGATGTTGCAGACCTGAGAGGGTTCATTAACAATATTAAACAGAATTTCAAGTCCTGAATGTGGGGATTTACAGTGTTTTAGTGTATTTTCGTATTAGATGAAATACACAGAGACCGAGCCATCCTGATATGCGATATGCGACCTGTGGGCAGACCCGATAGGGGATTAAACCATATTTAAAGGACTTTGAAGTCCGACATATCATGTTTTGGTAGATTTTTCCTATTTATGCCTATTTTTCTGTGTTGATGAAAAACGACCACGTTTGGGAATCCGATGGAGTTCAAGGGACCCAAGAATCCTTTTGTTATGGAATTGGTGGCCACCTCCCCTTCAGGAACTATGCCATACCTGGGAAACATTGGAAGAGGGATTTGAATGGATAGAGGCCCAGGAGACTAAAGGACAAGGAGATGAAGCAAACAGGCAGCCCAAAAATGGCTTTAAAAGCCACAACCAGAGCACAAACAGGCAGGCATTATTGAAGAGCAAATGCGAGACAGAGTTTAGGGCAGATTGAGAGTTGTGTGGGAGTCTGTGTACTCAGAGGAAGCTTGAGGGATTCAAGTGAAGCTCTTGTTATTGTAATCTGTTTGTGTATGAGGCTCAAATTGAGCCCATTGTTGTAAACAAAACTCTACTTGAAGACATAAAAGAGAGGCCACCACTAAAGGCTAGACCATGAGATGTAGCCCAGGAGTATTGTTTGAACTCCTTGTTAAATTTGTTGCGTCATGTGTTATCTATTATGTTTTTTTATTGCTTCATTATCTATGCATTTCGCATTCTTATCGATTCAGTTCATATAATGACATAGACTAATCCATGCACATAAGTTTGTAATACCTTATTAATTGTCTTAGATCTCATTTCAAATCAAGTGGTATCAGAGGATTGAGGTTGCTAAGGTTAGACAAGCTTGAGTTGGAATATTTGTGAATGATAACTAGATCAAAGCTTAAATTAGGAGAAGGAGAATTGGTTGAAACTAACCCAGAAATTTGTAGAGTCCATAATAGGAGGAAAATGGAAAAAGAAAACCCTTTGGAATCAGAATCTTAGTTCATGGATAGCTTCATGACCATGAGAGTCATGGTAGAGGAAATGTACCGAGAATTTAATAAAGGTCGAAGTGAAGATTCTTCTACTTCCAAATAAAACAAAGGAACAGAAGAATCTCTCCTAAATGACCATTCTAAAGGCAAAGGGAAAGAAGAAAAGCTTCCCACACCTCCTGATAGCCCTGAAAATAAAAGGAAGAAAGCATCTTTGATTAAATTAGATGTTAAATTTGATTTGCCAATATATGATGGAGAGTTAAGTGTAGAGAAGCTGGACAACTAGATTAGGCAGATTGATGTGTATTGCAGGGTGCAGAGCATTGACTTAGACAGAAGTAAGATTAAGTTAGCCAGCCTACACCTTGGAGGAACTGCCTTGGTATGGTGGGAAGGTAGAACATAAGCTGACTTGAAGAAGCATGGTAAAATTCTTTGTATCTGGAGTGAATTTGTTTCTGCAATTAAAAAACAATTCTATCCACTAGCTTATATGCAACAAGCTATGATGAGCTGGAAAACTCTTCACCAATTAAAATGGAAAAGTGTACAAAGTTACACCCAAGAGTTTAGAAAGAGAGCTTTGATTCTAGGCATTTCCTTAGCTCACCTGAAACGTTTCTGAAGTATATAGGTGGTCTACATAGTTATTTGAGACATACCATTCTCATGTTTAACCCTACTAGCATAGATGAGGTATATGTTCATGCTACACATCTAGAGGCTAGAGGCAAGAATGTGAACCCAGAGATTGGGGGATCATCAAAACCCACTGTAAGCAAGAACAAGGAAAAGAGGAAGCAGAAATGATAAGAGAGGAAGGCCAATATTGTAAAAAAGGCCAAACCTTCATGCACTCACTGTAAGAAGGATGGACATGATTATGTACATTGCTGGTCTTTGCATCCAGAGCTGTAACCCAAGAAGTTTGATGGAAAGAAGAAGAAGACAACTGCTAATATACAAAAAGATTTGGGGTCAGACTCAGGTGATGAAACAACAATTGCAACCACAGGTATAAAAGGTAAAAATTATGAAGCATCTACTAGTAATTCTGCCCAAACTATTGATAGCGAAGAAAATGAGAGAAGAAGACATGAGCTTTTTCATATTAGATTTATTTCCAAGCATCAAAAGATTGATAATTTTTTTGATAGTGGCTCACAAGTTAATTAATTTCTAAAGAAATTGTAAAGAAATTGGGACTGCTAACCACACCTCACAAGAATCCATATCCATTAGGTTGGGTATGTGATAAAGCAAAACTACAAGTGACTAGACAATGTAAACTTAGGTTTTCTTTTGGGTCAGCATTTGTGGATGAGGTTGAGTTAGATATTGTTCCCTTGGATATATGTGGGATTGTTTTAGGAAGTCCTTACTTGTATGATAGAAAAGCCATATTCTATAGAGCTGAAAATAAGTATCAACTCATTAAAGATGGAATCGAATATATTGTAAGAGCTCATAAACTCAAGAATAATTATACTCTCATAAACTCAGGGCAGATGAAAATAACTGTAAACTCATGCAAGCAATTTTTATTGATGGTTGTAAAGGAAAAGAAACCTGAAAAAACCAATATATTTTAGGGCTGTGATACTAAACAGCAAGCTGATTTAGAAAAGGTTGTTTCCGAATATGATATATTATTTCAAGAACCTAAAGGTCTGCCACCAAAAAGGGAAATTGTACATGATAATAATTTGTAGCAAGATGCTCCATTGCCGAACATCGGAATGTACATGTTATCCACTTTAGAGAATGCAGAAATCAAGAAGCAGGTACAAGAGTTGCTCGAGAAAGGGTTCATAAGACCAAGCACATCACCATGTGGATCTCCAATAGTGTTGGTGAGAAAGGAGGACAGTTTGTGGCGGATGTGCATTGATTACCGAGCACTAAATAAAATAACGATCTGGAATCATTATCCCCTTCCTCACATTGATGATCTATTGGATCAGCTGAAAGATGTTGTTTGCTTTTCCAATTTGGACCTACGTAGTGGTTACCATTAGATTAGAGTAGCAGAGCAAGATGCATGGAAGACTACTTTCAAAACAATGCAAGGGTTGTATGAATGGCTAGTTATGCCTTTTGGCTTAACTAGTGCTCTTGCCACTTTCATGAGAGTAATGAATGATGTACTCATGCCTTTATTGATGAATTTGTAATTGTATATCTAGATGACATTCTTGTATTCAGTAAAACATGGGAAGAACATTTGCAGCAGGTGAAGCAGTCTCTAGATGTTTTGAAAAAGGAAAATCTCTATGTTAAATTATCAAAATGTGAATTTGGTAAAACATCTTTGAATTATTTAGGTCATATTGTAGGGGGTGGTGAACTAAAGATAGATCCCTCTAAGGTTGCAGTCATTGTAAACTGGCCTAAACCCAAGTCTACTACAGAAGTTAGAAGCTTCCTAATGGAAGAACAATATTGGAGAAAGTTTATTGATAACTTTTCCTTAATTGCAGCTCCCTTACATGCTTTGATAGGATTGAACAAGGTGTCTCAGTGGGGAGGCAAACAGCAGAAAGCCTTCAACACCTTGAAAGAAAAAATTAGTACAGCACCAGTACTAGCATTGCCAAATCTTCAACGACCATTTGATATCGAAATAGATGCCAGTGATTATGCCATGGGAGCAGTGTTGAGGCAACATGGTAAACCCATATGCTACCATTCCGAGACTTTTAATTCTGTAGTAGTTAATTATCCTACATACAATAAAGAATTGTATGCATTATTCCAAAGTGTGAAAAAGTGGAAACATTACTTAATGGGAAAAGAAATAGTTATGCATACTGATCATCAACCACTTCAATATTTACACTCACAAACTAAGTTACAACAATCAAGACACTATACGTGGATGGGTTTCCTACAGCAGTTTCATTTAGTCATCAGATATAAAAAGGGCATACACAATAAAGTTGCAGATATGTTGTCTAGACCAATCCTAAATTCATCTACTATACGTAAGCATAATTTAGTAATGCATG